>JARHVA010001301.1:3490000-3537500 GCA_037957365.1 Torreya grandis | reverse complement strand
TGCCCATATTTGTGATCAATTACACTGGATCAAAATTGGTGACAAATCCTCCAAGGATTTACTTAAAGCAATGAAATCCAAGTAAGTTCATAGGCAAATTAAGGTCATTCAAGTGGCTCAAACCTAGCTTACCTCCTAGTCAGATATCTCCTTGGCCTTTCTTGAGCATTACAAGTTGGTTTTCTAAGCCCAACCTTCCATGACTGACTAGTCTTGTGCTCTTTAGAATTGCCTCAATATGGTACCTTTCAAGATCAAACCAATTAATAGAAGACTTTGTGAAACCCCACTTAACTACCTTCAATGACTTCCCTTGAAAATTTTACAAATCCATTTGAGAGTTTATTAGTCTTGACTTGTTGTAATTCTACAAAGAATCCTTGAAAAATTAGTCTATTAAACCCATGATCAATCAAGGAAATATCAAATTCATTTCTAAAGCTGGAGATCCTGAGTTTCTTACTAGTTGGAGGATGATAACCTACTCAGTGTCTCTTACAAGATTCTTGCCAAATCCCTTGCCAACCAGATTCAGCTCATCCTACCTACCATTGTTAGATCAGAGCAAGCAGGACTTATTAGAGGGCGATATATTTTGGATAATATTATTGCAATCTGGGAGGGCATGGTTTGGGCCTTCTTCTCTCTTCAGAGAACTATTTTTATTAAATTGGAATTTGAAAAGGCTTATGACAAGATCGAGTAGTAATTTACTCTTGCCATGCCCAAGGCTCTTGGCTTTGGCCCTTATTTCATTTATGCAGTGCAAAATTTGCTTCATGATGCCTCATATTTCCTTACTTTCAATGGAAATCAAACTGTAGGGATTGAACTCTAGTGATATATTCAACAAATTTGTCCCCTTGCCCTAGCACTTTATGTTTTATCCATTGAAGCCCTAGGTCACCTCTTGGCTTCTAAGTCTTCTCAAGGGCTCATTCATGGTATTGTTTTACCCAATTGCATCTCTCAACTCATCAATGAACACTTTACAGATGACACATTCCTCATACTTGAAGAGTAATATGCCACTTTTAATGAAGTTATTCAATGACTATACATCTTTTGTCTAGCTTTTAGCTCTAGCCTTTAATGGAGAAAAACCCAATGTTTTCGTCAAAGCATGATGCATATGCCTGAGTGGATTAAAAAGTTTAATCAGTAGTAGATTTATTGGGGGGAATAATTTAAGTTCTTAGGCATCCCCTTTGGTTTTGATAGTGCATCGATCAAGATTTGGAAATATGTCCTCAATTGGATTGAAAGGAAGTTTGTGTATTGAATCACCAAGGCCCTATCTCTAATGGGTAAGTTTTAAATTTACACCAAGATCTTGGCTACCACACATGTTTACTATTCCTCTTACTAGGCCTCCTCTAAATACTCTTATTATAGTCTAGCCAAGCTTCTCAGATATTTCCTCTAGGCCAATTTTAATGGGACTTGAGTATTTCATTAGGTGGCTTGGGACATTTGTTGCCTCCCTCATGATAAAGGTGGCATGGGAATCATTGACATCTATAGGTAAAGTATGGCCTTGTGTATTAAGTGGGTTATTTAGGCTATTGAGAGCAATGAATCTTAGAAAATTCTTATCCGACATTGTATCTCTTCAAGCTCTCTATGGTAAAACCAATTGGTATAATATTGGCTTTCAATCCTTCCTCATCACTACTATGTCTGTTAAGATCACTAGCTTTTTTGCACTCAAAAGTACATAGAAGGATTTTAAAGTAGTCAAACCCAACATAAAGTGGGTAGGGGATGGTTTTCACACATGGTTATCTTTTAATGACCATAGCTTATGGTGGTATCATATTCTCACTAATTCTTCCATTCCTCTGGCTAAATTACCTAGTATTAAAAATCTATGATTATTTTGTAAAGGGATTCACACTATCTATGATTTGGTCACCTCCAAAGACTATATTCCCTTGCCTAATTTAAAAAACACACTTCAATTAAATAATATAGAATTACCCTCCATCCTTTGCATGCAAGAATTACTCCCTGATGTTATGCCACATAAGCTTGGCCTGCAGCATCCTAGGGCCTAATGGAAAGACTAGAGGTGGAACCGTGATACACACTTTAAAATATACTCTCCCAAGATTCTTTATTAGGTGATGAGTATGTTCTCTCTAGCTCTCGATAAGCTCAATAGGCATTGGGGACACTAATCCTCTCCCAAGACTTAGCAAGCCCATATAGATTATGTGCGGTACCTTGGCTTGGAGCCTAAGTTGGCTCATTTCTTGTGGTATTTAATTTAAGAGGGACTCCCCTTGGATGAGAGGCTACTCCACCTCTATATTTCCTATCCTTTTGTCTAGCAAGTAAGCAACTAGAATCTATTAAACATATGTTTTGGTTTTATCCTAAAGCTCAAGCTTCCTAGCGATGGATTCATTTGTTATTCTAACCTTATCATCATGAGCCTTTCTCTTGGCATCAGGAGCTTTTTGGGGATTTTTCTAATTGACCAGCCTTTATTGATTTTCTATAGAATTTATCTTATGTTATCATCCTCTTTCATCTTTGGAAATCCAAAATAATGTTATTTTTAATCATGAGTCATGTTGACTTTCATTTTTTATGAATGAAAAGGTTATTTTTTCATTAGTTTATTTGCAGATTCAAGCACAAGTTGAGAAGATGTTATTGGGCCTCTGCCACCTATGAGAGCTCTGACCACTGGAGGAGTTCCCCTTGAACTATGAGTATATTTATACAAGATGACCAATCCCACAGTCCACTGCTACTTCTTCCCAGGAAGTGTAGAAGTAAAAGCTAGTCCCAAATTAGGGGCCACTTTTTGCCTCACCCTTCCCCAGATGATGGTTGGATTTCTCAAGGAAAGTTTGATGTTGGTCCTTCATAATGGTCTCTAATAAATGTTATTGTTCTTTCAAAACCCATTGATGGTTGGCCTATCACTATTCATGATGACCCCTTAGATGGCTAGAATACTCTGGAGATTCCTAATGTGGAACCACCTACTTGGTTGATGCTTCCCAAGGATGACCCTCCACCTCTGCCTCTTGGGGCATCAACTCATGCTTAATTTTATGATGGTTGGTTATTTATAGTTGCTTTCTTCATGCTTTGACTAGATATTTTTTGATGTTTTGAGTTGGTTTTGTCCTCTAGCATGGATTTTGAGACATGATTTATCTAGATTTATTACTTTGTAACCTTTTATAATTATATTTTTTGTTTAATATAATGTGAACCATTCTAATAATAATATGGATTATGTAATTCTTTGTCAAATTTTGTTATCAAATTTTTAAAGTATGGATTTAAAGTTTCACTTCTAACTGTAGAATCTATGCTAGGAAGATTTAGTAGGTCATCAAATTCATACTACCTACAACTACCAAATGTGTCTCCAACCACCAATTCTATACCTACAACTTTTTATAATTCTAGGTTTTTCTATATAAATGTGTTGTCAAATGTTGTATAGTGTTGTGTAATCATAATAGATCAATATTGGGAAAAATTATCTAATTTGTTATCTCTTTATATTTTTGACATAATTTTACACACATTATTTTAATATGAATATAAGAAATCTAAGTTTATATGCATAAAAAAAACTCATCATGGAGTTGCAGCTACATATCCCACATGCTTGGAATCATATACAATGTAGTTCTCTTGTGCATGTGAGTGGAATTTTGTGTGATGTCTTTTCTTCCTCTTCCTTAAGTGATATGCAACTAAATGATTATTAAAATGTCCTTATTTTGGTAAAAAATGTAACTAATCCTTATTTTTAAGTCTTTGAGTAGAAATATTTGTTGAGGTCAACATACCCCAATTTTTAAAAATTGGGAACTTTGAGAAATTTTGAAGCTTAACCCTGTAAGCATGGTCAGTTTTGAATATTATTATAATTTGAAGATCATCCACTTTAACAAGATTGGCTTACTGAGTTATGTTTTATTTTAAGTTTTCCTAATATTTATAATATTTAGTTTTCATGTCTTTAAGTTACAGGTTTCACGGAGCCGTTTCTAATGGTTCATGTTCTAAAACCCTAGCATAAACCCTTGGTTCAAGTTTGAACTCGAATTTGGTGGGAGCATTTGGCACGAACAATTTAAATATGTTTTGGACTTAAGCCTAATTTTTATGTTAAAGCTTGGTCACGTTTTTCTACATGACCAAACATTAGCTTAAAAATTAGGCTTGGTCCACTTTTATTTTCCCCTTTATTCCTTTTTTATTTTCTAATCAAGTCCAATTTTATGCTAAATAGGGTCCCTCTATTTTCTAGCATGGTTCCTTTTATTATTTCCTACTTAGACTAAAGTTTTAATACTAAGGCCCCATCATATTTATTAACAAGAATAGGACCTTAGTCTAAACACTTTAACCTAAGTTCACGTTTAGTCCCAAGTTCTAACTTAATTTCCTTGCTTCTTACAAGATCCAATGACCCATGCTTCATTATGGGGCATGATCCAATGGAGCGAGGAAAGCCTAGGTCTTAACTTAAAAAACATGCAACACACAAGATCCAATGATCCGTGCTTCCTCATGGCCTTTCGATCAGATGATGTGAAGAAATCTTGACAAATCTGAGTACTTAGTGCTTTAGACCAATCAAGTTTGAGCACTCGGATCATGATCAACGGTTCTCATTTCATCATATATCAAAGATCGAATGGATCAAAGATATAGTTGAAAATTTAAAAGGCCAAGAGCTTCACAGAGTTGCCATGCGATACTCCCACGTTTAAATATTAAAATCAAAAGGGCCTACACAATAGAAGGGACCAATCATGAGCAAGATCTTAGATCATGATTAGATGACTCTTGCTTTATCATGATTCTTTATTTGATGGAATGATTTAAGTTCAATATCTTAGGAGGCCAAACAAAGGTGTCAAGAGGCACTCTTGCATTGGGACACATGAATTTGAAGAGATTAAATGTGATGTTCACGTGACCATCATTTGATGTCTGTGAGGTTGTATTTGATGTTTGCATGACCATCAAATTTAAGTGCATCAAAGCCAAAAACTTCATGAGCCTAAATTTGACATTCGTGTAACCATCATTTAACATCTATGAGGACATCAAAATTAGGCTAATGGATCATTTTGCTCAAAACCATGATACACTCCAAAATGTTGCTAAAAGGCCTATAAATTAATTTGTAGATGATTGGAAACCTTTTGAGGATGTTCAAACACTTTAAATATTTGAAATACAAATGTTTAAATAGTCTCATAGTCTAATTATATATAAAAATGAAATTAGTTTGAGTTTATATCTTAAGGTCCCCATTGCACTTTTTTGAATGCCATGAACCTTAGGCTAGAAACTCATACTAAATCTAGTTGTAAAAGGGTATTTGCAACATGAAACTTGGCCCAAATGCTTTTAACTAAAGGTTTTTATTACTTTTATTAATACAATAAATCTCTATGTCAAAAGTTAGTGTTTTGTCCTTATATCATTTTCCCCCTTTGAGCATTTTCTATGAGCTTAACATAGGTATTTTGGCCATGGTCCCCTTGTGTAATTCTCAAAAAACTTAGGTTTAAACACTTTAGCCTAAAGGTCAATTCATGCCTAATAAACATAGAACAAACCTTAGCCTAAAAGGTTTAAACCTAAGTCCCCACCTAAGTCATTTGATTTAAAACCTAGTGTAAAATGTTTTAACCTAAGTTTGTTTGTGTTCACTAATATGAAATAAACTTGGGTAAAAGCATTTTAGCCTAAGTTATTTTTATATGTATGCACTAACTTAAGACCTGTGTATCTTTGTAAATCTTATGGCTCATGTTTCATTACAAAAAGATGATCCAATGACGTGAGGGCACCAAAGACTTTTCAATGGAGATTTGAGAGCCTGTAGGTTTGACATGTGGAAAATGCATATTCAACATACAACTGACTAAGGTGCCAGAGCTCAAAATGCCCATAGAGGTGCCAAGTGGCATAAGCATAGGATTCAGTACAAAGGGAACCAATAACAATCACGAAACCAGATCATAATCAATGACTCACACTAATCCATGATCTTGATCCAACGGTGTGAAACAAAAAAGCATTTTTAAATGCCAACGGCTAGTACTTCAAAAGGCATTTATGAAAAAATGATGTGAAAGGTTCCATATTGATACCACATAAGCACCACACAAGCAAAAATCAATAAAAGAAGAGATCTTGTGTGCCTAAGAGTGCAAACATATAAAGGCAAATATCCAAATCAAATCTAAAGAATGTATGATCTAAAATCTAAATGAGCTACCACCATTAAAGCTTCAAAGCCCTAAACTTGCATAAAAAGACCCTAAGTAAACTCAGATTGATTATAAAGAATGTAAGATAAGTTCAATTGTGTTTTGAGCATGAAAGAACTAACTAGAGACCATTTACAATCCAGTTATGAAAACTTTATAAGTGCAGAAGCCATGGCAGCTTGAAGGCAGCAATTGAGAGACAAATAGAATCGTACCTATCTACGAACAACAAAGGGTTTTCAAAGATACTAAGCTAGATGTCATAGCTCTAAATAATGGCAATAAGAATTGGTCTGAGCTCTTTTAGACCATAGAGGAGATGAAACCCATCACCAAAGAATAACAAAGGATTCCCACAATTAACAAGAGATAATATGACCCAGTCATAATTTAAATGGCCAGCCTCCACCATGTTACTACTAGACCAGAAGTAATTTATTACATTGACATCCTTGCTTCTATTTTCATTGATTTTAGAATTGATAATGATTGGATTGTCCATGAGGGAAGCTCTAGGAGAGTTGCTTATATTACCCCACTAGCCTTTGAGAAGTACTACAAGCTCCCAAAACCCCATGTGGACCTGCCCACAATCAAAGGATGGACTAGTGAGATTGCCTAGATACCATCTTTAGGCCATGGTTACTCTAAAGGAAGCATGTGTTCCATTAATTTGAGGGAAGAATCCTAATTGTCTAGTTTAGTGAGTGAATAAGGGTAATCATGACCCTATTAAATAGAATATCTAGAGCATCTTCAACTACATATGTCAATAAGAGTTGGGTATCTTATGTCTACTTTATGGTATAGAAAGAGATTATTCCTCCAATAGAGGATATGATTAGTGTCTTCTTAGGGAAATAATTTATTGCCATCAAGAGGAAGACAAGCAAGCAATTATTCATCATGTCTTATCTACTAGATACCCTACTAACTTCCACCAAGGTCCCCAACATAAAAAATTGGTCTCCTAAGGGTAGAACCACAATTTCCCACAACTACTCAAAGTTATAAATCTTCAAATATAGACACCACATGCAATTCATATGTGACTATGTCTATCCTACATTGGTGGAAGCCATCATAGGGATTCCCATGCCCAGGATTCGCCCTTTGATCAAGAAGTATGTGGAGTTGATGGGAGACATCTAGTTTTACCCAAATTGCATTGTTATCAGAATTGAGGGAATTTTGACTTAACCATGTAAGTTACCTATATACGTTCCTCCCAAGTTGGTAAAATAAGAAATTGTATCTCATCTCCTTCATGGTGTTAATGGGGTCTGCAAGGAGAAAAGGAAGGACCTTCTCCATCCCTTTCCTTTGATAATTGAAAGAATAATTCCACAAGATTGGAAGCAGGTGGTCACCATGTCTAGGCATAGGGACTCTTTTGTGTTTTAATTAGATGATCTCAGGTAGTGGGATCTAAATAACATAGTGGGCAACCATTTGAAGAGCAAGCAGCTGCCCAAGCCAATATATGAGCACCAAGTAGGCCCTCATAACATCTTGTACATAAAGGCCAGCAATTTTGAAGAAGTGTTGGCTAGATTAAAGAAAACCAACCTCAAGCTTACGCACATATTATCTAGTGATGAAAATATAGGGGAAATATGGTATATGCATCCCCTACAGTACTATTTGTTTCCTGGACCTTCCAGGCCACCCTAGGAACAATCTAGTTGGAAGTACCACATCGCTCAACATAAATTGTATAAGGCATTGGTAAGGAGAAGTTAGAGGACAGACCTAGTGAGGGACATTAATCCTCAACTCCCCCTCAAATACCACCATCCCCAATAGAGAACTTGGATATGATTGCCCTGGAGCCTAATGAAACAGTAGAGGATGCCCTCAAGGTCCTTATTGAGGCATATGGATCTGAGGAAGCATAATCATAAGCAAAAAAATATCATGTTCAAGTAGGAGCTGAGTAAGGATATAGGGGGAAGGAAGTTACCCTAGACCTAGTCCTAGTGGCACAACCAAAGAAGAGAAAAGTAGAATTGGCAATTATCCATGTTGGACAAAAGAGGCCAAAGTTGACTCTCACTCATCCCACAAGTGAGATCAACTTATTCAGTGAGGAGTTCCCCATTCATGAACCAATCATCCCTGATTGGTTCATATATGGAAAGTTGCAGAAGATCCATTCCTACTCCCACTCATGCGACTTGACCAAGGCTATCAACATTGATGTTCACAAGGATATAAATCCATGGATAAGGGCCTTAATGGAGGAGGAGGAAATAAGAATAATGACTACTATAGGCCCACATAACAAGAAAATGGATGCTCCAAGAGCATCAAGCATCATAAGGGTAGAGTACCAGAACCTCTAAAGCACATAGAATCATCTACTACTGTGTAGTTTAATCAAGAGACATCTAGATTGGAAAGGGTCACAACTACAAAAGCCATGGTGGGAACTCAAGAATTCACCTTCCATAAGGTGGAACCCTTTATAGGTTTAACTCCCATTGGAGGGCAATAGCCTAGTGAGTTTCCCATGCATGAAGAGGATATTAAAATCCTATCTAGGGCTCACTTATCTCAAGTCAGAATTGGTATAAGGGGCACAAAATAGAGGATTCAAAATTTAGAGAAGGAAAAGGAAAACTTGGAAACATAAGCCATTTTTTTAGTACTTGATGCTATAGTTGATATGTTTAAAGCATCCTTTTTTGATATGTATGATTCCTTAAAATCAATAAAGCTGAGACAAGATGCATTGAGTTAGTAGAATGATGTGGCTAAAGGACTAATAATAGAATCGTAGGATGTAGAGGCCAAAGGAAGCTTATCAATATATTTATTAGGAATAATATTCCTAAATTCAAAACTATTAGCCTATCCCACCTAAATGTTGTATTAGGGATAATGGTGGATAAGATCCAAAGTTTAATTACTTGGTCAGTAGGCTTAGATAGACTCCTTAGGGATGATGAAGAGTTGATTGCCAAAATCAAGAAACTACTTGGAATAATTTTGGCTAATCATACCAATACTACAACCCCAAGAATCATTGATGATGCAGAATATAAACATAGAGTCACCTTAGTGATGTAGGAGGTAAACGACAAGAGCCAAGGTCATTCAAGCAGTGACAACAACAATATTTTGGGTATAATGTTTGCAACTAAGGAAAAGATTATAGAAACCAAAAGCATCAAAGAAGCTATGGCTAAGGATGATAGGGAATTTGATGACTTAGCTAATTAGGAAGATATATGTTTCCTAAAGCCTGTTGTAGATTTAGAACTGATCAAAGAACATCAAAGAGCAATGGAGCTTCTACAGGAGCAACAAGAGGAACCTTTAGCAATGGGCCCACCAATTAATTAATATTCCCTTTTATAAAAACATTTTAATATTAAAAATAAGAATATTCTTTTGTAAAGGCGTATGCTAATTTGTTAGCATATTTGCCTCTAGGTCAGTCCAGTTGTGAAAAGAAAGTGTATTCTAGAATTTTCTAAAGGACAATTGTCCTTATCTTTTGTACATTTTGTATCTTGTAGCTGACCGCTTTATTGTTTTGCCTTTCTATAAAATGTAGTATTACCATCTTGTAAAGGGATAGAATTTTGTGCAAACTTGTATACTTAAACAATTAAAACTATCAAAGAATTCTATAAATATTGTCTAGATTTGATGTGTCAATTATTAATATAGCTTTCCTCTCAATTTTAAGTTCTCAAGCTTGAATGTGAATAGTTTCTTTGAAATCTAAATTGCATTTGTGATACAGGGTTGCTAATTTGTGCTTATGCTAAATTTGTTGAAGGATCCTAAATTTACTTCATTTCTTTTGTTTTGCATTCAGATGTGCTTATGCTATTTGAGTTTAGTAACAATTCTTTAAAGCAAAATCTAGTTCTTACTTGTATAATTCCATATTATCCTTAGAAATTTTTCTGGTGTGTGGTGAGATCTAAGCTTTTACTATTTTTCATCATATAATGGTAAATGCAAGTTCAGTTATAATTGAAACTTTGTCATGATATTTGAGTCAAGGATCAATAATCACTCATTTCTTTCTGCCTTACCCTTCCCTTTTGATTTTTTTAACTAGATCATTGTAGCTTATATTTCATTATAAATATCCATTTAGATTAATCTATAGCTTGGGTTTTGATCATAATTCACTAAGTATTATCATAAGACACCCACAATTTACAAATAATTGGACCATGATGGCTCCCAACCATCAATTAATATAAATTTGTGGGGACAATTAAACATTGCTTTATTGCTATTTCACCACATGTAACATTAAGTCACCACAACCTGCTACTCATGCTATGGATTCCTAGAATTCTAAAATGAGAAGTGTTCTTAAACACTAAGGACATCTATGGTATACATAGAGGCATCAACAATATATCAATGTAAAGTGTGCCTAGACTTGAATTACTCTTGATACTTGATCCTCTTGCTTCTTGCCTCCTTATGCCTTTATGTTTTTTTTTTATATATAGGCATCTCATGTTTGATTCATTCATCCACCTTATAAACATAACTTTAAACTTATAAGATGAACATAAAACCAAAATGTCACCTATTAAATAATAAACAAGCATATTATTCAACAAATACATTAAATAACATCCAATACTATGGACAAAAAGCAATCAATTCTAAGCATGAAATCAACTATAAATAAATCATTTAGATTTTTCAAATGTCAAGACATTATACTTAAAAATCTAGTGGACAAGAACTTCTTTAATTTTCCACCTATTTGAAACACATTTTCAAGTCATAAACCAACATCTTAAATATTTATCCACCTAGTGGATAAATATTTTTGTTCATATCATGCAACAAGAGGGTATTCCACAAATAGTTGCATGGATTTAAGATATAAAACATAAGAGTTGGTTGATTGAGGCAAAAACATACTTCCTCAACAATAATACATTAGAAAGGGCATTATTTACAAATAAATAAAACATTTTAAAGATTAAAACGTTTCCACAAATAATGATCAAAATCAATGCAATCAAGACTTATATGGGAATGATCACTTATTTTACAATTTCACATATTGGGGAGATACATACTACGCCCATCAAAGTAAATAGTAATGGCTTGAGGGGCATTGAGGTATTCCATGCATACATCATTCAGAACCCTTCTCTACCATAGATTCTACTTGCTTATTTTGTTAAATGATTAGTATGTTATTTCAATTAAATTCTAAAACACAAAAACATCGATAAAATATATATAAAATTCAAAACTTCTTGGTAATCACCATCAATGCATGTTTTATATACAATAGTATTGTACATAATTTTTCTTCTTCTATTTTGTTGTTCCTTACATGTGCCTTATTCTTCATGTTTCCTTTATCAAAATTACAAAAATCCAAAAGTATTCATAAAATACAAAACCCACAAAATATTCTTTGCATTTGACTTGGTCATATGATGCACAACATACCTATTTTATAATGCATTATGGAGTTGGCACATCCCATTTCACACTCACTTTCTAAATGATATATCTTTATTTGGGTATAGAGGTAATTTATCTAAATATGCTTATTAATATAATTTATGGCTCTCCCATGAAGGAAACTTTACTTACTATGTTGAGCGATCACATTAAGCTATATAGAGTTACCTTTACACATATCATGTTTCTTACTCACTCGAATGAGATATACATATCTTACATGTGTACATGGATGTATTCATACTATTTGTTCACACATCATTATGTTAGAGGAGTATATTTTATACATCACCATTTATGACCTTGTTTTAGGCCTTTTCTTGAGCTTGATTACATTCTTATTTTTTTATAGATTTCACAAGGCACATGCCTTCTATTTTGCATTGATATTCTTCTAAACCACTTGTTTCATGTTACCTATTATATTTCCTTAGCCTTAACCATTTGGTTATTGATCCCATTCTTGGTGCATTCATTATCCTTCCTGATGATGACAACATACTTATTGAGACATTATTTCATAACTTACATTAAGTTTTGAGGGAAGCCTATAGATGCTTAGAATCCTCCTCATCTCATTATTCTAGTTTGAAATCCTTGTTCCTTTTTAGCCATGTGCTTCTTTGTGATACCTTTTATTTTCTTCCAAATATACAACAAAAAATTTTAAAAACATGGTTCCATACACAATCACATCTCTTTTGCCCATAAGGGCATATTACCCAAGCATGATATTTATTAACATATCTATATACACAATTTTACCTATGTGGGGGCATGGTTCCCACATATGTTTCTCTCTGACATATTGTGACTCTGTCTTTAATAATGACTTTAGCCTAATTTACCCATGGGGGCATGGAAATAATAACTTCCATCCTACATAATATACTATTTATACATGTATAACTTTAACATGCCTTATTACATCTTGGTGTCTTTTCATCATCAACACACTATTCACTTATCTACATATTCTTCCACTTTCAGGGTACATGACATGTATTTATTTATGGGGGGCATGGAACATAAACATGCTTCCTATATATATAGTTGACACTACATATTCTTGGATTTAGACTCTATGATTTTTACACTATTATTGACAAATAATGGCGATCATTATTCCATATGAATTTATTGAGCATTTTCCATCTTGTGGAGGAATGATGTTTTCCCCAAGTACACTAATATCCTTAACTAGAAATTCACATTTTATTTGGCCTTGACATGTAGTTGGCTTCATAATATGTGATGAAAACATGATTTTACATTACACTTTGGGACCCATATTATGCAATTGGCTTGCACTATTGCATAGATCACAATACCTAGTACAATTTATATATACTCTATAACATAAGGCTTATCGTGCTTAATAACTATATGACTTATATACTGTCCATCTAGGTGTGGAAAATTTTAGAAACTAAAAAAATTGGTAAAACCAAAAAATCTAAAAACATTGGTAAAATTTCAAAAAAAAATAAAAGTTTTCATTATCCATGATATACACAAAATTTTCATGGTATTTTTTTGGAGTGAGTGTTATCTAGGTTCATAGGTTACATAATATTTGATTTCACATGGTGTGCCCACATCTTATATGGTCTAATTCCATAGACAACATGTCCTAGCTTAAGGTCATGTCCATTTCAGAAGATTCTTGCATGTTGATATCTATTTATACCTATCCTTTATCACATTTATCTAATTACATTGGTTATTACATTGAATGCTAATATATTATACATCTCTTGGCACATGTATATTTTATATTATGATTGTTACACCATAACATTGACTATTTGTGCTCGAATTCTTACTTGCATGTGTATGTGTTTGCTTGTGTGTATGTCCTTGTCTTTGAGGATCCTCTTATTGTCCTATTTTTTGAGTCCTATCATGAGTCGAGTCACCAAAATATTAATACACTAACTTGGGTGTAGTCACTAACATTATGTGATCTTTGTTTAGTGCTTACATTTCCATGGTGGTTACCATGCATTTAAGGGGGCATATTATTTGATTATGTTCTCATTGTTTTATTTGGACTTGCCTTTAGGGAATGTTTTTTGTATGGGTATATTGGTTGCTTCCATTGAAAATTTTAACTTTTCACAATCTATTGCAACATGAACAGATGTTAATTCAACAAATTTAAAATTCAAATTCAATATTTTCATGTGTATAAAATAACATGCTACATTTATTGCTAACATGTGGTGAGGGGCATTTTTCAAATTACATAACTTTTGGATAATAACCCATGATGACTAAATTAGTTTCTTTGCATACGGTATTTTTAATGTGTTCTTTTTTAATGAGTGATTTCAATAATAGGGTCTTCATCCCTCATCTCAAAAAGGGGGAATTATAAAGGTAATTTTCAAATTCAAAATGTGTTTATTGTGATCAAAGATAAACTAAATTATCTACTTCCTTGATCGAGAAGTGGAAGGGGTGTTAGTGACTCCTTGAAAAGTGTCTTGGCTATTTTTCAAGCATATTTTTAAAGTTTAGGATGTATGCATTTGGCCCTGATGACTCCCATGAGAAAGTGTTGGGCTATGTTTTCAACACCTATCAAAAGTATAGTTATCATGTGTAGTTTAACTACCCATGGCGATTAGACCTTATTTTGGGTACATAAACTAATCAAATGTGGATGGAAATTCAACAAGAGTAAGGTCAAACCCTTCATTCTTCATTAGGTAAGTAAAGGTGTGTGTTTAAAATTATTTACATGTATACTTTGATGCATGTATGCATTTCACTCACATACCCATGTCAAATTGGGGGAATTCTATAGACACCTAAATTTGGCACAAAACCCTTATTCATGTGTTTAATTCCCATTTTGACTTATTTAGAAAACTTGTATATTTTAAACCATTTTAAAGATGGCCCTAACCACACATGGGTCTTTATTTAGTCCACTAAACCTTAAAAGCATCCCTATCTTTATCCAAAAGGTATTTTTTAATGCATATGAGTTATTTATCACTAGTTATCCAACCTTGCCTCGAGAATTAAGCCCTAATTATCTCCTAGACAAACCCATAGTTGTATAAACCCATCATAGATAGGCTTATCCCTTTATGGGTTTGTCCCTTTTTATTTTTCAGTTCATTATGTCCATTTACCATTAACCTACACCTTGAACCTTTCCATTAGCATTTTCAAAAGTTGTCTAATATGCATGGATCATCCTAGAATCATCT
This sequence comes from Torreya grandis, assembly GCA_037957365.1. Taxonomy (NCBI): domain Eukaryota; kingdom Viridiplantae; phylum Streptophyta; class Pinopsida; order Cupressales; family Taxaceae; genus Torreya; species Torreya grandis. Next base: position 3,522,544 of record JARHVA010001301.1, on the reverse strand, counting down.
TATAAATGCAAGGTCTTGCCAAGTCATTTAGAAAGGATATATCTAGAATTTAGGAATTGAAAGAGAAGAGAGAATTTTTCATACCAAGGTTCAAGCCTAGAGCCAAGCTTCTCCATTAAATTTATGTTCCACAATACTACAAACTTACAACACTTATCCATCTTGGTTTCTCTATACATTACCTTGTGCCAACATAGAGTGATAAGTATTTAATAGTTGCATTAACTAATTCTAAGGAAGAGGAGGTTGAAACCCTTACTCGAGTTATTCTATCCACACACCATAAAACTAAGTGGAGGTTTGATTTTGAATGTGAAAGAAATGTAGCTGTTAATGAAACTAGTTCAAATTTTCACACCTCTAACACACACTAAAGCTCAATTCATTTAGAGCATATAGGATATTCAATATTGTTGAAATACTTATTATTTGAGAGATATTATATTTATAGGCTTTTGCTTCTCCTACATATAAGGAGATAAACCTTACCTAAAAATCCCCTATATCACTCCACATATCTCTCTTATCCCAAGAATATCTCACTCAACTCCTAATGTCTCTAGTGAGTTTAATTGTATCAATTACAACTCATGTATAATATATATTATTTTATACTAACCCATACAATAATGTGATCACTAACATATAGTTTTCCTAACATCCCCCCATTAGTGCTAACATGGTATAAAAATAATTACACTTCTTTTACAGTGTGTCACCTTCGTTGGCTCATGATCATGGTAACAACATGAATTAAAGGTAGAGAAAGAACTCATAAACTTCTAATCGACCATTCACTATTGGCAACTTATCACCAACCAAATTTAGTGTTGAAAAATATGGATAAAAACTATCTACCATCAACCATTCATTATCAGGAACTTATCACCAACCGAAGCAGTGTGGGAACTACAAGCAATAACCATATGTTCAGCTTTCAAATGGTTTTACTTAGGTTAACCACTAATAGGGACACACACATCTATTTCGCTTCCACAAAATGGTTTTACAAAGGATTACCAATAACTTAGGCATGAAAAGGGCCGCACACATTTGTTCATCCTCTTTAAGTATCATGATGTTGTTTTTCACTTGTGCTTTTATCTTTACCACTACACTTTTAAAACATGGGATTGCATAGGAATTGATCACTTGTTACATATTTGAAAAAGAATATACTTCTATTTTTTTCAAAAAAAACACACAAAATGCTAGAAAAACAAAAAAACATGCCACTAAATCATATTACGCACCCCCATCACTAGGGACTGATGAGAAGATGTAATTTGTCCTCCTTCCTCTATTACCTTCATCCTTATGTGTGTTGTTGCTCACTTAGTAAGATAGAATTTGAAGCTTGAATTTGTACCTTTTTATCATAGAAGCTTCCCCACCAATTTTTTCTTTAGCTTTGAAATTCCAAAGTGGGGGTTTGAGGGTGGTAGCCCCCAGTAAGGTCAAGGGATAATACCCCTTGCAAAGTCTTAGGGCAGTTTCATGGGTACACTCCTTATTGTGGTATAGGGTGAGGTGAAGGGGTAGAGCCCCCAAAACCATTTTCCTTCGCTGCAGTCTTCAAAAAATTCATTGGAAATGTAATATTATTCATCTCATCCCTTCCACAAATTGAACAAATTCAGATGTCGATTTCAATTGAAAATATGTCCATGAGGTAATTTTTTTTGACACTTTTGACGACTAAACCTACTTAACACAAAATTACTATTTTTGACTATAGATGCTAAAAGATTCACATAAATTAAATAAATACTTTATTTTGTTATTTTTGTTTTTAAATATATAGACTCTAGACCAAGTTTTTATAAATACTAAGATAATAGCAAAATTTAAAAACCTATAATAGACATGTGACACTATATAAAGGACTTAAACCTAAATGATAATACAACGACTCTAGACTTATTACTTTCAAAACTTTTTAAATCAAAATATTATACCTAAATTAGGAGCAAGGATTGCATATTTACTGTGACTAAGGCTTAAAACTAAGCATGTGAGATCCTTAGAATATATTGGCTAGTGGCACACTTAAAATGAGATGTTAATCAGCATGTAGATGCCCTAGAGTGCAAATCATTGTAAGAGTGGACTAATAAAATATCTACATGCATAAAATCATGCTAAAAAATCAATAAAATTATTGTAGGCCATGAAGCATCTTAAAATTTATAAATTCTTTGAATAATAAAAACATTTGGGTGCTATTAATAAACACCATTTTGCATATGGAGCCAATGTAGGAAGAAGCCACATAATTAAAATTGGATTGAGATGTGAGCTCGAGGGAGGTAGACATTACAACATGGCATGGTAAGGCATGATGTCGAACGAGTTGAACCCGATGTAAGTTGAGTGTGAAAACATGCAGATTTTGATCACATCACATCCTTCTAGTTGTGAGATGGAGGTTAACATTGCCTAATCAATGAATATAGTTGATGCATACAAGTCTCCTATGATATAGAAGAGCTATTCACAATAATTTATAGAATGGATTGCAACCTTTGAAGAATTTCAATATCAATGGTTTTCACCACTTTTCCAAATGCATCCACACTACCAAATGGTGAAGATTAGAATGCTAGATAGATCTATCAGTTACACATACGTCACTGTAAAGAGATAATAAATGAAGAGCAAACATGATGGACTTGACAAAAAACTTGCTCAGCCTTGGTATTGACAATAAGGCTTAACCAAAATAATATAGGTCTACAACACTGAACAACATGATCCATGAGTAGATTTATAGCAGGCTAAAGGAATACAAACAACTATAGGTCTGCATTGGTAGAGATTAATTATATGAAGACCATGATTAGATAGATTCCAATAGTTGAGTTTTTATCCATTATGCTCTAAAGGATTACACTAAATATATATTATTTTGTATTAACCCATACAATAATGTGATCACTAACATAAAGTTTTCCTAACATTTACAATGTAATTTGGTGGTTTACCTAACTCCATTATTATTATTTTGTTTTATAGGTATGCAAGCTAGGTCAAAGAAAAGATTCAGTCATACAACATTTTATATCATGCATATCTATGAAGTAAGGGTATAATCTGAATCATAAAATCTCAAGACATAAACATGAAAAAAAACCTATGAAACCCTTAAAATATAGGCCTGATAACACATAAACAAGATCAACATCACACATACATGATAGATAAACTGGGCTTGTTATGACCAGGCATGTACTAGACATGCCCATGAAGTTACAGGTGCACTCATAGTACAATCCAAGTTTAGAAATCCAAGAGTAGGTCAAACATAGTCAAATCAACTCAAATAGAGTCTTAGACTCACATAATAATTAAGATGCATGTTTTAACTTCTATGTCAATTAATTTCATTGTTTTGGCTTGTGTTTGCAATAAATGGGCTTGTTTTAGTATTAATCCACCTTAAGTAGGTTTAAATTTTATATTTAATTTGTGTATCTTTAGATATAGTTAAATGTAATCTGTTTATTCCTAGTTTGTGTAAAATTCAAAATTAGGGTAAACACCCTTGGATGTTTTAAGGCCCATTTGTGGTCACATGAGACTTTGTTGACTTTATGATTAGCCCCTTTGAAAAATTAACTTGAACTTGGAATAAGAATTCCAGTTGTGGTTTAAGTCACAAATCTAATCCCTTTGATTTGTTGGTATAATAAACCTCTCATTTGAACCCCATTGGGCACAAGAATGGTCCATTCAACCCTAGGCCATGCAATATTCCTTTTCATACTAACTATGAGCACAAACCAATACTACATGGGTCATGGGGCTACCAGGGTTGTAGAGGTTGTGTAGGAAAGTTTGGTCATAGTGGGTTAGTTTGTGTAGGTAGGATCAACATGGACATTGCAACGACCATGTGACCACCTAGTCATTAGCAACTATAACTAACTTCTCATAAAGCATAATTTGATGGATGCTTAGAGTGTTGTAGGTCACTCTAAGCATGACTTATATTTTTTTAGTGTACTTACAAAAAATGAATTGTATTTGTATGGAATTATTCATGCAAAATTCTGAGCATAACATCTAGTATCAAAGTATAATTTCAACACTAGGAACTTTGGGAATTATTTTATGGCATTACTTCTTCTGTAGTGAACTAGTTCATGTACTTATTTATATATTATGCCTCACCGAAGAGGTAAGCATAATACATTAAAAATGTTTCCTATGAGTCCAATGACAATGGACCCATGGACACTTTGATCTAGGTGACCAATGTTCGGTGACCACTTAGTGAGATTGCATGTGATCAAAGAAATATTTGTGATATTTTTCGCATCTTTCACTTAAAATTTTGAGATCATTGAATGCCTTATGAGAGGTTCCTTCATGTATGAATAATATGCAAGATGCTCATCAATTACAATAGAGATAAGAGCGTCTCACCAAAGAACTCTAAATACTTTGTCCTTCGACTTATCAAATTTAATATTAGGCTTAGTATAGAGGCTTGACACATGAGCCTAGCTTATTATTTTGGTTTATATGTCTAAGATACCCATGCCCATATTCATTTTATATTGACCCACATAAGAGAGTGTATGAGGTTTGGTGAAGGCTTAGAACAGAGGATTCATTCACGTGTTTGGAGATCATATGGCTATGAGTAAGTTATTGTGTGCTAGGAGTATATGACTTCCCAATTACCTTAGGCATACACATCATACCCTTGAAGACTTCAGATATAGTACTCGGGATAGATTAGCCTTGGTTTCTTAATACCAAGTTATTTGGTCATGATCAGACCTTAAAGTGTTTAGTTGACCTAGGGTCAAGATGGACCCATCTAAGTTTAGTGAACACCTATGTTCATGCAAACTTAGCCTTGCTACTCAAGTGGAGTATATGAGAGGGATGCTTGTTGTTACTATCTCTATGAGTGATAGATCTATGGATAGTGAGGGGAGGTCTTTTAGAGTGATCATTCCACCCCTCTTCACCTTGTTAACTTTTAATTGCAAGATAGTTCCAAGTAGAGTCAGGCATAGTTTCCCTTTGGCTAGAACGCTAGTCTTTCTTAGATCATAGATGGCCATGGAGACCATATGGACATGTTTGGTATGTGTAAAGGACCAATAGCCTCATTACTTTTTGCATGGTTTTCTGTTATGCAACCCAATAGAGTACATATGAGTGTTGCATGATATTATAATCACCATGCGTGATTTGATCAATGATACCATGGAGAAGGCCTTGTTGGGGAACCTTTTGTGTATATCATGGTTTTATCCTATGCTCATTGTGAGTGGTCCTTATCTCATGTTAGTAGGGAGTTATACCTTTGTTATTGAATTGAGATGTAATGGGTTTCTTACACTTGTAAATCAAAAGTAGTTGGAGAAGATCATGTGGGCCTTATGTGGTATGTGACACTAAGAAAGTGTGATCATTGACTTCAATAAGTCATGACTATGTTAGAGCAGTAAATCATGACAATGTAAGAGTAGAATTATTACCTCTAGCAGCATGTTTACTTGTTAATCAAAGTATTTGGATCAAGTTTTGGTATTAATATCTAAGTAGGTATGATCATCAACCCCTTGAGGTCATGATTATCACTTGAGATGCTTTATATTGTGAACACCCTTGGGTAGAACCAATAGTGCTTTGGAGAAGATCTTGTTGGTAGGGAACCTTATGAGGAACATTTTGAATGTCGTGAGTAATGTTTTGAGCATTGGGAGGAACATTTTGTTCCTTATTACTCCTTATTTGTGGAGCATCATGCCATGACCAACATGTCAAAGGCAGAAGGAGTTCTCTTGATCATAGGGATTGGAACCCTTGTCTTCTAGAAAATCAACATTATGCCATGATGGTGACACCCAATAGAGAGGGTTCTCTATGAGCTAAGATAACATTGATGTTAAGGCAATTTTAGTGGAGATATTAGTATCATTTAACCCTTAGGTGGTTATGTCTTTATTTCCACTTACACATGATTATGATGTAGTCTGTTATCACTTTGTAGCATTTCTACTTAAAATCATGTGGTTTAGATTGGATTATGACATATGAAATTTTGTCATCATTGAAATTTTATAGGTGACCCATTCTTTTATGTTGACCATTGTTTCCCATAAACTTACTTTGAGTTGTACCAATGACTACAACTTCTTATGGCACGTGGTTCCTTATTTAATCATTGAAGTTAGTTCTTAGGGGTTGTAATGGCTCATTTTGGAAATTGTACCACACCCTTGCATGGGTTGTGATGCTAAGTCCATCCTTGTAAATGGCTTGTTAATTTGTACATGCATTGTACATCCTTATTTCATGGAATTCTCTCGAGAGGATTCCTTCTTGAGTTGTGTTGATTTTGGAATTATCTAGAAGTGTTTATTGTAATTTAAACCTTTTTGTGTGGTGTATTTCCCATTAATTTTTGAGGTTTGAATCGATTGACATATAAGTTACCTAGAATACTCGATATATTTTGATTATAATTTAGACTTATACTTTATGGGGGGGCTACATTCCAGGGTACTATATCAAATATAACACATAAGCCTTGTAAGTTTTAGATGCAATTAAAGGACCTCTTAAAAGAGGAATTATTTAATCAAAACATGATCCTCATGGAACCCTAGTTCTATTCATTAAGTTAGCAGTAGATTTCCTTCTATCAATAATTATGAGTGTTCAATATCTATCATTTTGGGTGAACTAGTACCCCAACATCGTTTATAAGTCTCATGAATAGAGATCCTAGAACTTTTTTAATCACATTAGACCAAGCATCCTCAATGAGAATGTGATTTTTTTCATTATTGGTAAATCATAAGGGCCATTTGTGTTATGTGTTGTTGGTGTGGTGTGCACATTAGATGTTACTTACCTATGTAAGTGTGTGTATTTTTATGAAGATATAATGCCTTAACCATGTTAATTTTAAGGGAAGGTATCCTAGCAGACCCCTACAATATTAGTACCACCTTTGAGTGGTTGGCATATTCCTTATCATGGAGGAGTGTAGTATGTGATATTAGTGGATTCTATCATGTCATGCTTAATTACTCATGGATTGTTTATTTTTTCCCTTGGAAAAAATTCACAACTTCATATTAATTAAAATTAGAAAACAAATTCTATCGATGCAACAACATTTCAAAGGAAAAAGTACCAAATAAAATGAGGGAAAGAATTTTCCCCATTACAAAGCACCCAAAAGGTGAAAATGTACAAACCTCAATTTAATGTGGAATAAATCCCACATTTTTTTCAGTTATGCCCTTTTTACCTTTTTTATTTTTTATGTCCTACCATATCCCTTGTGCTTCCTCCATCATAACTATATACAAATGTTGATAATCAAGAGGAATGTTGGCATTCAATAGATTTTTAACTGGATGGTTCATCAATCCCATATCTAAATATGAATTCTCTTATTCATGCCCCCTTCTAGGATCTCATTTACGACACTCCTTGAAGTGATATTTTGATCTTATACTACCCTTATTACTAGGAATAGTTCCTCAATGTGAGTATATAGTCCTTCATAATTTTTATTTCCTATCTTTGTGTAGGGTGACCCACCTCCTCTTGGGTCTCCTCTTTCACCCTAACCTCTTGATATAGGAGACTCTATCTCTTGGATGGTGTCTTAGTTCCTTTTTGTTTTGATGCAAAATTACATATCATAGGGTAAGAAGTATGAAGATGTCCTGGAAGCTTGTATATACGACATCACAAAGTCATGTTCTCATAGTCCAGTATTTGGATGTGTTCAAGGGTGCCACACCTCAATGTAGCTTTATGTGGTAGGCTCATGTTGAGATCAATCTCCATAAAAATTTGAGTGAAAGTGCATAATACCATAGCTATTCCTATCTTATCATATTTGATGAAAGTGCCTAGAGTGTTCCCAATCTCATCCAAGGCACAATAGAAGTGAAGTAGGAGATTGGGAAGACAGACCCATATAGGTATCTTGGTAATAGAGTGAGTATTAGCATCAAAATTTGAAAACTAGGGAGTGATATAAAGTCCAACATTACCCCAGAACCATGGACCCTCCTCAAAGACTCTTTGATAGTCAACCTCATTGTGAAATTGAACAATAAAAAAGACCATAGGGTATAGATAAATCTCACAACACTTTGAGCATGTTTCATGAATCCATTAAAACAAGGCAACTATTTTTGGCCAAAAACCATTAAAGCTATAAATAACATCCTCTTTTTCCAAGGGGGATTAATATTGTAACACATATTTTCCACTGGTCTCCAAAGATAACCCTTCTTCTATCAGTTTGACAATGTAGGGACTAGGGAGGGTTGAGGATTGTGAAACTTTAAGCTCAATAATTGGTTTGTTCAATGCTTCATTTAAAGACCCTATTTTATAAGAGGATAGTAAACTAGATCCCTTCACTCCTCTTAATTGCAACACCAAGAAGAAAGTAGAGCCCATAACAATTTTATAATCCCTCAAAGGGATGTGATACTCTAGTTGTTTACCTTCAAAGATGAAATGTTGATTAACAACTAGTATCCCTTGTGTTATTTCTAATTTCCCATTTAGTTCCCTCATCGATTCTATTGAGAGGACTTTGACACACATGGTTTTCCCATTGTATGATCTGACCATTATCTAAAACCCTTTATGCTCAAGGGCCACATATGCTCCTTGTATGATAGATGGATATGGGACCCATCAGTGAAGCTTTAAATTTCCACATTTTTATTTAATAAAAATAAGCAAAATAGTCAATGATGTAAACTATTTACATCTATGGTGAATCCAATGATGTGTTTAGATCACCATCAGTATTTTCCCCATACATAAGCCCTTCTTTGGTTCTATCGACTCTTGTTTCTCTTGTCAAGAATGAACCTCTTGTTGAACATGCTTCTAATCTCAGATCGTATCAAGTATACCCTCGATCTCTGGCTCCTGTGTAGTTACTACCAATATTTGACCACAAGAATTTAGACCCCAGATCCTAAAAGGGGGAATACCACAAAGTAATATGATGCAAAGATGTTTAGGGAAGGCCTAGTATGCCTGTAAGGCACCATATTGGTCTGGTTTATGTCCTCCACCATTATCATTTATCCTTAAGGCATATATGACTCTCTTCAAAATTGAATTACGTTTTCTCCATTTCTTCTGAATGCATATGCCTAGCCTAAGCGTGGATTTGTTGATAACTAAGCCTCCCTCCTAACGTTGCTAATTTGGGAACTTCTATATATCTTAGTCAAACTCCCAACCTACATTCTAATAGGCTGAAAACCCTAATGTAGCCTCCATCATTTTTTATTTCTCATTATTGTTCCAATCCTATACACTTTCATCTTGATTGGCTAGATTGAAATATATATGCTCGTGAATTCTCATTTCCATCCTTACCTTTGGTTTAAAGGAGAGATCCTTATTAGAATAAACCCTAGTGGGTGTTATAGAAGAGTGTGTTTCCTCTTCTTGATAGGTATTTACATCATTATTTTTTTTCATGTGGATTTATATCTGATGATAATTAATTTTTTTGATTGATCGAATCCATATTCCTTTTTAGTATTGATTCTTTTAAATTCTTTAGCCTTGGTAGGATAGATTCATTAGCTTAGTGTTTAGATAGAAAGATGGTGTAGTTAGGTGGCATGATTTCTCCATGTGGTTTTTCTTAGTGAGGAAACATGTAGTGAGTTTAGAATGTTTATGTCAATATGTGTGTGATGGTTTTAGAAACTTGGAGTTGTGTTGCATGATTCATATATCATAGAGGTATTGAAGATTTATTCTACTATATGATTATTTCTTAACTCACAACTCCCCCTTGGTGGCCTCTTAGAGCCACATTATTTAGTTCTATTTTATTTTTTTAACTATGAATTTTTCATTTGATGTGGAGTGCACGGAAATATTTAAATTATTGATTAAGACTTAAAAGTTTATTTTGAATCATCTTTTCATGGATTTTCTTTATTATTAGATTCAAGATTATTTAGCCATTTATTATTTTGATCTTTTATCAAATTTTTAAGGTTATTATTTTATTTGTTTGTCTTAAATTTTGATTGGATTGGGCAATTTAGCCATCTCTTAATTTCATTTTTATTTGGATTCAATTGGTATGTTTTCAGTTTTCATTGTTCTCCTTTTGGGATTGAGCTGGGTTGTTTAGCCAATTGTAACTTTACTCATTTATTAGATTTGTAAATTTCTTCTTTCTTAAGCATGTCATTTTGATGAGCCATTTTATGGTACATTTTGCCTTGTGCAAGTGTGGGAGTAGTAGGTGAGAAGTATCTTGTTAGTTTTGGCTTATGGGAAAAGCTTATGACATATTACAAATTTGTTAAACAAGTTGGGAGAATATTCTCTCATTGTTCTTTTCTTGAAATGCTATAATGATGACGTGAGCCTTAGTTTTGAATTTATGTTATTGATAGCATGTGTTTACTCCTAAATTTATGGAGTGATAGATGTGGGTTGTGTTGTGATATTAGATACACCTTGTTTTTGACTCTTGGTTATGTTTTTTCTTTAACCCTTAAAAATTGAGATAGATCGTATGAGTTATTATTGTTTGAACTTGATTAAGGTTCAGACATCAGGACAAACATCCAAAGTCCACCTATGGGTTATTTGATCAGATTTGGGCTTTGACACTAACATAAAAATTCCTCCAAAATGATTCTTTGGTTGAGATTTGCACACAAGGACTAACATCCTAATTCTTCCTAATTAATTCTTTGGATATGGTGCAGACAAAGGTAATATAATAATCCCAAGTCTTCCTATTGTAATTGAGTGAAGGCTTTGGGAAACAATGATAAAAAAAAATCTCAAATTCGTCCTCCTCTCATCCCATTGATCAGAGAGTAGAAATTCTTGTCTAGTATCTTAAGATATTAAATGATCTCTTATTGTTACTCTTGTGGGTGTCATGTGCTTGAAGTGTTTTCATTATTATTGGTATAGTGAGAATGGGACATGAAGGAAAATAAAATGTTATAATCCTCTAAGATTAATTTTTAAAAAATTACCTTATATTTGGACATGATAGCTGACCATTAATTAGAAATCAACTGGAAATTAAGTCATTCATATTTCATATGTTCTCATATCTTGGAAACTAAAGATAGATAAAATAGACTTAAAATTATTCTTTGGAGTACAACTCACCCTTTGGTAAACTTGATTTGTCTTTGGCCATGAATACTTTGGTACATTACTTATCTCACTTTGTTATCTGTTTATTGAGATCATTAGCTTGGACAAACTACTAAGTTGAGTCAGAAGGACTCCTAAAGGTTGTTATCAAATCATTGGATTTATATTTCAACCATTTTAGTGACTTCCAAAAATAAATCTAATAAGGAGAGGGGAATGTAAGGCCCAATTTATACCTTTCCTATTTATTTTCATTTCCTCTATTCTTACATTGATATCATGTTGTTAAAGAAATTAAATACTTAAACAATTGGAATTAATCCATATGATATGTTGAGGTAATATGATTCGCGTGATGCTTCCTTTCATAATATTATGTGATCATGTGTATTGATCTTGATTTATTCAAGTTATGTTGTTTCAGCTACCCTGGGATAGAGAAATATTATGTGCACATTGATATGTAAGATTACAAGTGGTAAAGTAACGGATCTTGGACTACATTGGTTAATGATTTTACCATTCATTAGATGTGTAGTGTCCCTAGTTGACACCTAACTTAATTTATATTCACATATTTGTTCTAGTTACTAGTTTTGGAACTATTTAGGAAGTAACAAGAACATTATTCACTCCCCCTTTACCCATGTCTTATAATTTTCTTGAACTATATAGGAAGTAACAAAGATGAAAATGGAATCAACATGATTACATCACCTGCAAAAGTTAGAATGAAATTGGAAACTTAAATTTGGAGAGTTTTATAAAGTGAATATTATATATTTAAAGGTGAATTTAGAGCCTTCTAACCAAAATGAAGGTATAAGAGTAATCTTAGGAGTCCTAAAGACTTTTAAGACAACCCATGTCATCATTAACAGAATTGGAAGGGGGAACGTATTTATTAAGTATGGGAATGCCAATACTTGCCCTCATGCCTTGTAAGAAAGATCATGGGCCTTTTAAGAGGAATAAATATTATAGAGGACTTTTAGAGAGATGCAAAAGAATGGTAAGGGACAAGAGTGAACTTCTCATTGGATAAGGTTTTAGGACTTTCCTTATAAATATATGGTTTCCATCCTTGTGTAAAATTTTTTTCCATTTTGAAAACAAAGTTGGAGCTCCAACTTAGCGAGAATATGAGGAAACCTTGAGAGATAGATGTTATTTGGAAGTTAAGCCCTAGAATAAGGGATGCTACTTCTCAAATGGATAACCAGAGGTAGGAATTCATTTTACACAACCATTTTTAATGTGTTTCTTTTAAAAACAATTTTTTAATATCCTCCTCAAAATAATGCAAGATTCTTATTAATTAACAAGGTCTTTGGCTTGTAATCCTCTATTTGCTTTGTACATGTTATAGGCCTAAGGCCACTTCTTTTTGTAGGCCTTATTAAAGGTGTTTGTGAAGGTATTCTCTCCCACTTTTTTTTTTTTGGACTCTCATATTTGAGTGGATAAAATGTAAAGTTATGTTGCCCACATGGGCTTGATTTGTGGTGGTAGGATGGAAAATGGGTGAGTGATTGTCCCCAAGCCATGTTTACCTCATCCCTTAGAAGTTAATAGTGAAAACTCAAGTGGATCTCATATCCTTAATAAAATATATTGGAGTATATTCCATTGGGAATGCTTGTTTTATTATGTCTAGGTTGCGGGTATTTTGAAACGAACTTAGGAAGTGTTTCTTAACTCAAAGGAAGATGTACTAAACTAGAGGTATTGTCTACTGTACTTTTCCTTTTAGTGTAATCCAAACCTTGATTCAAAACATAGTTTTTATCATAATATACATAAGCAATGATGGGAGTCCTTGGCTTGGGGGTGCTTAAAGCAGTCGCCAGATGGTGGCAATAGCATGGGAGGAAAGCCCCTCTTTGCCTTAGACTTGAAAAATATATTTGTGGAACTAGTAGTTTCTATTGGATAATCCTATTTTTCTCATTATTTTATGTATTTGTTTATTGGCTATTGGGAGCCTCATTAATGTTTGTATTTTAGTTGTAAAGTGTTTGAAAAAGAGGAAGAAATATGTAATTTTATTGAACTTGCGATTTTTGGGACGCTCTTTCTTGTGCCCTTGTTGAAAGGATATATATATTACACACACACACACACACACACACACACACACACACACACACACACACACACACACACACACACACACACACACACACACACACACACACTCACACACACACACACACACACACACACACACACACATACATATTAAATTCATTATAACATTTGAATTAGAAATATTATTTATAAAATTTTACCTTGTTGGTTAAATACAATAATGCAAAGAAAAATATTCATTTTTCACTTTGAGTGCTTAAAAAAATTACAATCCCTTAGGCCTTAAAGGGCTAGTTTACTTTCCATAATTTTTACTATGTTTAGATTATCCCTAATTATTTCACAATCAATTTTAATATTAGTGCCCTTTGCCCTAATTTTGAAACATTTTTTGGAACCATTTTTGGAGCCACAGTTTAATTCTGGAATATTTTTGAAGTTTGATGTCCTAAATGACCTCAAGTCCCTTTGTATAATGCATGTAATTTAAGTAATTAATGCACCTAAATAGAAGAATGCCAAGTGATGAAAATAATTTTAGGAAAATAATATTATTTTTATCAAAACTAAAAAAATTTGTTTCAATTTTTTTTTGTTATCTTGTGTTCATGGTTAATTATTTGAAAATCAGCTCTTTATAGGTTCAAAATTACCACAAGACCCTTGGCTAAGGTAATGGACCTATTTATAGCGTAGGTATAAGGGGTATAGAAATTAATATGTCATATGAATGTTGCTTGGATTAAAGACAAAAAATAAATACATTGACTAGCACAAAAGTGCATGTGACCACTTCTAGAAAATCACTAGCAGTCGAGTTTAGTTGGCAGTGTCTTTAAAGTTAGTTGCCTTAGAAGCAGTGACTTGGTAGTGCCTTAGAGTTACAAAGGAAGAAACCATTCAAAGCAGTGGTATAAGGTTTTAATTATATTTTCGAGCACCAATGGTAGATTATCATGATCATAAGTTTGTGCATACTTTGAGAAGCTAGGGTAGGGCAACAATACGAGTTCACGTTACTAAGTAAAGCCATGAACTCATAGTGTTTGTAGAATTATATTATTGCAGTGCATGATTCCACAAGGGTGAAAGGATTATCATTGTGTTCAAATTTTGAGAGGTTTGAGTTGAGCCTTAGAGCTCTGTTGGGAGTGGTAAGGATTTCAACGAGCCACAAAACATTGAACTTTGATGTCTAGTGGCACAATTGTTGGATTTTTCACAATCAATGGAAGGTTAAGGTAACATGCATAATATGAGTGGTGTTTACCATAGTGGTAGTGTGGTTTCAATGGCACTAAGTGGTGTAAGTCACTAGTTGATTTATGACAACCTATTAATAGTTTGACCATGGATTTCTATATGGCTACATACATTTTCATTTTATCAAATTTATTATATAGTTTAAGGACTATGTTTACTATAAAGGTGAGACTTTTGAATTTATTTCAAAAGATAAATCTTGATATTTTTTTTAGACTCTTAGGTTAAATTATAAGGCCCGTGGGTGGGGTGAACTAAAAAATGACCACCCCTTAAATTTTCATCCTCTTTCTCATGCAAGAGGTAGAGAAACTTGAAACACAAAAATATATTTAGAAATTCCCTTGTGTTGAAGAAAGACCCTTTTGGCCTTATGAGATTTTTTAAGGTCCTTAGGAGCCTAGGGTTGGTGTGAACCTTAATGGACTCACCTTATTTTAAAACCTAATAAGACCAAATAAAATTATAAATTGAAAATTAAAACTTTTTTACTTTTCTGTGATTCAAGCAGCCATTAATGGTTGACTAAGATTTTGAAGACCCAAAATAATTTTTCACTGGATAGAACAAGAACATAGAGTGAGGTACTAGGGGAACCCTTGCTTCTCCAAACACTTATGTGATCAATGATACCACCCTAAATTAAAATTTTAGAGTTGAGGACCTTGAGGTGGCCATTAATGGTTGTTGGGTAAAGTTTTCATTTAAACTCATTTCTTATTTGCAGGAGAACATGGAGTGTTGTGGAGACTTCCCATGAGTGCCATTAGACTCAAAATTCACCCAACATCACATTACCACTATCAATGTTTAATTTAAATACCTTCTCAAAATACATGTTATTACATGTGGTCCACCAAGGGTGGCCAACTAGGGTCCCGATGTATGAGTGAGGACTATAAGTTTGTCATTCCCTCCCAAACCTCCTTTCTCCATTTCTTGAGAATTTGATCACCCTTTGTTGAAAGAGGGAAACTTCATATAAATTCATAAGGATATTTATGAATTTAGTGATCTAGCATAATTTGATGGTACGAATGGGTTAGATCCAGTGATAGACATTGAGTGTTCATTAATTTAGGGGATAGCCTGAGATATTTTAGGCCCCTTTTAAGGTTAGATGAGACCTTTTTGACTTTATGACTAACCCATTTTAAAAAAGTAACTCAGTTTGAAATTATAATTACAATCATGACTTAAGTCATGAATTTGAGCACTTTGATTAGCCAAAATCGCTCAAGATCCTGTTTGAACCTCATCAGGTGTAAGAGTGAGGCATTCGATCCCGGAACACACATGAGCCCTTTTTGTATTCACTATGATACTAAACTAAAATTGTAGAGGTCATGGGGATTGTTAGGCTTGTAGAGGTTGTGTAAGTTACCTAAGTTGCAATGGGTTAGGTATTACATGCATGGTTAATGGATGTTACAATAATCATGTGACCCCCTATGCATTGAAAACTACACCTGACTTCATGCAGTGTAGTTTAGTGGATGTTTTAAACATTGTAGGTCACTTTGTACATGTAGTGTACATACAAAAAATAACCTATATTTGTGTGTATTTCTTCATGTGAAATTATGGGCATGACATAAATAGTCTAAATAATAAAAAAATGAGAATTGTAGTACCTGTAGAATTATTAATGATATCATGAGAAAAAATCAAACACTTAAATTATGTCAAAGGCATTTTCATTATGAATCCTTCACCTAATATTTATCTCCACCCAGAATTCATCTCCAAACATATATTTGTTTTTTATCTTTTGGTTAAATAGTAATTAAATTCTCGGTCAATGCACTTTTTCATTGTTTATTTATTTTTTTAAATTCCCCACCATTATTAATAGAGGAATATCTAGCTAGTTGTTCTGTTAGGGCCATGATTGACAGGCCACTTGAT
The DNA here is from genome assembly GCA_037957365.1 of Torreya grandis. Lineage (NCBI taxonomy): Eukaryota > Viridiplantae > Streptophyta > Pinopsida > Cupressales > Taxaceae > Torreya > Torreya grandis. The sequence continues at coordinate 3,506,119 of JARHVA010001301.1, read as the reverse complement.
TTTTATTATCAGATGAAGAAGAAATAAAAATAAATTTTAATTGATACATATATCCCTAAAACCCTAAAAATTTACAGACTGTAAACAATAATTATATAACAAATAATTATCTACAGTGCTTCACTACCATTAATTTGAAACAAGGTACCTAATTCCATGGTGTGTTGTGGGAATTATAATAATAAGTAAATTGCAAGCAATTTGAATGGCTATGTGTAGTATATCGAAGACCTCCTTGGTTTCTTGTTTAAGTACATGGCAAAAACACCCCACCACATTCTTGTCATATAATGTGATGGCCTTTACCACCAACACAGAGTAAAATGCATGCATGAAATCCACCACATGTAACATGTACTTTAACAAATTTGACACTCCATTATCCATGATCACATGTGTAAACCCTTTCAGAGTGGCCAAACTATAATAAACCTTTTCATCAGATCCCTTGAAACTACCTGTAAAAGATGCTAGGAAGCCTAAAAGCCCTTAGATGGTGAAGAAAATTATCATCATGTGATAGTGGGTAAGGTCATAATGGTTATTGTTGGAGACTAGTGTGTATAACACATGAAAAAGTAGGGAGGTCCTAATGGGAAGAAGGTTCATCAAATTGGTCGCACTAGCTAACGTCTATGCTAATGAAGAATTACTTCATCTATAATCATTCATATTGTTTAAATCATAATTATGATGGTTATCAATGTTAAATGGTTTTTCTATAGATTTTTGAAAAATGGGATCTGTTTTATTGGGCCTTTGCCTTGCCATCAAATTTGATCTCTTATTGGTAGAATCAAACATTTTTTCCAATTGTATTATCCACCAATAGTTTATAATAGCTTTTTATTATAGGAATATAATAATATATAGGCAACAAAACATTAAAATAAGAAAATACAAAATAACGATGATTATTTTTGTGAGGGACATATTACAAGCCTAAATTGTTACCTTCTTATCTCTATGATTGTTGTGGGTCTATATTTGTTACAAATTGAGGTGTTTTATCATTGGTTCAAGGTTGTACATTGAAATGATGATGTTTCCATCTATTGTGTGTCAAAATAGAGGGGTTTTACATTTTATGTCTTAACATGTTTTATAGGTGTCATGTTAACATTAATCTCATATGTGTGTGTGTGTGTGTGTGTGTGTGTGTGTGTGTGTGTGTGTGTGTGTGTGTGTGTGTGTGTGTGTGTGTGTGTATGAGATTAATGTTAGCATGACACCTATAAAACATGTTAAGACGTAAAAAAATGTAAAACCCCTCTATTTTGACACGCAACAGATGGAAACATCTTCATTTCAACATACAACCTTGAACCGATGATAAAACACCATAATTTGTAACAAATTTAGGCCCACAACATTATCATCAGTTCAAGGTTATATGTTGAAATGATGATGTTTCCATCTATTATGTGTCAAAATAGAGGGGTTTTACATTTTTTTATGTCTTAACATGTTTTATAGGTGTCATGCTAACATTAATCTCATATGTATACATACATACATACGTGTGTGTGTGTGTGTGTGTGTGTGTGTTAAATTGATAATTTATTTTTGGTTTGAGATAAAATTGGTCTGGGACACAATAGGGGCTCAATATTCAGGAACCAAATAACAAAAATTACCTCCACCAACCAAAAAAACACAAAGATAACTCAAAATAAGGAAGACTGGATCACCAAAAACCTCGAAGAAAAAATCAAGAAAACTAGTGAACCAAACCTGCACCAAAAATCCTAAAGAAACAAAAGAACCCTAACCTACTAACAACTAACATTGAAATTTAGAAAATCACCAACTCCACTAAAAATGTAAAATCAAACTAGAAGAGTGATCACCCTCCTTCCATTTCAAGAAAGAAACACTTCCATGGTCCACTCAGTGCCCTTACCAATGGAGTTCATAGCTTCTTGATGTAACCTTTTTGCTTATGTCTTTCTTCCTCTTCGGATTTTATTTCCACATTTAGGTTTAGTCAAAATGGATTATGTTTATTTGATGGTGGAGATCTCCTAGATGTAATTTCCTCTTCACTCTCCTGAGAAAAAGAAGTCTCCTTCTTCTCTTGCAGTGAATCCAAGCTCTGTTGCTCCTAAGATTTAGTCAGCAAAACCAGTCATGTGCCTACTACAGAAAGGACCCAAAATTTAATGGGATACATTCTATTCACCCTCTTGAAACTTTTCACCAAATAAAAAATCCCACCCTTCCTACCTCTAAGCCCACCTCTTATGATGCAATAGTCTCTTGACGTGCTCCACAATTTAGTGCCTCTACGTTCTCCATTATGAGAGAAGGTGAACTATCCTTTAAACAAGTAACACTATCCATAACCTCCCTAGGAGTAAAATGATTACTCTATGCTAACAATTAGTGAAAGGCAAAGATGGCTCAATATTTGGGGCTACATTCCTTACTTTCAAAATCCATTTTTGAAGGTTTGTATCAAACTACTCCTGAGCTTTGGGGAGGGAACAAGCTAAAATTTTATGTCCCACCCTGTTATATCAAAAACATCTCAAGGGAAATCCTTCATAATCCTTATGTTGAAGCCACTACCCATGCTTCGATGAGATTTGAACATAATTAAAAACTGATTGATAAGGATCTAAAAAAAAGTAAAATCTATCAAAAATAGGCTACAAACCATTTATTGTTAGGTTAATTTTGACAAACCATGCACCTTTTTTGTTATTATTTCGATGAAGGCTAGATTTCTTAGAGCAAAAGGAAGGTGATAGAACCAAATCTAATTGGAATCTTGTGGATTTTTTTTTAAGGATCAAAAAATCATTTTCAATGATAAGGAATCAATCTAGTTTTATCATGGAGCTAGGGCCCTCGGTCCAAATAAAACCATGCCCTCCCTCAAGAAACTTGATTAAAAGGAACATATTTTGAAGCATAGATAAGCTAGGCCACCCAATGTCCTTTCACAAGGTTTTTATCCAACTATATATTTTTGGTAAATATGGCCACTTTCCCAAAAATCTTCTCATGAAAAAACAATGTTCCATTTCCATTGCAAAACTAATCTATGGTGTCCTTTGTAAGACATAACTCCATCACCTTTTTTGCCAAATGAAATAGAGTATACCTTATAAGAAGATCTTAACCAATACACTAGTCTACCTAAAGATGAATAAAATAAAAACCCTTTTACATTTCCCCATTGAGCACACCTACTTGAGAACCAAGACCCAAATTGGATGTCCCGATTAATAAATAGTCCAAGTTCTGAGTGAACATTGTCTTTTATGGCAAACACATAATCAACACAACGGAGAGAAGAGGGTTGACGGAAGAAATTTCTTCTTGAAAAAATCATTGCATCTATGGAAAGGGTTGAGGGGATTTGAGAAATCCACATAGATGTTGCTCTCAGTCGCACATACTACCAAAACCACCTCTCGACTGCCAATAACCACCAAGTCTTTCTCCCAAAATATCCCTTTGTAATGTCGGTCCCAACATTTCATGCCCTATCCAATGAATTTAGAGAACAACCCTTTTGTGAACGTAGGTCCAAGTAAATTCCATTCACCATTTGCGTTTTTATTTGAGCCAAAAAAAGGGTTTTGGAATGTAGCTTTGCCAAAATAGTCTGATCTGGTGTTGTTGATACAAGCAAGTTGGGCCTATTACTAGGAAAGCAAGCTAGGTCTACTATTGTGTTTGTCATCATCATAGTTTTATGCATTGTCTCCACCTAGTATTTATGCACCAAAACTACTTGCCAACTATATTTTCATTGCATTTCTTCCAAAATTTCCACCCCTACCCTACATTTATGATCCACACTCTATTACTTGGATGAGAGCTCATAATTTAACCCCATAAATATAGTATGTATATATATATATATATATATATTGATATATATTATATTATTAGTATAATTATAATATATTGTTGTCCTACACACACACATTCAACATTTATTATATATGCATATATAATAAGTTTTATACAATTGTACTATAATTATATAATATTATATCAATTATTAGTATACTGATATTATACATATACATACACACACGCATGCACACACATATATTTTATATGGGTAAATTGGTAACTAAGGCCATCCTTAAACCATGAGGTGGAGGATTTTAAACCAATAAATACTACCAATATAAACTTGACACTGATGCAAATGTCCCACTCTCATAACCCATTTACATCAGGGACTCGAACCCATGACTACCAAGTCAAGGCACCTTACGGTAAACTCCCCAATCAATTGGGCCAACCCCTAGAGGAATTAATGTAACATATGTTTATGTTTGTCTATGTATGTGCATGCATGTGTGTGCACACATGTGTGTAATATTACTTTATTATAATATTATATATGGACATAATACTAGCAATTGCCCTCGACATTGCAATGGTCTCACTGATAGGAGGCTAATGAAATTGTTGAATATAAAGATCATTACAACTTGCAAAGTGCTTAAACAATATCAAATAATGGTGTTGGGTAGATGAATAATGTGACATTCATTAATTACATTGATATTCATTTCTACTATGAAAAACATTTATTGATCATTGTTTATCACCCATGATTTACATCATTGATTTTTTTATCTGATATGATCGATGGTGATTTTTTTAATCTAATATGATCAATGATGATTTTATCATTTATTATCATCTAATATACATCAATGACACATAATTCCTCTCCCCAACATCACTATTTTCCATATACATCATGACAACCTCCATCCACTATGTCATAATGCTTTAATTCTCAACCAAAAACATAAGCATCTATTCATGACATTCAAGTAGCCCCATATGATCAACAACAAATCACCATTAATGACTACTATAGCTCGTGAATGGTATAAAAAAATCTTAGCAAAGCCATTGCAGTACTAATATCTAGGTTAATATTGTCATTGATGTTGAACAAAATATTTTTATTATTCCTTATGGGATTGATTGTTAACTCCAACTTTGGCAGCCACTTGCTCATATCTTCTAGCCTTTGCCCCATTTTCTCCAATTCCACCACCAAATCCCTTGACCTCTTCAAATTTTTCTTCAATGACATATTCACCGCCAACAAAGATTGGATCTAGTGATCTCCACTATCACTTTTCACCCTCACCCATGCTTTGTGTCATCTCTGTTATAATATGTATTTATTTAATGAAGTCCAACAACTTCTTGAGGTATAAATTTTTTAATTGTTTAGGTTTTTTCTATGTCGATTTTCATTCATATTATTTTATGTATTTTTTTTGTTCTTACCATTATATTATAAATTATTAAAAACTTGGTTTGAATTTCACAAGGTATTAAAAATAAAAATCACACTCACCCATTAAAGCAATACATCTCATTGCCTACATCATACTCTGGCCCATATATAAGCTATTTAGTAATTATTTACATTTTCCATGCCTTGATTTTTATTGCTTTGTACAGGTATTTTAAAGGCATTTTGAGAGGATTTCGATGTTTATTAGGAAGAAAGTAAGGAAAAAATCAAAACCTTTCAAACATAGAAATACCTCTTTGTATTTTTAAAGTCAATAAAAAATTTTCCTGTAGGAAGGCCACTAATTTAAGGATTAAGTACATCCATTTCCACCTCCAAAGTTCTAGAGTCACTATTCACATATTTTATGGAAATTTCAGTAATATTGATGCTTGGATTTTCTATACCAACAAGTTTTCCTACTACAAGACATATGGCTTTGTCCATCAACTTCACCATCTCTATCTTCTCAACAACTCTCCACCAAATTCAATGAAAATTCATGTGTTATTAGATGTTTGTCTCTTAGATGCATATATTTATATGATGATTAAGATGTCATAAGATTTAAGAGTACACATGATGATTATAATTATTCACACTGTCAACAATCTAGGTTCAAAACCACTTGAATTACACATATATGTGGTTTTTGCCTTCAAAAAATACTTTGGTCCCCCATGGGATTTCATCAATCCAATACATTTTCTAATGCCTCTTATTACATGGGGTAATTATTGACGTATGCCACTTAAAATGGCATGGGAACTAACCATGCATAAAACATAGGGAATGACTCTCAATAAAGCAATAATTGATATCAATAACACTAATCATCAAGGCTTGACCTTCACTTTAGTATTAAACATATGCTTCTTGTATGACATGCACATCTCCATGCATTTACCTTTGACCACCATGCAAGAATGAAGTATGTACAGTCTAAAATAGAAGAGGAGGCAAGAATTAGTGCAAAACCTCTTCCTCTACATTTAAGAATGTTTTATGTATAATAAGAATTAATGTGGTAATTAACCCTAATTATGATAAATTGAATGGAATAAAGCAAATGATGTAAATCAACTTGTGATAAGCATAAATGAAAGTAAATATTGAATTTGACAAAGTGCAATTGATTAAAAGCAAACTAACTACAAATGAAATAACAAACTAATTTGTTTATGTTTGAGATTTGATTGTGTAAAACTAACATAAGGTTGAAACATGTTGATAGGGGTTGATTCAGAAAGTCCTTGTGAGTTGTGAATAAAACTGGTAAAGGATTAAGATCGTTCAACTCGGTTAAAATCAACTGGCACTACTGACCTGAATTGGTAAATCCTAAATTTTGAAAAAAAAAGGAATTAGAACATTGTTATTTACGATGACTTGAATTAGTTTGTGTGCAAATATTTGACCTTTAGAAGTGTGCAGAAGACTACAAATGACTTTTACAAAGTTTAAAACCTAATAAGGATTGCAATGGTTAAAAACCTATAAATACAAAAAAGAGTATAATAGGCTGAGTTGAGCCCAATCACCCCCATGATGACTGAATAATACTTCAAAGAGGGGATTCAAGTCCATGTAGTTCTCCCACTTAGAGTACTTTGTGCAATTGTGTTATTTTGACTATATGAATGCACCTATTAATGCCTTGAATACTTAGCCATGTTTTATTTTGGATTAGATAAAATAGGCTCTTAACTTGGTTGAGGACTACTTCAAATGCTTGGAATCAGAATTGGGAAGATTAGGGAAGCTTTGCTCAATGTGTAGTAGTGTAAATATGCCTTTGTATTGAATTTCCCAAGTGATAGAATAGGTGACTTAAGTGTGCCTTTATAACAATCCAAAAGAGGAAAACCTCACACCACCTATCCTAAAAATACTAACCAAACCATAAGGGAGGGTTCAAATTTGAAAAGTGACCATTAGAAGTGCAAAGTTCAGGATCAACCCGTATGGGTCAAGATCGACTGCCAATATTGACCCAACTGGTCGATCATGTCCTACATGGAAACATGTGAATTTTGGGATATGAAATGTCTGTACAAATGTTTAGGGGTGTTTTTAGCAGTTAGAACATTTTTTTGGCATGAAATAACAAATTAGGATAAAAATAAGTTTATACAAATGCTTAGGATAGAGTGAGGTGGTAAAATAGGTCTAGATTAAGTGCTCAAGTCAATTAAAGTAAAATAGCACAAAAACTAACAAAATAAAGTATTCATGACCAAATTTAGGTGTATACATTTACTTCCTACTTTAATATAGAAATAAAATTGATATATTAAAGGAGAAATAGTACCTTAATGTGTACAACACACTTTGCATTTGGGATAAATTCCAAATCACGCAAGGTGTTCCATGGAAAAACTCGTAATGATGTAAAAGTAGTTATTACTCGTATGTAAAACTAAAAATTGAAATGTGACTTGAATTTTAAAATATTGGAAATAATGGGGAAATACTACACCTATATGCATGAAACCATTATTGCTCTTGTGAATTTACTTGGATATGTTGCTTCCTTGAAGCATTGGAGAATTGGTGCTTCCCATGAAGCACTTAGAGAGATTGGTTCCTCAGCTAAATTAATTGAGAATTTGAGGGTGATCAATCCCTATACTGAGTCAAACTTGTATAAAAATTAAAGTTATTGAGGGATGCATAAATGTCAATTTATTTTGTTTTTCTTTGTCACCCCAAGATATGAAATGGGATTAAATCCACAATGGATTTATAGATATAATGCTACAGGGCATTAAACCTCTGAGTTATGTATTATGAACTTTAACTAAAAAACCCATTATAGATGGCTTATAGATTAAGTTATAACTTTGTTCCTGAGTGCATGATCAAAAGAGAATGGAGAGCATCCATTCTCCTACCATGTCTATAAATAAAAATTAGTATTTGAAAATCATGACATGAATCTATATCACACCTCCTAAATTTTAGAAAATAACATGGTATATATGAATATGTATCATGCCCCCATTGGTAAATGTATAATACATAACAATATGTATATGCAAATTGCTAAATTTTGTTTCAAAATTGTGCATGAGCCTATATCATGCACTCAAAATTGTATGTATTTTTACCTTTTTCTATGTTGTGAATGTATATGGGTAGATTTGTGGCATTGATTGAATTTTGAACTATTTTAAAATCTTTGAAATTGTATTCCGTACCAAAACTGATTCTTACTTTTGAAGAGGTTTATCTCATGTATGAAAATCCCACTAAAATGCACCCATTTTGAGACAAGGGAATTGATCATGAGAGTCATTTATCTCAAAATAAATGTTAACTTTAGCATGCATAGTAATATGTAATCGTTGAATAATGTAACATATATGAAAAGTATGTAAACCTAGTGAGATTTGTATCATTTGAATTATGTATGATACATACGAGGCGAGGCCTATAAAAATGTATCAATGAAGCTCATAGTAATAAAATGTAGAGTTAATATCATATTCATTAGTTAGTGCATGATATGGATCATGACACTTATTAAACTTAACAAACTCAAAAAGTACATAAACACAACAATTGCAATGTCATACAATAAGGCCATGGGCGACATTCAAGGTACATGTTCAAATGTCATAAAAAAGGGAATGTTCAAATGTCATAAACAAGGGACATATTCAAATTTTGCAAACAAGGGACATATTAAAATGTCATACACAATAAAGGGTTAAGGGCCATAAACAATAGACATGTTTACATGTCGCACATACCAAATAAAATCTCATAAAGATGTTCAAGCAATTTCACTTAAGGGTCAAGGGCCATACACAATAAACTAGTGATATCTACTCTACTATGTACAAGTAATAACATCAATGGAATATTGAACTAAAAATGTAGTCAGAACCATGTATATGTAATGTGATCATATCCTAGCGAATAACATATCCATGTACACAATGTAAGATAAAAATGTTAGCAAGACATTTTTAAATAGTAAAGAACTCAGTAGTATGGGAATCATAGAATAATAATACATGTAACTATTGTAACCTATGGATAAGATGCCCCTAGTTTCATAAGGCTAATGGGTAGAGACAAGTCTAAAATCTTAGTCCATGTGAAATTTGTATGTCCCATGTAACACTCATGAATGCCAGTGAGATGCATGTGTGATATAAAAATAACATGTTATCTACTAACCATGAGATAAATAACACATGAAAATGATGTAAACTAGATGTTTAATCATGCTCGGGTCTTCATTTTAGAATTTTTAGAATATTTTGAATGTTTTGGTTTTTTTTGCAATTTTGAATTTGTTTGTACTTTTTGCATTTTGAGACTAGAAACAATATAAACTAGTAATAAGAAAAGGTTCAAAAGTAGAAGAAAGGATATATATTTGAACAATCCACAACACATCTCAATGTGAAATAAGCATTGAAAATGATGGCATGGCCATGTATAAGAAATATAGCCCCGAATTATGTGAGTTATAACTTTGAAAATCACATGAGAAACTACATAGGTATGCATAGGACTGATTGTACATCCTCATTTCATCACATGTACACTTGTCGAAGTATGTAGTATGTTTGAGCAATATTAAACATGGAAAAAAATATTTAACATGAATAAGCAGTGGTTTACATACTGAAACTGAGTGAAATATTAGAAAATTGGCAATATTAAGGCTCTGCGTGCTTAAATTTTGATTTTTGGGTAAAAATTTGCATAGGACATGATCAACCAACTAAGGTCAATAGTGGCAAATATTCCTGACTCTTATTAGTCGATTTTGAACTTAACATAAAATGTAATTGTGTCGGTGTAGACTGTGAAAAAAATAGATAAATGATAGAATATGGTAAAAAATACCACTATTTTGGATGGTTCAAATCTCGAAAGGTGAATTAGGAAGAGCGAAGAGGTCAAAAAAAATAGTAAGATCCAAGGGTTAGAAGAATTAATCAAATCAATTGCATGTGCAAGAAGTAGATGAATAACATGAACAATCAAGAAGCTATGCACAAACATGTTTTTTAATTTTTTTGAATCAAATAATAACTTAATCCACAAGATGTTCTGATGGATTTTTTGCATAACATATGTAATCATTATATAAATTCTATGTTAAGCCACCGATTAGAATGGGATGCCGATTTGTAGGTCATGTGTTATTGAAAGCATCTTACCAATATTCTAGATAATCATGATCATAATTATCTTCTTGTTATTTAGATTCATATACCAAATTGGTATTAGTTGACTTTGCTGACATGTTAGTTGAATAAATACTCTATTTTTTATGCCCTTGCTCTATAAATTTATCCTCTCTTGAAATTGTAACCATTGCACTTTCATGTGTGAATGTGATGTAGTCCCGATCTTTACCATTGTTGCCCCCATTGCTTTCATCCAGAATCTTCCTAATGTTGTAATGTATTGATTCGAGGTAGGATCAATATGAAATATATCAAAACATATTATTGACCCAAGTGTCATGATCATATCCTAGCAAATAACATATCCATGTACATAGTGTAAGATAAAGATGTTAGCAAGACATTTGTAAATAATAAAGAACTCAACAATACAAGAGTCATAAAATAACATGTGTAAATATTATAACCTGTGGATAAGATGCCCCCGATTTAGCAAGGCTACTGGGTAGAGACAAGTATAAAATCTTAGTCCATGCGAAATTTGTATGTCCTACATAACACTCATCAATGTTAATGAAATGCATGTGTGATATAAAAATAACATGTTATCTACTAACCATGAGATAAATAACATATGATAATGATGTAAATTAGATGTCTAATCATGCTTGGGTCTTGATTTTAGATTTTTTAGAATAGTTTGAATGTTTTGGTATTTTTTACAATTTTGAATTTGTTTGTACTTATTTGCATTTTGAGACTAGAAATAATATAAACTAGTAATAAGCAAAGCTTCAAAATTAGAAGAAATGATATATATTTGAACAATCCATAACACGTCTCAATGTGAAGTATACACTGAAAATGATGGCATGGCCATGTATGAGAAAGATTCCCCTAAAGTATGTGAGTTGTAACTTTGAAAATCCTAAGAGAAATTGAGTAGGTATGCATAGTACTGATTGTACATCCTCATTTCATCACATTTACACTTATTGAAGTATCTAGTATGTATGAGTAATATAAAACATGAAAATAAATATTTAACATGAATAAGTAGTGGTTTACATACCGAAAATGAGTGATTTTTTTTAAAATTGGCAATATTAAGGCTCTGTGTGCTTAAATTTTGATTTTTGGGTTAAATGTTGCATAGGACAGGATTAACCACCTAAGGTCAGCAGTGACAAACGTTCTTGACCCTTACTAGTTGATTCTTAACTTAATAGAAAATGTAATTGTATTGGTGGAGACTATGAAAACAAATAGATAAGTGGCAAAATATGGTAAAAAAGACCACTATTTTGGATGGTTCAAATCTTGAGGGGTCAATAAGAAGAGCCAAGAGTTCAAAAAATTTAGTAAGAGCCAAGGGTTAGAAGAATTAATCAAATCAATTGCATGTGCAAGAAGTGGATAAATAACATGAACAATCAAGAAGCTATGCACAATCGTGTTTTTATTTTTTAATTTTTTTTAATATTTTTGAATTAAATAATAACTTGATCCACAGGATGTTCTGATGGAGTTCTTTCATAACTTATGTAATCATCAACTAAATTATGTGTTAAGCCACCAATTAGAATGGGATGTTGATGTGTAGGTCATGTGTTATTAAAAGTATCTTACCAGTCTTATAGATAATCACAATCATAATTATCTTCTTGTTTTTAGATTCATACACCAAATTGGTACTAGTTGACTTTGCTAACATGTTAGTTGAATAAATATTTTATTTTGTATACCCTTGCTCTATAAATTTGCCATCTCTTGAAATTATAATCATTGCACTTTCATGTGTGAATGTGACATAGTCCCAATCTCTACCATTGTTTCCCCCATTATTTTCATCCACAATCTTCCTAATGTTGCAATGTATTGATTCAAGGTAGGATCAATATGAAATATAACAAAACATGTTATTGACCCAAGTGTTACTAATAACTCGGTAGATCTAATGCAACACTAAGGGCCAAACATATTATCCAAGTGTTGATTGTTGTAGAAGTTTCATGTTACATATATTTGCTTCATGAGAATATGTAATCTAGACTTTGGTACATTTCTTACCATCAATATGAAGGTTAGAGTCAAAGGCTCTATATATGATGAAGTTTTTTAGATGCCTCATTTGGAAACACAAGGGTCAAGGTCGACTACCATTGTTGATCCAACTGGTCGATCCTGTCTTGGAAGGAAACATGTGAATTTTGGGATCTGAAATGTCTATATAGATGCTTAGGGGTGTTTTAAGTAGTTAGAATATTTATGTAGGCATTAAATAGCTATTTGTGAAAGAAAGAGGTCCATACAAGTGCTTAAGATATAATGAGGTGGTGAAATAGGTTTAGATTAAGTGCTCAAGTTAAATAAAGTAAAATAAGGCCAAAATTAGCATAAACAAGTATTCATGACCAAATTAGATGTCCAAAAAAACAATCTAAATTATCTCCAAAATTATAATCAGAGTATTCATCACATTTTGGCTCATTCATTCATAGTAGTACACCGCTTAACACTCATTTGCATTAAAAAATGTTGCTTTACCAAAACATAAAGTCACATTCCTTGTGACATAATCACACACAATCTGCACAAAAATAATATTAAAAGGAAATTCTCAAATTCTTTTATCTAACAAAACACTCTTGAACACATGGTAGCCATGGTAATGACAAAATACCTCAAAGAGACACCTATTTTCATTAATATTACACTTGTTTCAATAATGTAGTAGGTAACTTAAACAATTCAACAAAAGCTACACATTACATTGACATGTGTGACAAGTCCCTAAACTTTTCGCTTGTGTTTGGTTGGGCTTCTTTGAGTCCATCCCTTGAAATACCATATTATTGCTCCTCACCATCACCACCCAACTCACATTGAAATCTTTAATTGCTTTCATGTTTTGTATAGCTTTGCCCTTCCCCATCACTTTGCCATTTATCAAGCTCATAATGAAATGAAATGTCTCCTCATGACACCACATTTTCATGTTGTGTGAAGGAACACACCACCTCATTTTTTACTGTCACCTCTACCAAAAATATTAGATTATTCTTGTTTAATGTTGTGTGCACAAAAGGTGAAACATGATCAATGATCATGTGTTTTTTAGTGAAATACAACTACTAATTTACACTCCTTCACTTTATAAAACCCCACTCCACCAAAACATCAAGTCACACCCTTCCTGCCCAATGTAACATGCATCTTTGAGGCAAGTACTAATTACATCGAAGGCATTTCTATTGGGGTAACAACCCCTTAGATTTGTCTCACATGAGACAAAAACTATAATATTAGTTTTTTACACATTAAACCTTGCCACGTGTTTACAAGTGTCATATATGTCCTATTTTGCTAAAGTTTTTATCCTTGATTAGGTAATGACACATGTGGGTAGGGAAGATTTTATCTTGAAGACCATGAATCAGAATAAACCCACATTTTAAAGGTTGAAAGGTATGATGAACATGAAACCAAAATCCTAAGAAGAAAATAATTTTGTTTTTGGTGATCTATTGTTGCAATAAACCACATATGATTTACACATTGAGGTCTGAATGCATCACGTATGAGTTATGTTTGATCGACTTTATTTTGGGGGGTCTCACATGTATTGTTAAATGACACAACAAATTTCTCAAGCACTTGATCGTAACTCTATTTGGTGTAATCCACCACCAGATCACCTGTCATCAAAATATTTGGTAAGACGTAGGGTCAACCATCAAACTTGTTTCATGTAACTCTTATACTTTCCTAGCAAGCTTGTGCACCTCCATCATGGGTAATTTCACAACTATGGTGGCTTCCTTGTACATGTGATCATCCTCAACATTGTGTAAGATGATGATAAAGATGAACAATAAATGGAAGAGAGGCAAAAATGTAGAGAATTAGAGAGATGAGTGCTTTAGTGGGACTTTGAGCAAAGGGAATAGTAGAAGGTACAATGGGAGAATTGATAGTAGAGGCAAAGATTTATGTAAGGAAGATCATAGTGGAGAAATCAAAATTTGTAGGGTCTAGAGGAATAGAGATAAACAAATGTCATTCAATGGGAAGTGATATGCAGAGTGACTCAAAACTGGGCAAAAATTTAAAAAATCCTTGTTGTTGCAATGGCAAAAAGAGATAAAACACCTGATATGCATGCAAACTGCCATGCATAGATTGGATTCAATGTAAATTGCCACATTCAAATTGTATCTATGTATCATGTGTAAAAAAGGTGGTTTTATAATTTTTATGTGTTAAAATGTTTTATAGTTGTTGGTGCTCAACTTATTTTAATTTATTTTTATAATTTTTTTATAGAGAGAGATGTAATATTATTGTGTGTGTGTGTGTGTGTGTGTGTGTGAGTATATATATATATATAATTTTATTTAATAAATAATATAAATTTATATATTTAATATATATATATATATATATATATAATAATATTACATTGTGTGCACTAGGTCGCTAGGTCCACAATGCTAATAATACCGTCCAGGAATAACAAGGTACCCTTGGTTACCAAAAAAAATATTACGTCTAAAAAAATATTATTTATAATATTATTATACTATAGATAATATTACTATACCATAATAAATTATATATTATGAATTATAATAATATATTTATAAAATTTAATATAATTTCATGTATCATATTCTATATTATTTATGTATTGTAATATATAAAATATAACATACACATATAATAATGATTTATGTACCAAAATTAATAAAATATGTATTATATAGTGTAAATTGATAGTTAAACCTCACTTGAAACCCACAATTACTAACTTGTCATTGCTTCTCACCATCATTGCCCAACTCACCTTTAAATATTTCACCTCTTTCAAGCTTTGTAAGAACGTATTTGGATATCAAAATAAGTTCATGCCAAGTAATTGTGGGGGCAGATAAACCATAATTTGAATCACCATATAATGTTTTAGTCTATGATGGCTTACATTCTTCATGGAAAGAGATAGCCTCTTTGCCCAATCTCTATGTCAAAACTATAATTCCTTTGGTTTTGATCAAGGGACATGTATCGGTGAGTTGAATAACCCAACATGTTGGGGTTGAGCCATCCGTGAGTGATTAGGTTTTGTTGTAGTGATTGCAATGTAGAATACAATGGCATTGGAAAAATTAGAAACAACCAAGAGCAATTTAGAATTTCGTAAAAAAATGGAGTAGACATGGGTACATAAAATCAATATCAAAATCAAAGTTGTGAATGCTCCAACTATTTATGATTATTTTTCTTGACCATCAATCAGGGTGATCAAACACAGTATGATGTGGTTGATGGAAAATTATTTCCATACTAGACTTAAGCATGATCTACACCAATAATCATCAACATTCCAATTCCAAACCTTCATGCAAAATATGGACATGCCATTACACTTTGTAAGTGTAAGTTCCTAGGGTTCTTTGAGTCCATCACCTTAAATGCTTTGCCATGGCTTCTCACTATTATTACCCAACTCACCTCAAAAATTTTCATTGCTTTCATGCTCTGTAAGAACGTATTTGGATGTCAAAAAAGGTTCATGTCAAGTAATTGTGGGGGTAGATAAATTGAGATTTGAATCACTATATAATGCTTTAGTCTATGATGGCTTGCATTCTTCATGAAAAGAGATAATCTCTTTGC
>JARHVA010001301.1:3100000-3485000 GCA_037957365.1 Torreya grandis | reverse complement strand
AATATTTCCTCTCTCATAGGTGGTAAAGGCAGGGCCTCCACAAATATTTCCTCTACCATAGGTGGAAAAGGCAGTCCCCTCTCTATTTTTATAGATTGCACGTCATGTCTTCAACTTCCTCATATGTTAAGCTCCCAGGGCATGAAAGGTCTATAACTTCTGTTTCCTTAGAGGTTACACTCACGAGGCATGAAATATTTAAGAGAAAGACCATTCCTTCCCACATCTTATTCTCGGATAATAATCCTACAACCTTGGCACTCTGAGATATTACATCTGCTCAACACATTTTATTCAAAAGCCTTAAAGCCTAGTTAGGTCAAGCACCAAAGGTAGATAGATAGATAGATAGATAGATGGGTATGGGTTTGTTTCATGGAAAACCATTTGGTGCATATCTTGATACCATATCATTCAATTTATTCTCTTTCCCTTAGTCATGGATCTGATGGAGCTTTTTTATTAGGTCGCCTAAAATCTTGAGAGTGAGAGGGTATCCCAAATCGATGAGCGCCAATTGCAAAGATGGTTGTGACTTCATGATGGGATAACTACAACAATAAAAAAAGTAAAAATTCAATCATCAATGTGCTTGTTGTGACTTTTTTCTTCATTGTTTCATCTAATTTACCATTTCAATGTTTAATACACTTGACTATCTCGATGCAAAAAAAAGATCTGGTTATGGACAATGATGTGTTGAGCTCCATATTACCACCCAAAAAGAATGGAAAGGGATCGAGCAATAGCCATGAAGATTGCATGACAACTAGATCTTTAAAGGACTGCTACATAAACGAAAATGAGGAAAGAGAAGATGCGATTGAAACTTCTCCCATGAACAAGAGGAACAAAAGAGAACCTAAAAAACCTCATAAATTGTTGCTTGTGTAAAATACTTGAAGTCCATTGAAGTCCATTTTGTACATGTTGAATCTTTAAATCTAATTCAATGATAATCTTTTATACTAGACACCACATTATCTTACCAAAAAATATCCTACTAAATGAACTAGACACCATGTTGTCTCACGAAAAGGTACCCTATTAAAAAGAACTAGACACCACATTGTCTCATAAAAAAATATCCTGCTAAACAACCTCTTCTGACGTTACGTGCACCACTGCGCCAACTACTAGTGATATATATGCATGATGCTTATTTCCTCGCAAGGTATTCCATCTCACAAAAACGGTTTCTTCGATTCAGTAAAATTTCGTGGCGCTAAATTTTTGGAGGTGGCTTGCAAGTAGAAGGGCAGAACACATTTCCTTGACTTGGTTTCCTTTGTTTTCAAATATTCAATCAGCAGGCCAGGATTTAAGCGCCAGGGTTTTGCAGATCCCACCTATAATCAAAACGACAGCTTCAGTCTAATCTTTATTACTTTTCTTGGGGAAGGGAAGGTCTGTAAGAGCTTGAAAAAATGAGCTACGCAGCTTTTAAAATGGCCCACGGTCCGACGGGCGTGGAGCACTGCGCGGCAGGTTACATAACACATTCGTTAACAGAAAGCCCTCCATTGCCCTCAGAGGATATAGACATGGAAGGCATGGAAGGAGAAGGAGAATGGGCCCCTCCTAAAAGGAAAGGACTAAAAGCCCCCGTTCCGAACCTGGTGGTAGTTAAGGCTAATGTTGTGGAAGTGTACATTGTGAGAGTGCAGGAAGATGATAAGAGGATACTTCCTACCGCGGACGCCTCCAAAAAGGCTGCCACCATGGCCGGTATTTGCGGCGCCTGGTTAGAAGTCGTTTGCCAATATAGGTGTGTATTTTCTCTTTTCCTCCTTTTATTTTGAATTAGCGATATATGTTTGAAGCGTAACCTTGCGCCCAGGAGCATCTCTTCCTTCAAAGTCGACACTTTATAATGTTTCACCCATCCAGTTGGATGTGGCATTTTTATCCAGCCAGGTGAATGTGGCATTTTACCCAATTTTAACACTTTTTCAAGTTTGCATGGGATTTGGGTGCAGCGTTGGATGTATTTGAACACTTTATAATGTCTCCTCTTGATTTGAACCAGGAGGGCAAAAGGTTTGTGTTTCTATTGTCGAGGCACAAGTTCAATTCTAAATGGGGTACGATACGTGTGTCCTGTAACCTAAGAACAGTTAGGTGCACGGGGTGGTCTCTTATGCTAATTGGTACCCTTTAGTCTAAGCACAGTTTGGTGAGCAGGGCACAAGACACCATAGACCTGACCTTATTAGTATCAATTTATTTATTTAGTGGTAGAAATATTTGATTAATGCTTATGGAATACCATTGTACTCCAATAAACAACACTACTTGGTTTGAGCTTTGAGATTCTTTATGCAGGTTGGAGTCATTATAATAAATTTCGGGATAATTTTACACATAAATTTTTGTTTCCGACGTTTCAAGCCCTATACTGGACTCTTTCATCAGGGAGGAGAAGGCTGGCGGACCACCGACCCCATATATAGGTTAGATAGGGAGGCCGTGGTGGAGGAGGCCTATCTATATATGGGGAGTGAGCGTAGCGAACCTAACCCTAACCTTTAGTCCACTCATCAGGTCAGGTCCATGACTATCTATTTAATCTCTTTAGTTTTTACTAATTTTATTCCTTTTCCTTTTTTTAAAATGTTTTAGCTGACCCTTTGCGTCCTTCCCCTCCTCCCTCTTCTGTATCACAATCACCTATTAATGAAACCTTTAGGCATTCATTTTCTTCAAGTATTGGCTTCTCTCTTTATTTTCCTGAAGATGGATCCAGTAGTGAGATATGAAACATTGGACAATAAATAAAATATAATTACGCAGTTGATTCTAGAAGAACCCTACCACTATTACTTCCATGCTTGATAAGGTTCAAGCCCCTGGTTAGTCTGTCTGGGTTTCTATTCTGCTAAAGTTTATCCGGAACTTGCAGGACTTGCATTCAGCCTCATATGGGGTGGGGCACATTAATGCGGCCGCTTTAATGTGGGGAACATGCCCAGCTGGGCTTGAATCCCGGGCATCATCATTGCAATTGCTTTTCCTTGCCACTAGACCATGGCCTGCTGGATTCACAAGGGGTATTGTTTCCAAAGAAATTGTAATCAAGTTTTACTCACTTTGGTCTCCCTAACGATGGATGGAAAATGAGTCCTCAGCAAAACACCTTGAACCTATGTTGCAAGAAATGAGAAACGGAGAAACGTGACGGCAACGGAAACTTGACGAGAAACACAATAAAAAAAGGTTGCATATAAGAAATGGATTTTATTTTTTACATATAATTTTTATTTTTATTATTAAAATATTTACATTTAAATATATTATAACTTTTAATCTATTAATTTTATCCTTTTTATTATTAATATTTTATTTTTATTATTCATTTTTAATAATTTTATATTTTTAATATATATTATATTTAAAAATCTCTTAAAAAAAATAAATACAAAACATAAATAAAAAATTCACCCATATACATTCACCCATTTACATTGACGGTAGCAAAGTTCAGTCATAGAAAATTAAAATTTAAAGAAGTTTGAAAAAATTAAAAGAATTTACAAAACCGAAATGCAGAAATGGCCATTTCCGACCTGTCGCCGTTTCTGGGCCTTAAAACGGGCTATGGCTTGCTGCTGTCCTATTTCTTGCTACAGGGCCTTGAACTGCTGACTACGTTGTTTGGATACGGGTACGGGTACGATTCGGGTACGCGGGTATGTCATTTTTCAAAAACCTTGATTTGGATACGTTGTGGGTACGTCTCTATATATATATTTAAAATATATATATATATATATATATATATATATATTTAAAATTAAAAATATTAAAAATAAAATTTAAATACTACCTAAAGATATAGTAAACTGTAAATTTAAAATAAAATATAAATTATGATATTAAAAATGTAAAAACTAAATAGTATTTAGTTTAAATTTTTAATATTAAATTTTATTTTATTTTTAATAGTTATATTATATTTTTAATATTTTATTATATATATATTTTTAATATTTTATTATATATATATTTTAATATTTTGTTGTATATCTTATTTGTTTTAAAATATTTAAAGTTTTTAAAACTAAATATTTATATATTTTTTAATTTATAAATTATATTCTATATTTATATATTAAAATATTATTTATTTTTTAATTTTTTTAAAGTTTTTTTTAAGTTTTTAAATTTGTATTTTATATTTTATTATATATATTTTTTAATACTTATTTCCCAACTCGAGCATCCGGAATTGTTTGTGGGCAAAGGCGGGGAACAATATCTTTCCCGTCTTTTCACTTGCTTTCCCGCAAGGGCATTCGAAGAACACCCTCCCCCCATAGTAGTTATAAGTTAAAATCCATGCCACGATTCTCGTAAGGATCCCATTATATTGATCAAGCTCATTTTTTCAAGTGCAAATCGCACTGAAAAGGCAACTCCGACAGCGTTCTGAACACAGCACGGTTTTTTTTAACTATTTGACCCTTGGGAAGCTTGTCTCGTACGGAGCCGCTTGCCTTACGTCAACTCAACCAACTTGCTCGCGATAAAGCAACCATGGACAGTATGCACCATGCACGTGACCACCTCAATTATAAGGCCGCTCAGGAACATCCTTCCCAGGAAAGCCCCCTATGCACTTTCAAAGAGGGCACATGCCACATACAAAAGCCAAATCTCGACCGGCACAAACACCTCGACTCCAGGCAAAGGCA
Organism: Torreya grandis; assembly: GCA_037957365.1. Lineage (NCBI taxonomy): Eukaryota > Viridiplantae > Streptophyta > Pinopsida > Cupressales > Taxaceae > Torreya > Torreya grandis. The sequence continues at coordinate 3,480,306 of JARHVA010001301.1, read as the reverse complement.
GCATTTGGAACAGGGGCAAAGGCAAGCAGGCCGTAGCACTCTAGCCTCGGGTTTTCAGTTTACAAGCACCTGCGAAGAACATCGCGTACGGAGCCCTACACCCTACATCCCGAAGCGATCAAACTCGCGATCGACACGAAGGACAGAGTGCACTGTGCACGCGGCCACCTCAATTTTAAGACCGCTCGAGAACTTCCTTACCCAGGAAAGCCCCCTACGCACTTTTAATTGGCACAAACAGTCCGAACGCGTCAACCTCAGCCTGCAGGGAAAAGGGTTTTTTCGCGCGTTTTCTATTTTTTTTTCGGTTTTCCGCGATAGTCGTCGGAAATTTTCGGGGACGCCCCGGAGGCGCCCGGAGTCGTCCCGGACGTTTCCGGCACGCTGGCGGGCGCCTCCGGGACGTCCCCGTGCCGGAGGCGCCTCCGAACAGGAGGCGTCGGGCTGGGGGGCGTACCCCTGCAACACAGACTGCTAATAGTAGAAAAAACTGGGATCGCCAACTCGTATAAGTTTGTGTAGAATTAAGGAGATAGACTTGACAAACTATCCTGCTTAGATAATTGTTTGGCTCAGGAGCTTTGTTTGAGGGGTATATATTTCATCAGAAGCCACTGGGACTTGCGCCTAGCTTCATTTGGGTGCGTTACATTATTGCTTCTTGATCCTTGTCCTTGCTCCTTTGTATCCGTCCCTTGTTCCAATTCTCATGCAATTTTTCTATTCAAATATTGTTTAGAGGATTTTGGGGGTGCTTCTAGGCATCCCCGTTTTCTGTTCCTGTGTTTCTACGTCACAAAGGGGGACTTGGTGGCTTTAGTACAGGGAGCATGGATGAACTTGGTCATCATCGTTGCAATTGCTCTTCCTTGTTACTAGACCATGGTATGTGGACTCGCTAGGGACATGGTTTTGAAAGAAATTGTAAATATGTTTTATTCATTTTGCTCTCTAAACAATGGACAGTTAACAGGCCTTCAACAAAGTGCCTCGAATTTCAAACAGTAGGAAATGGCAGGATCCCTGACTCACATAGGTTTATATCCGACTAAGGAGTTGGGAATATTTGGGAAATGCCTTGACAAGAGGGCACATGGTGAGTCTGCAAGCATAAGTTACCTCACTTAGGTAGCTTTGTTCATGAAAATATGCAAAGCAACTGATAGTGTGCATATTTCTAAACCATCCATAGTCTCCTTACAACTGGGAATGCCCAACCAATTCAATTTGAGAGCAAGATAATTTGCTCATGATTAATTAGTAACATATTGGATTGCTCACATGTCGCTTATGCAAACTCAATTGTGCTGTGCACAACCTTTGAACTAACATCTCTTCTTCCCCTTCTTCTGCCTTGATTGTTATGCTTAAGGGATAAATGCTGAACATTTTGGAGCAGCTGAATTTGTCGGATACAATACAATCACTAAATGGAAGAAAACATTTCTACAATTGCAATTGCAAAAGTTATAGAAAATGCACCACTAACAGGGAAAATTTCTTTTGTATGAGAATAGTATAGTTTGGCAGGAGCCAGTTCCAAATAGTGTGCCATCAGGAAAATGGAAATTGTAGCAGGAGGAAATTGTAGCAGGAGCAAATTGTACTGCCTGTACTTGATTGAGGAAGCGTTTATTGTTGAAGTGGGTGACATTGATACCGTCAACTAAGGTAAAAAAGCACTGTTTGGGACAATACAACTCCCTCCTTGGTTAAATGATGATAAGATTGTTGAAGCACATTGGTAGCCCCCAAGTCCCTTTCTTCTCATGCTGATCGTATTTATGCTTTCAAATGTATAATTTTTCTTGCATGTGGACAAGAGTTTGCTTGGTTAAGGTAAATTGCTGTCTATTGGCTGTGCTCAATGGAATCTGTATACTCTTCCAGAGATGTAATTGGACTAAAGCCAATTGTCTCATTCTGTCAACCTTTGATAAAGTTCATACCTTTCAAGTGAGTCTCACCTATAAGGCCATTGTGGACACATTTTTTTTCGTTGTGTTAAAATAATAACAGAAATGGATTTCCATGTCCAAATGGTCCAGTCAACCTATAGACTGTTGAGGGAACTTGTTTTACACGGGTTTATTTTTTTGGAGTTCTTTGTTGTGCATATGCTACGGGGACACCTCATACACTTCGTGGATACAAAGAAGATTATTAAACATTTGATTCTTTGCTTGGTACCTGTGTTTGCATTTTCAAAGTAGAATATCATTATGTTCACTCTAATTTGTAGCGTTAATCTCATCTACAAATTGTTCTGCTAGTTTACCAACTTATCTAAACATAATATCTGTCTAGTTTAATGCTATTTAACGACTGTAATTTGTCAAGTTCACAGCTTGTGAATTTCTTCATGTCTCAGATATACAGAGATATATATTTTTTCAAATATTATGTCAAATTTCTTCATGTCTCAGATATACAGAGATGTATTTTTTTGTCAAATATTATCTTGAGAAAATTATTGAACTTGTTTGGTTTCTGCTTTTCCCCAATTTTATTGTAGACTACATGGTAATGTTGAAAGCATGGCAATTCTATCTCCTGGGCATGATGATGGCCGTAGAAAAAGAGATGCTATTATTTTGTCATTTCGAGATGCAAAAATATCTGTGATGGAGTTTGATGATTCAATTCATGGCCTTCGCACAAGGTATGCATATAATGCTGATTCTGGCACATAATCATAATAAAGATTTTTGAATTAGCAAGGCATTAAGCTTAACTGTACTCATTCAAGTAAGTTTTCCCACTTCTTTGACCTTGGGAGAACTCATCTCTATAAAATTAATTCAAACAGACAACTATTTTGTGCAAATCTGGAAAAGATATTTACTTTTGGCATTTTTGAGTGTACTGTAGGTACTTGTAGTTGGGGGTATATTACAATGGTGAGAACTATATCAAAATGAAGACGGGATGTATTCAGTGATAGTTAGATATAATTTGTCATATTGTAATGCCTCAGTCATATCCTTTGGTAAAAGTCAGTAAAAAACACATTTAGAAGAAAAAGGAAAGAGAAATGAACCTAAACTGATCCTCATTCCTCATGTGGAGTCAAACGCAAGAAACATGCCCTCTTCCCCCCATTTTTCAAGAAGAAAAATATCTTGAAAAGATGGCATTTTTCATCACTTGGTTGTGGGTGCTCTAATGCCTCTTATGATGGGTTCTCCATTTTAAATTTGGGTGCCAGTTTTGCATGCTAATAACCTGTGAGCAGCTTGTTTGCAGTTGGTATGGTTGCATTCTATCTATGATAAATGTTCTAATTACATTGGTGCTTGATTGTCCTTGCACCTACAGGACCCTATTTCAAATGAGCGGGAGCTGATTTTAGCACATGTAACATATCCCCACTTGTTAATTATGATTTTCATGATAATGCTCTGTTTGGAAGTCAATTGTTTTTTCTTGATTTGCAATGCAAATTTAATACATTGGGATTTGATACAGTCAAGGATATAAGACTGAAAAGGGGATGAAAAAAACAAAAAGATGCAATCTTGATAACATAGAATGCCTGGGAAACTGTCTTTGAATTGAGGCATATTCTTTGGGGTTGGTTAATTTAAATTTCAAATGTGTGCCTTGGGACTAATTTAGACCATAAATTTCTGAAAAACAAGATATGAGCAGATTAATTCCTGCATATCAATAATTTATTCTTGTTGGAAAAATTATACATTTTGTGCTTAATTGGGCTTTGTCACTGATGATCTAAGCCCTAGATTTGGACCATATAATAAACCTCATTACGAGTAGTAATTGAGTAATAATTAAAATTCAAGTAATTAGTGATATGTACAGGCAATACAATTGGCAAGATTAAAGAAGAAACACTTTGAAAATGAAAGCCACCTTCAAAGCACCTTTAAGATGACAATCTTGTGTTCTCTTCTGTCAGACTATCTGGCTACCACTTAGAAAACATTTGTGCTCGTGTGCAGCACATGAAAAATGTTTTTGGAGTGGATTTAATATTGTCGTTTGACACTTGGTTTGTTGGGCAGATTTTAAAGTTTTCCCAGTCCTATTTATATTATTTTTTTGTAGTTAACCACGAGCATGTGTGGATATGGGTGTGAGTATTGATATTGATATGGCATTCTCAAGGTTCAAGTACATTGGAATATTGGGGTATATTTGTGGTTTCATACACAGCATGATAAAAATATTCATACATATTGTCAGGTACATACATATCATTTTACATAGCTAGGTGTCCTTGACAAGGACATGCAGTGCTATCAATCATGTTGACAATACTTTTTGACTTAGTACATCATCCTTGGGCATACTGTCCTCTGTTGCTATTGAAGATGTAAATTTATATGTGAATAATAAAATTGCATAGTTATGCTGATACCTGGGATGCGTCTTGGGTACGGAGACACAAGACAGGAACGGAGATGCCTCCTGAGTCTTGGAGACTTTGTTTGAAGTCTTCTGCATCTCCTGAGGTCCTCATCTAAAAAAACTCGTCTCTTGCCTTAAAAAAAACAAAACAAAACATAATTTTAATATTAAAAGTTAAAACTTTAAAACTTAAAGTTTAACAATAATATTAAAACTTAATAAAAAGTAAAATGTTGAAGTAAAAAAAACAAACAAACTAAAAGTTAAAAGCTAAAAGTTTTCAATGTTTATGCAATCAGAAACTTATGTGTTTTAATTTTTTGTTTTCAGAAATTTACATATATAAATATTATTATTTTATTTATTTTTCTGTCTCCAAGCACCTCCGTACCTGTCCCCATCTCCTGATGACCGTGCAAAATCATAACATGTGGTAATGATACACATGTGATGATAAAATACAATTATAATCATGAAAATTATTGCCAGAAATTTATAGGTGTGGGATTAATAGACAAACAAATGCTCATATTCTGATTCTAGTTAAGATCCACAATCAATAATGAACAATTCACAATTGTACAATTAGAACTATGGCTAGTTTATGTTAGTATTCACAGAAAAACTTGCAATTATGTTCATCTTTTATTGCTGTTTTTTGTTTGGTTGTGTTTTCAGTATCGTGGAGGAGGCTGCTAATGTTTTATGGCCTTAGAAAGATCTTTCATTTTTGTTTTTTTAAAATAAAATGGGTACCCACTACATGTGCTAGGAGACATTGAGGAAACACAGTGAGACGTCAACAAGCATCTCATTATTTTTTCTTGTCTTTGGTGCCCTAGACATAAGTCCCTAACTGATAAACATGCAACTTGTAGGATACAGGGCTTTAAGTAAGAGTGCTATAATTTGAAGGTTTTAAAAGCTACAAATAAAGGGAGCTCTCATTCTCGATATGTCCGATACAGGTTGACCAGTTGGCAAGAATTTAATACAAGGTTTGCTCTACAAATAAAGAGAGCTAGAATTTGAAGGTTTCAAAAGCTACAAATAAAGAGAGCTCTCATTCTCGATATGTGCAATACAAGTTGACCAGTTGGCAAGGATTTAATCCAAGACATGCTTGATTTTGAGGTCACAAACACATTTTTGTATGCATAGGTGCATGGGATAGTCTAACTCATCCAAATGCTTCTTACATGCATTTTTTTTGATTGAAGGATAAACATCCTGATTCGGTTGCATGAATAATCGACTTTCTTTGGTTTAGTGCCAAGGACTTCGGGGTATTCATTTCACCAAATTCCCTTGGGACTCGATGCTAGCCACCTCTTTTATTTTAGGTATCTCCGGGGATTTGTACCTTGGTGGATGGTGTAATAATTGTGACAGATCATCATCCTCACCAATCTGATTACATTCCCTCCGATTCTTACATGTATTTTGGAGATGCTATGAAACCATTTGCGATAGTTTTTGGGAAATTCCATCTCTTGTTTTGAGCTATATCGTTTTGTTTGGAGAGTGTTACAGGCAATGCTTTTGAGAAGAACATCAATTCACTATGTTTTAGCACAGATTTTATAAAGAAAGAAAGAATATATATTAATGTACCCAAGTGGCCAAAGTAGGTTAATGTAACTCATAAATCCAATTACAATGGAAAGGTACTAGTGTACAAAAGATCCTTAAGAGTTGAAATAGTGACAAAGAACTATAGCATTGAAATAATAATTAGAGGAGCTATGCTCAAAGCAGGTAAACCCTAATTATATACACATACAAATATAAATAGTCATGCTAAAGGAGGATTATTCTTAAGGGAAAGGGAACCAAGGAGCAGATGGTGACCAAAGTCAAAGAACGATATTGAAACAAATGTTCTCATGCATGGGTATGATTTCTCAAAGCAGAAAAAAATTGGCAGCATCTTTCCAACATCATAATAAGTATGATGTAGAACAAAATAATATACATATGAGAGTGTCTCACGCTAAGGGGGCTAAGTTGCAGAATCCAGGAGCAAGCTGGATATTTCCTCTAGAACCTCTCCTAACACCGAAGACCAATGAATTTGTAAAGTGGATAGAGAACTTGTGATACAAATATGTCCACATGCCATGGGTTGTGGGAATGGAGAACTAGAAGGCTGACAAAGTCAAGTACAAGTAGAAATGGAGTGGGATATCCTAGTAATAACATGCGGAGGGAGACTTTGTATCAGCGATCTGTCACTATATGTTGGGATAGTCTGAAAGGAAGTAATCAACCTGGTAGGCTTGATGGTCCCCAGCTATGTTCTTCATTTGAAAGTGGTCTCACAATGGTGAAGGGCCAAGCATGCATAGTCAAGATAATTGAAATAGGGGGATGTGGAACTTCTAGAGTCCATTTATAGACACTAGTAACTCCTTTGGATCCCAAATCATATGGAACATTTGAAAAAAAAAAGTGCTCCTCATTCTCCACCACATGGAGAGAACAAAGAGAATAGATCCTATCAACTTGAGCAAGAATTGTTTGATTAAATTTGCAATCGGTGGAAACATGCCATCAACTTACCAAGATAAATCCTCAGGCCATATACAACCAATGACACTAGAGATAGTCAGGCCGAATGATGGCACCATCAACAATTTGTAAGAAATGCTAGATGTTGAATGCCATCTTGGGGCCGAGAGGCTGTGATGATGATATGAAAAGGATCATTTCCGTTCAACACAAAACAATCAACCCATTCAGAGTTTGAGCAAGGGGAGGTGGAAGAGGACATAGATGAACTGAATGGGTCCATACATGTAACAATGCTCTTGGAGGACAGAAGTTGGATTTGATAGGTTGGATGGCAAAGAGGTCAAACAAGGTCTTGCAACAACCTGAAGATGGGAAAACTAAAGAAGCATGAATTTGCTGGCTGGCGAATCTCTACAGAATGATTGTTTGACTAGGAAGTTGATCCGACATTGTGTACATGGAATAGACAGCCTTTTGGCATAGCTAGATCACTTAAACATGTACAACCTGTTATAGGAGCAATGCACAGGGAATTGGAAGGCCTAGCAACATGCGAAATCCATTAATTGCAACTTAGATGTATTTGAGAGGCATTCTTTAGTTACATAGTTACATACTTCACGTGATAGTTTGGTCTCTATTGGATGTATTTGCAGTTGTTTATTATCACTCTTGAATGCTTTGTTTTCCATTGCCGTAGTACTAGCAATTGCACCCAAAGTTGCAATGGACATGCTGAAGAAACGGGACGGAAACCGACAAACAGAAGGGGAATAACTGCCGTGGCAATAGCTTGTGATCGAGTGTGGCCACGTGTAAATTGTGAAGGCTCTGTTAAACTTAATAAAAGTGAACTGTGATTTTTTAATTATCAAACGAGTAACCTTGACTTCTCCGTGAGTCATGTGGATTAGAGTGCCAGCCTAATACAATAATACATTTCAAAACTTATGTGTTTGTGTAAGTAAAAATTAAATAGTTACACAAATTGTAACTTTTTAAGAGTTTCCAATCTTTTGCGATGCACTTGAATTATATTAAACCAAACAAAGTAATGATTGGTGTGTGGGGCTTATCTACGAAATTGAAAAAATACAACATAAACCACCAATAATAATTGACTTATATGCTAGGTATATTTCATGTTCATATTGCTTAAATTTAAGCATGCATTAAAACATTATGCATAGCTAGTGGCTACAATAAAATAAAGTGTCAACTATTTGTGATGTTTTACCACTCTTTTTTTCGTAAAGCTCACATAAAACTGTTGACCTAAATTCTAAAACTTTGGAACTGGATACCCCAGTTCTTGGTGCTAAGCCGAAGAGTTGGTCAATAAAAAAAAAAAAAAGATAAATAGATAAATAAAAACAAGACTCATATATGTGCTCATTGATATTAGATGCATGAAGCGATCCATGTTAACGATCTGCAACGAAAGGTGCCACAACAGAATCTTTGGAGTTAAGCTAAATTAGCCAAAAAAAACTACTCCCAAAAACAATCGCATACAAATGAATTAGTTAAACGTGTTTTCTCTCGGTTATTGAAAATAAGAGATAAAATTATTGTTATTGCACTGTCTATTCATGTGAAAATTTCAGCACGCTGAGCTTAGAATTTGATGCAGACATTTATTTAATGCGAGTGTGACCAGAGGAGTGGCATCCAATAAATCCTATTAGTGACATTTAAGATCACAGTATTTCATATTTACCAATGCATATTATATTTACTGCCGCATATTTACCAACACATCATATTTACCGATGAATATTCACCAAAGAAAATAAAACCCATGCGGCAGCACCACTGAGACCTGAAATCAACTGTGGATACTGTCGTCTTAAAATGCAAGAGGGGAAAAAAAAATAGCCTGAAATTATAATAACCATTGATCTTAACTGTAGTGAACAATACTCGGTGGATTCATTACATTGTAAGAAAATGCCTATCAGCATAAACATATAAGTGCAAACTCTTTAGGCACCCTAAAAGGCAGTCTCATTCCCTATGCATTTATGTTCTCACACTGCTGACTCCCGAGTCCTAGGGGCCTCTGATTATGCAAAGTAACCTGAATGTCATTATTTTCAAAGCCTTTTGAAGTCTTCGTAAACAATCACTACATGACTTCCTTTGCTCGTATATGGTTCAGGTCTAGTAACCTAGTTCAAAACATGGATTGGACAAATCATCCCTTAATTGTGGAAAGGCTCTCACTCTATACTGCTCTATGTTTCACCTTCCTTTCGTATATGATAATCTAGTCCCTCCTGTTGCTTAATTTGACAACTTATATGTAAAACAATTAATAATGTCAATGTCTTTTTTGGAATGATACAGCCTTATCAGTGTTCATTTGCCAAACTTTCGCTTTCCCATTGAAAAGAGCCTGACCTTGTAAACTTCAAATACTGGCATCTAAACTGATATCCATTTAATGTTTTTTAATGCCATTTGAACATTTTTTTGTAATATTAATCTTTAAAGATGAAATTCAATTTGGCAAATACTTTCACATCAATGGAAATAGTAAAGCTATAACTGCTATGCTTTGTAAAATTTTGTAAATATAAAGTGATTTTTCTTTTATCATCTTGTTATACTAAATTGTTTTTTTGAAAACAAATGTTGAATATAAGACACCACATAAAATAATAGTGGAGGTCTTCAGTGGACTCATATGTACTTGTAGGAATCATGCAAATGATGTTAAAATGCATTGAACTCCATTGTATACAGTTTAGTCCATAAGAAAAATAAAGCTAGACACTAAGAAGTAGAAATGAACTTACAAGAAGTGTAACTGCCATAACCCAAGTTATTATCAGATTTGTGTTCGAATAGAAATTAATATCATATTTTATACATTAAATTTTGATCATACCTGCAGAGTTTATACAACATGAAACATAATAAATTCCTATAGAACCATTTCCATAGAAGATCAAGCTTGGTTCTTGAATCGATGACATTTTACATAAAATTCAATCCAGACCAGAGGGAAGAATTGCTTCCTAAGCTTTTTTTTCACTTAGAATCATTGTTGTAATGGAATTCTGTCCCAAGCTTTGAATTGTGCTCAGAAAGGTGGAATGGGTAGGAATGTTTGAATTGACCACCTTAATGGGATTTTGTCACAAACTTTGAATTGTGCTCCTTAGTGCAGAATAGGTTTAAAGCCCAAGGCAGCACACAAGTATGATAGCATCTATTTAGTTCTTCACCCTTCTATACCATAATTGAATGAGGGTCATATGACTACAATTGAGCTGTACAAGAATATTTAATCTATGTTACCACCGGTTTGTGGGTTTATGTAGAAGAACCAGAGTTTGGTTCGCACCGGATCCTGGTCTTGGTCTAGTACATCCCGAAATTTGCTGCGGGTTCTTCTGCCCTAAAAATCGTGAAATACAGACCGAGCCCTTAAAATTACGAAATACAGACTTCAAGCTCGTGTTGCAGGAAGACCTAGAAGCGCGAGTAACCCTAGGGCATGCTTGTCCCTACAAAAATTTGCAGAGGGAAAACACGACGAACTCGACAAGAATGACAAAAAAAGAACAGAAATGGATGGGAACAGACAGAGAGCGTTGAAAACGACCAAACAAGTTAGGAATCAGGCGGGGTTGACCAGGTGAGAGAGTTTTTATCAGAAAGTGAGACTATATTTGTCCTTGTAGGAATTCGCAGAGGGAAAACACGACCTGCAGAGGGAAAGCACCACCCAGAGAATGAGACATAGGGAATATGCGACCTATAGAGAAAACACGAGTGCCTATTATAAGAGTCATAGTCAGTTGCAACAGACGGTGAAGGCTCCCTAAAATTAATGAATGGATATTTTTTAATGGAGAATCTACTGTGGATATTTAAGTTTGATGTAATTAATAATAATTATTTAATATATTGGATATTGCATATTTAAGTGTTGTAATTAATGTGCTTTGACTACAATGTGCTTTAATTATTAATGATATTTATGATTAATGATTATCATGACATTTGGCATTCGGTTAGTATTATGTGATTATTTTCATATTTTGTTTTTAATATCAATATGCATACTATGTGGTTAATGACAATGTCACTAATTTCCTATTTATTAGACTAGAATTTCTATATATTTTTAATTTTTAATATATTTTTTTGTACAGACAAACCCAAGGAAAAACAAAATCGCCGTACCAGCGAACCCGGTTCTTCAAACCCAAACCCGAACCCAAAATGAACCGGTAACTTAGGATTTAATTCCATTCCCATCTTATTAATTGAAGAATGTTCATTCATAATTTGCTTCAATAAGCAATTCTTAGCTCTATCCTCAACAAGATGGTTCATAAATCGTTTACTTGCATGAGGCACCACCCGACACTGTAAAATGACTGTAGTACCAAGGGCTCTCAACTGTAAAAGTGGAGATACTGGACATTTATTGTATTTGCAAATGGAGATGGTAATTCTGAGTTAGATGGAAGCAAGAGGAACCAAATTATATATTTTGAAAATGGAACTTATGAAACAAGCTCTATAGAGTGGTTGTCTAACAGATATCAGCTTGGAAAAACCTCTATGAAAGTGTTAATTTAAACACATGGGAATAATATGAGCTCCACTGAACGTACTCTGAAGCATTTTCAGCCTTTAGAAAATCTCACTTTAGATCAGTCCCCTTTACACAGACTCTGCACACCCATTCTCATCATGGCTGTCGCCATTAACTTTGCTACCTTTGGGTTTCAGAGAATAAAATGAGTTTTGCTTGAGTGGCATTTGCTTTCCCATAGGTTCATGTGTTTCTTGCAGGTTAAGGTATGTGCAAATGGTCATTGCACCTAACGCCTCTATAGCACCACAAATGCTTGACGATTCAGGGTTATTATGAAAGAGAAGAAAGCCTCCAAGAAGAATAACACAGGTCTTGAACTGTCCGAGCACAACACGTGTAGTAGCACTGCAAGTAATATTTGAAATATTAGAGACTAAAAGCATGCATCAGAGGAATGAACATGCTGTTTTTAAATCATTAACTATAGAAATTCTTACCCAAGTGCTAAAGTACCAGACCATTGAATCTGAAAGCCCAGAGTAGCAGAAAAAATGGTGGCTATGTATTGGAGATATTCCAGTTAAATGACAGTAAACCAGGAAGTTCTAGCCATGGCATTCCAGAAATCAAGGAAAATATGGTTATGTGTGCTGTTTTCCAGTTCAATCTGATTATAAGTTTGCACACAACCACAAATTTAAGGCCTTCATTTATATTCCCTCTCGCATAACCATTCATTTATCCTTAAATTTGAGGCCTTCATTTATATTCCAATTTAAGGTCGTAAATGTAAGTAAATATAAATTTAAGACCTTCATTTATTCATAACCATAAACATGAGAAGATAAAATACTTACGCAAGTGCTGTCCAATTGTCTTTTTGCTACAGGTTTGACCATACATTTTTTTTTGCTGCTCTTGGTGTTATCCACGCTAAGGACACCAAAGCACCAACTAAATTGAATTGCAAATCTGTGACAGTTGCAACAGCCACTCTTATAGAAACAACTGTCAATGCTTGTACTTGAGAAATATAAAACAAACTTTATAAATCCTCATCAGAAAAGAAATCCACTTGTAAAATAATTAGCAAAAAAGGATTGGGAAGGTGGTTCGATTTGGCAAAAGGTTGAATGAAGAAAACCTTCTGCAAAGAAACACTGTTCCCTAAAAAGAGAAACTCCGAGAGTACAATAGTGGGAGTGGCAGCAATTTTGGCCATCTGATAAAAGCCCACACTGTGATCTAGGTAATAAGAAGTTTAAATGCTGTGCAAAGGCTAGGAATTCACATCAAATAAAAAAATCACCAAAGGAATTCACTTAGCAAATTAAAAAAAAACTTAAATGCAGCACCTGTTGAACTTTAATCTGACATTTGCAAGGCCATTGGAAAATGCCATTATCACACACAAAGCTATCAGAGTGGACATTGGTGCTGCCTTTGCTGGAGGTGTTGCAGGAAGCAGAGACAAGGCTTTGAGAGAGGCCAATAAGAGCCAGCTTAGTGCATGGTAAACCAGTGTGAGAAAGATGCGGAAATCAAATCCCACCTTTCCAAACAACTGCAATCACAATAGAAATAGCTTTAAAATGAGCTCACACTCTTGTACCAATTTAATAATTTATAGATAAACAATACCAAAACTGACACCCACCATGTAATTCAGCATAATAGAAATTTTGGAAAGCTATCTACTATAAAAAAATGACAAAAATATCAAGAAAAGAAGATAATTGTACAAATAGACAGCCTACCAATTTGTTCATAATGATAATGCTAACAGCAACCATGAAGTTGAAAGTTAAGGCTACTGTTGGAGTGCAAAACCTTTGCTGTTGGTGTTTCGCTCCTTCTGAAGTAAAAAGCTCACTGAATAAAGATGAATGCAGCTATTTCAATGCCTGTCCTGCCACAGGACATATGGTTATATTATTTTTAGCGGAGATAAAATCTAAAGGGCGGACCAGATCTTCAATGTAAACAGTTTCACTAAATTAGTCTTTCTGTGTATAATCAAGAGGGGTGTAAACTTCAAATACTACAATTGAAACATTTAAGGGTAGAAGGAAGCACCGATGTCTTATATATAAATTAATATATAATAGCCTCTGAAAACTTTTTGAAATGTAAAGCCATTAACATTAAAACTCAATAACTCAAAATATAGCTAACTTTAACTGGGTTATCCTTAAACTGCTTAAAATCTTTCTTTCCTGATAAGGTTTTTTTTTTGACATATCTAACTGACAATGCAGGGTGACCCTATATTCCATAAAATCCACTGGTAAATACATATGCTGCCCATGTTGCCAAGTGCAATGACTTGTTTTGCAATATCAGTTCTTTCTTCTATAGAATCAAAACTTACAGAGTATTATTCTCTATTTACAAAATCTAGATTATACTATGAGCTGTTTCCTACAGATTAGTCAGGGCTTGAGAGAGTCTCATTCTTTATTTACAAAATCTAGAGCATAATATGAGATATTTCACACGGCTCATTAATTAAAATATCTATAAGCAACAACCCACTCTACATGGCATTCTGTTCAATCAAGTCTTTTAAGACAAATAATTTAACTTTGCTTTAATTACTCAATGGTCTGTTTTAACAAATGTAAAGATGACCACCTGTAATTTAACCTATTTAAAAGTACTAAACCACATTTTTTTAAAAAACTATGCAAAAAAGGCCCTAGCAGTTACTTGATACCACTATAAATTTAGGCTTACAAATAGTTCACTATTTTTTTAAGTGCAGAAAAGTCCATTTTTTATCGTTTCAAGGTGTGCAGAAATCTGTCCTCACATATAAATTGAAGGCTTTAGTTTCTATTCCCTCTTCTGTTTGACACCCAACATCCTGCCAATGAAACTTGTCTCAATGGGTGGCGGAAAATAATATGAGATGTATAATTAGACAAACTAGGTCTTCTTAAATGGCCACCATGGAGCAACTTCTATTCAGAGATTGTGTGCGGAAATTCCCTGCTATCAACTCTGAGGCCAATGGTAGATATAATCAACATGGACACCCTTGAAGAAAGCTGAATGAAGAATCCCGGTGTTTGGGGTTTGTCCTAACGATTTGTGGTGAGTAAAGAGTAAACCCAATGAGCCAAAACCTATGGAGTTGTTTTGCAGTTTTACAACATGTTCAATACCAAATTTGGACGGACAATTTCACAATTTGGCTATGCTGAAGAGTTTAATCTAGGGGCTAGTTGTCTGGAATTGCAAAAGAGTACTCGTGATTTCAAATCACACGCTCTCTCACTTGGATACCCACGTTAATAATCTGAGGCCCAAGGCAATTGATTTCAAATTATGTGGAATGGAGATCCATTGCTTGGACACTCAACATGAAGCATAAGACGGTGAGACCGTGGCCAATACACCCCAAAATATGTCAAGATGGAAAAGATATGGATATAAGATTGAGCTGGATTTAACAGTTGATGTGGATATAAGATTGAGCTGGGTTTAGCATTTGATCATCAACTCTTGTCAAGCATTGGTCAGCATATCTCAGCCTGCCGATTATTTCACCTGACCACACAGCACAGGATTAAATAGCTAATGTTGCCAAGCAGTAACAGAGCATCAGCATCCTTAAAATATAGTCCTTCGAATGGAGTCCTTCCACATCAACAAATGAAAAATGCCAGAGGTGGATTTGCAATTGCTAAAATGGATTTCTTTGAAATAGAACTGAATATAAAACAGGGCAAAGCGGAATTGGACAGGTAAAGGTAGCAGCTTTTTACATTAATTGTAATTTCCAAACACACGTGTAGCGCAACTCACAACTTCATATTTGTGGAAATGGATCCTTGACCAAAAGACCAAACCCAAGGACTTCGGCAAGGTGCCAACTTTCCTTCTTGTTCATTCGCACAACTGACCACAGACTTGTGATAGACTTGCTATGGTGTAAAGACATTATGAATTGGTGAGAATTGGAGAGGATCCACTTGCTCACACAAAATAAAGGCATACATAATACAAATGATACCAAGTTAAACAAGAGTTTTATTTAGGCTTAAATGAATTGGGGTCAGTATAAACAATTGCCACATCCAATACGTTGCGGTCATTTCATGTGCATGGACAACACATGCCTTAGACGGGCAGTGGAGCAGTGGAGTTTGACCAGTTAGTACTCGAGCCTAAGAGCTCTCATTAGCATCCAAAAAGATTTGAAATATTTTCGTGAGCAGATTTGAAATCCCAAATTTTCATGGATATGCACAAAACCAAAAGTCTGGAAAATTGAATGAATTGGGCTTTGTTAAAATTAAAACCAGTCCGTTTTCAAACTTAACAATTATAGCAGGGAAAATTTGACCCACCACCAAAACCCTTGTAGCTCTATAATACAGGTTCATACAGTTGGGAAGCAACTACTGAGCAGTAAGCAGAGGTCACCATATGCAATGCATATCAATGCAGTTATTTATCTGCACAGACAACACATGCCTTATTTCATCTGTACAGACAACACATTCCTTAATATCGAGTATAGGCAATGTATTGTTCTCAGAAGGCATGAACCAGCTAAAGATTCAAACCTAAGACTACACAAAAAAAATTGAAATCTTTATGGTCCAGATTTCAGTTGCACAAAGTCATTTCCTTGGAGGTAATGGAGAAGCACCCAAAACAGCCCAAAAACCATAAGGGCTGGAAATTTAATGGATTGGGTTTTCTTAAAAATTAGAGATAAGCATTTTAGGCTCCAAAATAAACTCTACAGGGTTCAGACAAATAATCCCCTACCTCTTCTCCAGCATTCCTGTCTTCCCATTTGAGCCCCTTGTAAATCTCCTTCCTATATATGAACTTCATGGTCTACCCAAGAACAGACCTCATCTTCATCTTCATTACACACGCTATACAACATAATAATTCACCTGCCTTCACAAGCCCCTGTTAACAGGGACTGGGGACTATTTAATCATATTATCCTCCAATATAAAGTTGGTGTCCCAAAAAGATACCTATGCAAGGCCGGCTTAACTATCAATGTTCATGCTAAATGACCAAATAAACTGTAAAACGTCATATGACTAGCAAAACAATTGGATTTTTTTACAGTTGAAGTGGATCCACCAAGCAAACGACAAGAATTGGAAGTCATCCATTCTGGGTATGGATGATTCCAAGTGTTATAAATGTATCGGGTGGCCCTTGTCGTGCCTCCATTTTCTCACTATTTGCATACTAATCCAAGTTAATTTTTTTATAGACGATAAACATGGTAAAAGTGTCCTATCTAAATCATTACTTTTAATGAGTCTCCTCATTGAATAAGGAGAAAAGTCACATGAAGGGCGCTCCTACTTCCCTTTTTAAGCGTTCTTGAGGGACCTATATAATTATTGTTGAAGGGACATCAATGATAGTTGTCACATATTAGAGAAGGCTCTCTCGACTCCAAGTGGTGAAACCTGTGTGTGAGTTCTACGAAACCATTTAACCCTAAAATCTCAAGAAAATTGCCAAAAACAGAAAAACAAAAATCTCTCCATAAAACAAATACATAAATTTATTACTATAACATTTCAGGTACAAACCCCCGACGTTACTTCTTGAAATTAATGCAAAACCAGTCTTAACCGAGGACGCGTTCCCCGCATTTTTGGCATGTCCCAGATGTCCTAGATGCTTCCAGTAGTTGGGGACTTTTGGGGAGCGTCCCCCTAGCGTTTCTAAAAAAATGAAAATCTTGGGAAATGTCCTAGGGACATTTTGGTTTTTTTTAAAGAGTTTTGGAAACATTACGTTTTTGGGAGCTTGTAGAGGAGGTTTGGGACATCCAGTTCATCCCCAGGACTGTCGAGGGATATACGAGTGCATGCTTGGCCAGTTGAAGCCTGCTATTCGGGTGAGGGACCCTGCGCTAGACTTCTACAATGAGCGTATTCAGCCCATCAATCAAAATAGGTGGGAGAAGCTAAACACTCCACTACATATGGCCGCATATCCTTAATCCAAAATGGTATGTGGACAAACCTGGTAGATGCACCCCTTGGGAGGACGGGAGGTGAAGGGGGGCTTAATAAAGGCCCTGAAAAAAATGTATACTACAGAGCTTCACATCTCAGGATCGAGTGGATCAAGTTTACAAAACTTGATGGCTACAAAACATTAGCAAGGATAGACAGGGCAACATTGGCACAAGAGAACCCAGTGAGTTGGTGGCGACTATATGGTCCAGGACAGCTACAAACACTTGCAATTCGTCTCTTTTCACAGGTTTCTAGTTCCTTTGCTGCTAAGAGGAATTGGTCGACATATGGTTAGATCCACTCTCTTAAGAGGAATAAACTTACCTCTTAAGAGAGCAAAGAAGCTTGTTGTTGTACACAGTGCCTTGCGTCTGATGGATCGCAAGACTTCTTAGTAAATGCAGACCCCAACATTATGATGGCATGTAGATCCTAAGGAACCGAGAAGAGGAGCATAATGCACAACAGGGATTGATTGGGATCCACTTCGAGGATGAGGATGAGGACAACAGTGCTAGCGAGGAGCAGTTCATGGATGTTTCAGATGATATTTTGATTTTTGAGTTGCATTGGATGTTCATGGACTATGTTTTTTCATTTTCGTTTGGCCCTTGAGCAATGTGCTGAATAGTAGATGTATTAATAAATAAAATTTAAACTATAATGTGTGATTATTAAATCTATCATTGATCATTGATGTGTTTAGTTCTTTATTTTTTTAGTTTATTTGCATATTTAAAATTTTGAATATTTATATATTATTTTAATTAGCCGTTCCCCTGCCATCCCCAAAATTTTAGATTTTTTTTGCTGTCCCGGAAACCCCGTCCCCTCGTTTTGGAGTCTTAGGTAACTATGTGCAAAACTAAAATGATATACCAATCTACACCATTTAACCTTAAAATTTCAAGAAAACGCAAAAAATAGCGCTATGAAAAATTAAATTACTTGGCTGTAAGGAGGGTTACTTGGAGAGACAAAGAACTGTTTTTCCCATCCTTTGGTTTCTTCTCTATTATCATTGACTTAACAAAAACCCCACCTCCTGCAGAAGCCATCTATAACCAGATTCACCCCGTCTACAGAATTAAGAGGTTAACAATACAACAATTGTACTGAAAGAAAATGAGAAAGAAGGGGCAATATTTATAGTTGAAGAGCAAAATATGTGAGCACCAGGTGGTATTTTTGTCAAACCAAAAAAATCTGATCAAAGCTCTTCAAATAAACTGTAAATACCTTCATAAAACAAGAAAAACAACTCGTTTTGTGTGAAATTTGAAATGGGTATCTAAAAAATGTGTTGTTTTGGTAGGGGGCCGACTCACTCATCTTACCAACTTTACCAAAACCATGATATTCATATTTAATGTAGAAAAACCACATTTGCCAATACAATGCTGGATGTTGTGTCAAACCAAAGAAAAAAAATCGACTAAAACTCTTCAAATAAACCCCAAAGACATTCCTTAAAAAAAAAACCCTCATTTTGGATGAAAATTTGAAATGGGTAACTTAAAAACTCATTGCAGTGCTTGGGAAGTTTATAGTTGCCATAGATCTTTGTTGCTATTGCCCTCCTTTGTGGCTTTCTTCTCTTGTTCTCTCGCTCATTCCATGTTGGCAACCTTGAAACAAAGGTCATATTCTTCTCCTTCCTGATCCCCCAAATGCAGAAACAGAGAGCATGTTATAGGATTCAAATGTACGATGTTTGGACATAAAGCTATTGCTTACTGTGAAAAGTCGTCCCTTCAATCCTGACTGTTAAGGCCTTGATGGGACGGCTGTGGTCACCCCTTCTAATTGCTATTCACGTCCTTGGTGACAGGGACCATGCGATGTGGCCAGTTGGATGGTTGTGATGAACAGTAAACCTTGTGCGATGAATCGTAAACCTTGTAGACATGGATGGCTCTGATGCTATCCGTGGTCTTGCCATGTTCGGGCCATTGGTTGGGTGTCGATTGGTGTTTGAGAACCATGTTTGCTCCACTGTATATACACATTCGGCATAATGAGCTTCAATTTTACGAAGCATAATTATTTGATGTTCCAGCATTAGTTGTTTAATCATATCATATAATTTCACATAAAATTTGATTGAGACTTTGCAATAGCCTCAGGTTATGTATATGAAATTGGTATGAGAACAAGTTGCTTCCTTGGCTTTGCGGATGAATTTTAAAGTCTATGCTAACTTGACAAAATAAAGAGGAGTTGTGAGACCCGATTAACTTGAAGTTTTGAGGAAGAAGTGGAAATCTCAAATGAAAACTCATTTTTAGACAACAGATTCCGGCAATGATCCCAAGGAAACCTGCTTGGCAATTTTGTAAGAAAGATTTGAATAACTCCCCAATTCCACTGATAGATCAGTGCTTACCCTAACCAAGAAGCGTGTTATTTTGTGGTGAGAGATGAAGGCAGTATTAGGTGTGAAGTCACTATTCACAGATCACTATTCTCAATCACTTTCACAGTTACTATTGACGATCACTGTTTATGGTGATGTGGCAAGGGCTCATGGAGGGTCATTCAAGTGTGATCAGGTTGATATGATGGGAGTGAGGCATAACACTCCACGAAGGCACATGGGTTTGTCCTTGGTAGTCACATGGGATTTGTCTTGTGGCATAATTGGTCAAGGGTTAGGTATGGGTCGAATTTCTAAGGGACCCTATGGTTCACGTGTGGAGAAAGTCAAAAGGTGATTGCAACACCTTTTGGACTTTGGTGTGCACATGGAAGAAGAAAACATGAGTTTACTGTTGTTGATTGTCCTCACGTGTAGAGTGAGGGACAATGTTTGGAGTCACATGAAAGTGGCTTGGATCTTGTCTAAAGTGGCTGCTTTGTTGACCCTTGCACATGAAGATAAGCATTTTACTATTGATCAGTAGTGCCCACATGGAGTGTGGCGAATTTGTTGGGCCGCCATGAAGATTCTCTCTCTCTCCCTTCTATGTTGTAAATGCTATAAAAGCATAAGCTTTCCTTTGTATTGATCATCCTTTTGGGGGGGTCATTCTTATGTTTCCTCTTGAGGATCCATGAAAGCTTGGACTTGCATGTATGGAGGTTAGAGCTTGAAGACATTGTATGCTTGGCTCACCTGAGTGCTTGGTGTGTAGCAGTGAAAGGAGTTGCTGGAAGGAGTTGTTGTAAGAGGGGATTTGTTGATGTTAATGAATTCTAGAAGCTGCCATTTGCCCTCTGGGTTTTCCTTTGCTGGTTTCGCAGGGTTTCCACGTATATCTTGTGTAATGTGTTCCCTCTTGTCTCATGTTTTGTAGTTTGTTTTTTATTCTACATTATTTACTTGCACTGTAGGATGTATTATTTTCTAACATCTGGTATCAGAGCTTATTGATCTTAACATGTGGTATTAGAGCTTTTGATCCTTACAAGTAAATGACTAAGAGGTAGGAGAGGAAGGCAACAAAAACTTCATTAAAGAAGAGGGTTTGAGTGGGTCAGAGTGAAAGACACCTTTCAAAATGGAAGCAAAGGTGTAAATATGGCCCTATAAGGGTTGATGAGATGTTAAAAAGCTCTACCTACTTAAAGTGAAAAGGAAAAGATATCCTTTGCTTGCTTGAAATGTTTGGCCATGCCTTGGTGTGGTGGGAGAGCTATGTGGATGCTTTGTGGCTAAATAGGAAGCCATAGATGACTCAATAAAAGTGATTCAAGGAGTTGATTAAATCACGATTCTACCCTATAGTATTAGAGGGAAGAACGTCTCATCAGACAAAAGCATACCGGCAAGAGAATAGATAAAGTAAGCATGGTTATACGTCTGAGTTCCATAGACAAGCTATCTTGTTGGGCATCCTTCCCGACAAACCAAGGTTAGTAGTAAAGTATCTTTATGGGTTTCATGGTCATATTTGGAGGCAAAGCATTTCTTCAATGTGAAGAACATGGATGAAGCAAACAAGAAGGCTCTCTACATTGAGTTGGATTGGAAAGAGGGGCAATGCAAGAAACAAATGGCTCAAGAAGAAGCCACTGAGTAGAGGCTAGAAAATTGCAGCGACTGTTCTAAAGGAAAAAATAAATAACAATCATAATGACATGGATGGTCACACAGATATGTAGTGCTGAAAGTTATATCTTGTGTTGTGCCCTAGAAGGCACAAGCGGAGAACTTCAAATAATAATAAATAGAGTGCAGTTCCAAGGTGGATGTCATGCTTCTCAACGAGAAGGGGTGCAGTAGTAGGTGTAGCCAAGATTGATGTGGAGCAAATGACTTTTTCTTTGCAACAAGATCATGATAAAATTTATAAGTTTATCACATCATTTCACACATTGCATCATACAATTAATAAAGAGTTATCACCCATATTTGAAAGGACAAACAGTACCTAAATATAATGTCTACTCTCTATAATCATATTGAATTTGTGATATTTACTTATCCATCTAAATACACCAATATTAAATAACTTCACTAAAATTTGACGTGGGGGAATTGTAACATTGACTTATACTATTCCTAGTGGATTTGACTTGAACAATTGACATAGGGTACTTAATCAATTTTACATCCCCCCTTAAACTTGACCAAGGTTCACATGTTAAATTAACATACTTCCCAAGGATGCCACACGCTGGCACCTCCTTGGGACCACTAACATTGACACACTTCTTAAGATTGCCAAAAGCCAATAACTCATGGGATCACTACTTAACGTTTACTCATACTAGCATGTGCTGTGTATGATGCTTAATGAAATAGACATGAAGTAACAACCAAAATATGTCATTGACACTATCGTGAAGATATTGGGACATGGTCATGCAATCCAATGTAAAATCATTTGACACGAGAACAAAGTGGATGTGTTATTGAGGGAATTGGTGGATATGATGACCTCAAACAAGAGCTCAAATGTCTCCATGACCAACCATCAATTTATCCACCATCAGTTTCACAACAAGTAACGATCCAATATTTTTCCATATGTGCTTCTACAACAAATGATGAGCATTGAATTTCAATGTTCCTAGTTAATTTCACTCATAACCAATATGGGGGAATCGTAACATTGTTTTTTACTATTCCTAATGGCTTTCACTTCCAATTGACATACATAACGTAGTCATCTTTTACTCACTCAAACATTCCCTCATAAAACCTGAGTAGGGTTCACTTGTTATGCATTTTCCCTAGGATGCCACAAGCTGCCAATATTTGAACTGGTTAAATTCCAAGCCATAAGACAATACAAGTATATATAGTCCTATGAGGGAAGGACCCTTGAAGAAACACGGAGTTGAAGAAGTTCAAGAAGGAGGTTGTGATATGCTGTCATGCGTCTCTAGTAAGACTCAGACTAGAAGAATGGACACCGTCATTGTTTATCATGATGAAAGGACCTTAGAGAGAATCTAAAAATGCTCTTAGGGGAATGACTAAGGCTAAGAAACTCTAGTAGTAATGAAGAAACTCATAATGTGTGCTTGCCCTTGCGGTTTGGGAAGTAGTTGAGAAGGAGAAGATCCATGACACTGAAAAGGAATAGATATACCATGTCGGGAGAGAATTTGTCGAGGAACCCTACTAGTATTACTGTGTAGAGAAGAGTGTTTGCCCCCCCATGTGTGTGAGGCGATAGTATCCAAATGGCACTTAATGCCGCTAACCTCTGAGATGGGTTGAAAGAAAGAGGTGATCACCCTAGGAGCTCTAGGGGCCCCCAATAAGGACCTACGTCGAATGGTGACAACTTGTTGAAGAAAAAGAGTAGAGCATCACTTGTTTGGGTACTAAACAAAAGTGGATAGAGAGTCACTCAAGCCTTTGTAAAGAGAGTTGTATATCCCTTAGATTTTATAATAAATGGGTCATATGAAAATGAAATGCTTTTTAGTCTCCAGCTCATGGAGGGAAAAGAAATGATAGATCGAGTCACAACAGTGGAATATGATGATTAGTCACACCCTGCAACTGGTGGGAGCACATTGCAACTGGCTGAGGTGAAACCTCAAGCCATGTGACCAATGCTTTTATATGATTTCCTCCACATTTTTAGAAATTTTGAGCCTTAAGTTTCCCTTAATATGATATACTACGCAGCCTCAAAAATTCAAGGAAAGGGTTTTTTACAAGGCCTCTAGAGCTTGATTGGAGATAGATAGTCCATTGAAGGACACCATTCACCACTTGTAAGAAATGCTTAGTGTAAAAGGTGAGCTTAGGGTTGGGAGGTTGAGGAGGAGAGGTTCAAGTGACCTGAATGTATGTCTTGTAGATATCCTCTCTGACAACTCTAATGATGACCTCCTTTAAGGGAAGAATTTGATGAGGGGCATCCAAGGAGTATCTGAAAGGAGGTAGTCTATCAATAGAGATGTTGATAAATTGAAGGAGCATACCAGTCTTAGCACTAGAAAGACATGATAAAGAAGGAAGAGGAAGAAAGATAATTTCAAGGGAAGTTGAAAAGATGTCAAATATCTTCCCACAATGGAAACTTTCTTATTGTCTGTAATTATACATCATGTGAAGATCTCTTCCAATACACAAGCTGTTGCAGAATCAGAAATTCGCAAAAGATTGTTGTTATGTGACATAGAATTTTTGATCATCATCAACATTTTCTATCAATATGCCAATCTGAAAAATATGGGATATCAATCATTGTCCCCAAGTCCTCATGACAAAGAAAATCCTTTGAAGCATAGGACCATGCAAAGACTTATGATATTGAAATTTAGAATGCCATAATTTGAAGGAACAAGCTTGTACCAATAAAAGCAATATGATATGACTTAGTTGTATGCATAGGTCTATACCAACAAAACTGTAAAGAGTTGTTATGTCGGTGACAATGTGTATAAGCATCTTTGAGCCAACAACTTAGAATGATGGTTCTCTTAGCTACATAATTACAACATGCTTGTGCTAATGACCTTCAAAGATTGTTTTCTCACGTCATTCTTATGTAACCAACAGAAACCCGACAAGGGTTTGTTTCTCTTAAATAACCCACAAGGATCGGGATGGCTGTTAGCTATAGCACGTTTCAGTAAATTGTGTCTTAAAGAGGCAATCTCTTCCAGAAGTTTAACATTCAACTCCAAAAACTTATCATTTTTTGTAGACTTTGGTTTGTATTCTCAAGATATCCAAGTTCTTATTCAATTGTGATACTATAACATCATTTTGTGATCAAATAAATTCTTCAAATTTGCCCAAGTTTGTTTTATAGTCTTAGCATCTTGCACGTAACTTAGCAAATCATTGCTTATTGAAAGCTGAAGGATTGAGAGTACTTCTCATCTGTGCTTCTTTTGCTTATCCCTGGCCTTGTCATTTGTCTTCAACTAGAAAACAAGCATTTTATGTTGAATGTGGAGCTCGTTTCAACACGCATAAGGTTAAAATAAAATTAACGAGGCATTTTTAACATGTAATTTTTTACTTTCACAAATGTTGGGGCGCATTTTTTGAGTGTGCCAACCACTTCCCACATTTGTGGCACATTTTATGGAGAAGTGGGCGTGATTTAAGGTGGTTGAGAGAATCAGGGGATTATCATTATCCCAGTTGGTTATAACCTCCCTTATTTGTTGCCATTTTGGTGGGGATATGCTTATCTTCAAGGTATGGAATATTTTTCAAGGGCTTTTGGAAAGTATAAATAGGGGTGAGGGGGAACACATTAAGTATTGCATTTTGCATCTCATTTTGAGCTTTGTATTATCTCTTCGGTCGGTGTGATCGGGTTTGAGGTGTAGCTTAGCATCTCGAGAATTTTGGTGTGAATTCAGGTTGGAAAATGTTATTTCTGTGAGAGGTTTCTTGTTGAGAGTTGTCTTGTACTCTTGTTTATAATATTATAGAGAGGTTCTTGGTGGACTTAGCCCACATTGGGTGAACCACGTTATATCGGTGTTATGTGTGTATTTGCTTAGATCTGAATTTTCTTTTATGTCTTTGCTGCTGTGATTTTGAGGAATGAATTGTGTTGTATGTTATTGCATAATTAATCACTCTTTCTTAACAATTGGTATCAGAGCTAGCTTTAGTGGTTTTGCTAAAGTGGTGAATCTTAGGGAAATATATTAGCTTGAGTGGGAGCTATGGTAGATAATGGTAGATCTAGAGTTGAAAAATTCAATGGGCAGAATTTTGGATTATGGAATATGCAGATGGAGAATTACTTGTTTCAGAAGGATCTTCATCGCCCTTTGATGGGGAAAGCAGGCCAACCTTCAGTTATGGATCAGGCAGATTGGAATTTGCTCGATAGGAAAGTATTGGGAGCCATACGGTTGTGCCTTGCATCTTTAGTTGCCTTAAATATTTCAGAGGAGACGACCACATTTGGTTCGATGAAGAAATTAGGAGAGTTATATGAAAAACCCCCTGCCTCTAATAAAATATTTTTGATGAAAATGTTATTTAATATGAAAATGTCTGAAAATGGTTCTGTAGCTGATCATTTGAATGATTTTAATACGTTGTGAATATGCTAATTTCTGTTGGTATTACATTTGAAGAAGTTAAGGCTTTATTGATTTTGTGCTCCTTACTTGATAGTTGGGATAGCTTGATTATCGCTGTGAGTAATGCCGTCCCTGTTAAGGGAAGTTTAAAGTTTGAGGATGTTATGGGTGTGATTCTTAGCGAGGAAATGTGAAGGAAGAGCACTGGGGAATCATCTTCAGGGAATGCTTTGACGGTGGAGACTAGAGGGAGACAAAAGGATAGAAGCAAAGGAAACCGTGGAAAGTCAAAGGGTCAGGGAAGATCTAAATCTAGAGCCAAGATGGTGTGCTGGCATTGTGGAAAAAGTGGACACACAAAGGAATGTTGGGAACTTCGGGACAAGAAGACCAAACATGACGAGACCAAGGAGATAAATATGACAACTACTGTTAGTCAGGATGCTTTACTTCTTTCTTTGGATAATGTTTCTGAATCTTGGGTATTAGATTCAGGGGCTTCTTTTCATGCCACCCATATAGGCATTATTTTATTGATTATGTTCACGGAGATTTTGGACATGTTTATCTTGGTGATGATGAAACATGCAGTATTGTAAGGAAAGGTTGTGTTCAGGTGAATATGTAGAATGGGAGCACATGGCTACTAAAGGATGTTAGACATGTCCCACAGTTAAGATGGAATTTAATATCAGCGGGGCAGTTGGATAGTGAGGGTTGTTTGGTGATGTTTACAACAAACTCTTGGAAAGTTACCAAGGGTGCTCTTGTGGTTGCAAGAGGTAAGAAAGTTGGCACTTTGTATTTGACTAGTAGTGCTAATCACTGGAATTTAGTTGTTGCAGATGGAGATGCAACTTTGTGGCATTACAGGCTCGGTCATATGAGCTAGAAGGGCATGGGGATCTTGAAAGACAAGTTGCCCGGATTAAAACAGGTTGATTTGGACTTCTGTGACGATTGTGTGTACGGGAAGCAGAAGCGAGTTAAGTAACTGAGGATTGGACCTACGAAGAAGGAGAATAAGTTGGAGTTGGTTCACTCGGATGTATGGGGGCCATCTCAGGTATCTTCTATTGGTGGTTCAAATTATTATGTTACATTTATTGACGATGCAACTAGGAAAGTTTGGGTTATTGCATTAAAAAGAAATCTGATGTGTTTGAAACATTCAAAAGATGAAAAGCTTTGGTTGAGAATGAAATAGGTCTCAAGTTGAAATGTTTCAGGGCGGACAATGGAGGTGAGTATTGTAGCAAAGCATTTGATGATTATTGTTCACAGAATGGAATTTGTAGGCAAAGGACGGTTCCAGGGATGCCACAGGAGAATGGAGTTTCAGAGAGGATGAATAGGACAATCATGAAGCATGCTAGGAGCATGAGGTTACATGCAGGGCTGCCCCTAATGTTTTGGACGGAAGCTGTGTTGCAGGGATACGCCCCTCGGCCCGATGCCTCATGTTCGGAGACGCCTCTGGCACGGGGACGAGCCGAGTACTCCCGGAGGCGTCTCGGAGGCGCTCGTCGGTTCGGCACGCCGACGGGTGCCTCCGGGATGCCTTCGGGAGTACCCGGGACGTTTCCGGCGCGTACCCGAGGGATATCGGCAGAAAAATGGCGAATTTTTTAATTAAAAAAACTTCAGAAAATCTTAAAAAAAAAAACCCTAAAAACTAAGCAACCCTAAATGTAAATCCAGTCTGAACTCAACCGTATAGAAATGAAATAAACATTTAAGTATAAGTTTACATTTAACTTATACTTTAAGTTATATTTTATTTATATACTTTCAGGATGTTTGAGAGGGGTTTCGGACTGCTAGGAGCTATAATGCAAATTCTAGGTTTTGGAGGATCCTGTCATATTTTAGAGTTAGTCAAATTCCAGGGTTTCAAACTTAGCCATATTTCAGGGTTTGAAGATTTCAAGGAGACATCATAGGAGGTATGAAGGCTGCATGAAGGGATGTATGCGTGATAGAATAGTATGAGAATATCTCTGGGAAATTGCCACAAGCCGATCCCCCCCCATTCCCTGTACATCCCTAAAGGCATGCACTCGTGAGATGCACCAATGAGCCCTTGTGAGAGAAAGTGTCAGTAAATGATAAATTTGAAAAATAATGGGAGTGGCATTGGTGATTTTGTGGACAATCGAGATGATTTATTCTAGATTTGAATGTGCATCTTGTCTTTGAAGTAATGAATGAATGAATATTATATATTTTAAAGTGTTTTATCATTTATAGACAAATATTTTCACACTATGTAGTTTCAAGTGTTTTACTAAAAAAATGAGTAATATACAATATATATATATATATAAACACAGACGTACCCATGATGCATCCAAATCAAGGTTTTTGAAAAATGACGTACCTGCATACCCGAGATGTCCCCGTATCCGTACACGTATCGGTACCCAAACAACATAGGACAAAAGCAATTAGCACAACGGTATATCTGATTAACAGAGGCCATTCAGTGCCTTTGGATGGAGGGATACTTGAAGAAGCTTGGTCTGATAAGAAAATTATTCTTTTCTTAAGGTCTTTCGATGTGAGGCATTTGTTCATGTTGCCAAGAAAGATAGGACTAAGTTAGAGGCTAAGTCTGAGAGATGCACTTTTATTGGTTATGGTGAGAATGACTATGGTTTCCGGGTTTGGAGTCTTAGAGACAAGAAAATATTACGGTTTAGGGATTTTTTTAAAGAAAAAGTCGTGTATAAGGATCAGTTGCAGGAACATGAACAAGAACAAAAAGAGTACAATGTTGGATGATATTACGAATGGTAAGGTGTCCAAGGAGAGTTCAGGAACCTCCTACACAGGGACCTCAAACTCTTTTAGTAAGGTCTTCTAGGGTAAGAAGAGCTCTTGAACGTTTTTCCCCATCTTTGAGTTATTTGTTACTTATTGATAGTGGAGAACCAAAATGTTTTGAGGAAGCAATGCAAGCGAATGCTAGGAAGAAGTGGGAGCAAGCCATGGAAGAGGAACATAGTTCTCTCATGGAGAACCAGATGTGGGATTTGGTGAAGTTACCCAAGGGCAAGAGAGCATTGCAGAACAAGTGGGTATACAAAATCAAAGAAGAGGATGGAGGAAGGAAAAGGTACGAGGCCCGGTTGGTGGTCAAGGGGTTTGCATAGAAGAAAGGTATTGATTTTGATGCGATTTTTTCTCTTGTTGTTAAGATGACTTCTATTAGAATTGTGCTTAATATAGTTGCAGTAGAGGATTTGCACTTAGAACAATTAGATGTGAAGACTGTGTTCCTTCATGGTGATTTGGAGAAGGAATTATATATGGAGCAGCCATAGGGTTATGAGGTCAAAGGAAAGGAGAAATTGGTGTGTAGACTAAAGAATAGCTTGTTTGGCCTGAAACAAGCTCCACGACAATGGTATAAGAAGTTTGACAATTTTATGTTGGAACAGGGTTACTCCAGGTGTCATTTTGACCATTGCGTGTATGTCAAGAGATTTGAGGATGGTAATTATATTATTCTATGCTTGTATGTAGATGACTTTTTGGTTGTAGGAAAGAACATGCAACAAATTCAAGTACTCAAGAAGCAGCTTGGGGATTTTTTTTCTATGAAGGATTTGGGTGCAGTGAAGTAAATCCTTGGTATGAGGATAACTTGGGACAGGAAGGAGAGGAAGTTGATCTTATCCTAAGAAGAGTACGTGAATAAAGTTTTGGAGAGGTTTAGTATGTAGGATGCTAAGCTAGTTGAGACTCCTTTGGCATGCTATTTCAGATTAATAAAGGAGCAGTCTCCCAAGATAGAAGAAGAAAAACTAAAGATTTCCAAGGTACCTTACTCATCGGCGTTTGGTAGCTTGATGCATGCTATGGTTTGTACTAGCCCAGATATTGCCCATGCAGTGGGAGTAGTAAGTAGGTACATGAGTAATCCAGGTTATGAGCACTGACATGCAGTGAAGTGGATTCTTTGATATTTGAGAGGAATCATGGGTACAACATTGTGTTTTGATGGATCGGACACCACTTTGCGTGGTTATGTGGACTCGGATATGGCTGGGGATGTTGATAGCAGGAGTACGACAGGTTATGTATTTACTATCGGGGATACAATGGTTGGTTTTTTCGGTACAGAAGGTTGTGGCTTTATCAACCACAGAGGCTGAGTATGTTGCTATTACAAAGGCTAGCAAGGAGATGATTTGGTTACAACAGTTAATGAGTTGGGGCATAAGCAGGAAGTTGGGGGATTACATAGTGATAGTCAGAGTGATATACATTTAGCCAAGAACTCCGCTCTCCACTTGAGAACGAAGCACATATAGTTGCGGTATCATTTCATTAGGACAACTTTAGAGGAAAACATGGTGAAACTAGAGAAGATACATACGAGCTAGAATTCTGTAGATATGTTGACCAAGGTAGTCACATTGGAGAAGTTGAGGTTATGTTCAGCTTTGGTTGGTCTTCGTGAAGATCACGGAGTGTTAAATTTTGTTCAAGGAGAAACGAACTCCAAGTGGGAGATTGTTGAATGTGGAGCCCGTTTCAACA
This sequence comes from Torreya grandis, assembly GCA_037957365.1. Classification (NCBI taxonomy): domain Eukaryota; kingdom Viridiplantae; phylum Streptophyta; class Pinopsida; order Cupressales; family Taxaceae; genus Torreya; species Torreya grandis. Next base: position 3,449,838 of record JARHVA010001301.1, on the reverse strand, counting down.
CCCCTAAGGTTCAAATAAAATTAACAAGGCATTTTTAACATGTAATTTTTTACTTTCAAAAATGGCGGGATGCATTTTTTAAGTGTGCCAACCACTTCCCACATTTGTTGCATGTTTTATGGAGAAGTGGGCATGATTTAAGGTGGTTGAGAGAATCGGGGGATTATCTTTATCCCAAATGGTTGTAACCTCCCTTATTTGTTGCCATTTTGGTGGGGATATGCTTATCTCCAAGGTATGGAATATTATTCAAGGGCTTTTGGAAAGTATAAATAGGGGTGAGGGGGAACACATTAAGTATTGCATTTTGCATCTCATTTTGAGTTTTGTATTATCTCTTCGGTCGCTGTGATCGGGTTTGAGGTGTAGCTTAGCATCTCGAGAATTTTGGTGTGAATTCAGGTTGGAAAATGTTATTTCTGTGAGAGGTTTCTTGTTGAGAGTTGTCTTGTACTCTTGTTTATAATATTATAGAGAGGTTCTTGGTAGATGTAGCCCACATTGGGTGAACCACGTTATATCGGTGTTATGTGTGTATTTGCTTAGATCTGAATTTTCTTTCATGTCTTTGCTGCTGTGATTTTGAGGAATGATTTCCATGTTGCATGTTATTGCATAATTAATCACTTATTCCTACATTTTATGTTGAGAGAAATATGCCACTTGGTGTTTACCGTAGTATAAGCTATTAAAAAAAGCTTGAATTATGCAGCTAATGATGACTTTAAAAATTAACTTTGGGAAGAATTGCTTCCAAAATGTTGTACAAGAATAAATAATGGTACCAATAACATTTTATATAGAAACCAGGACAATAAATCCCTTACATTTCAAGGAAGAGCTCCACAATAGACAATATTCAACATCAGTCCTTTAAATCAATGACAGGATTTCTTGTTTTGAGTGGACATTAAACAATGTTGAGAAACTATTTGGTTCCCATTTAGCAAAATTTGTATGCTTTTATCAAATTTCTGACTGTCAAATTGATTTTTTATGTGATATTTTATTTCAAAAATTATTGAGGAATCTTTTCTCCTAATGCTGGCATGATTGATTATTCTGCATTTATTCTTTGGAATGTGTTATTTTCATCAATTTTTCTAGAGAACTGCGTTGTTTTTAATCTAATGTTTCGAGTGAGATACCTCACTCATCCCGAGTGAAACTAATTCTGATGAGTTATGGTCAGCAGTATTATCTCTTCCAAAAGTACCTTTTTCTAGATGCAATATTGTGTATTTTGTTTGGCACATGTATTCTACTGTCAAAATGTCTCGTGGAGTTGATAGAGTGAAATAATATTATTTTTCTATTTTGCAGCTCAATGCACTATTTTGAAGGACCTGAGTGGCAGTATTTGAAAAGGGGTAGAGAGAAATTCGCAAGAGGTCCTTTGGTAAAAGCAGACCCACAAGGGAGATGTGGCAGCGTGCTTTTATATGATTCTCAAATGATAATACTCAAAGCTGCTCAGGTGCTTTCGTTTCCTGATTTTTTTTGATTGATTGAACTTTAGGTATACATGCAACAAGGAATGTGGGTAAGGGAAAAAACATGCATTTACATTTTTCAAATAGGAGCAAATGATAAAATAAGTATAAAAATATAAGTTAAAAACAGCGTGACTGTATGCATCTAACAGATGCATACATCTCCATTCTTTGTACTCCATTTACTGCTGAATAATGGAAGTTTGAATTGCAGAGGCACTTTATTGTGAAATCATATTGAATATTTTTATCCCTGTACATTAAGTTTCCCTTTACCACTTAGGAGTAGTTTGTACCTTTTAGACATAACAATTATAGTCAATTTTGAGAAGTCACTGCTACTATTCGTTATTAAAAGATTATATATGGTTTCCTTATGTGTTTTTTGAATCTGACATCGGCACAGATTTTGTCACTGTTATATTCTTATCTGAATATCACTGTCTCATAATCCGCCATGTGGGTGGCTGATCATGTTTGACTCTGGGTGGCTGATTCCTTCAAAAATGACTGTGAGAACTCCCAGGGGTTAAATCCACCTATCTAAACCCTGCAATCTATGGCTTGCTGGTGGAATAGAGAAGCAAGGTGCCACTAATTCAGAAATGGATGTCAAACAACTCTAGAGCAGTAAGGAAAGAGGGGAATGTGGATGACAAAAGGCAACTCAGGTAGCTCTAATGTGGACAAAGAAAAGACCTGTGAGGCAGCCCTAATGTCTTTGAAACGAAAGGTGCAAGATAGAAGCGTAGCTATACTCTGATTTATGTGGAGTCTTATAGCTTTTAGAATAGTAAATAGATGCTGGATGTTTCTACCCCATAGGTGAGTAAATGGCTTTCCCTTAACCTTCATTGAACCATTCAAGTGAATGACACTTACCTTGAACACGATCATGATTAACCATGCTATTTTTTCTGCAGGTAGGGTTGACTGCAGTGAGGTAAATTATTGATCATGCTCAAAGCTGTAATATGAACATGCAGTATGAAAACTTTCAATGTAAGGATAAAGGAAGAGTCTAATCACTTTGATAGTAAGTATGTAGGTTGGTAAAGGCCAAGGATGATGCCATTCTCGTATAATAGAGGCAAAATTTGCAAATTTTTTAAGAAGAGTTGTTGTAGGCCCAAAAAGATGGTAACCACACAAGTTGGGCAGCATTGTGACTCCTAAAACTTTGCATTCTTATGGTGTTGTAAATTACAGATTGTTCACAATTGCGTAGTAGCATGGTGAAATCTCTTTTGTAAAGTGGTGTGGTCTCTTCGGGGCCGAAACGAAAGCATGAGGTGATCACGACAATGACACTTTTCAGTATGGGTTATTTTTGGAAATTTACGATTTTCCAAAAAATTTCAGCACAATGTAAATGACAGTTTCAGACGCTTTCAGAGCATTTTCGGAGCTCTGAACGATCTTGCTGTCTTCTACATAGAGTTAATCTTTCCAAAAACGCAAATGGATATGAAATCGGAGCATACCCCAAAAAGTTATGACCCTGACAAGGTGGCCCACTCTGGATGGCTTTTATTTTGTAATTCTTATTCTAGTGGATTTCTTATTCTTTGGAGTATTCCTATTATCATGTTTATGTATGTTGAATGGCTATGATTAGGAATGATAGAAGATAGAACAATCTGTACAAGACTACACGAACACCTCCCTGCTCTATTAATGAAGCTCGGCATTGAGGATTCTGAAAAGCAGAGAGTTCTCAAATGCAAAAGTGGTCTGCATCGATATACCCAAACAAAGATGGGATTCTTAACCTTTGAAAGGATGGGAACAGCCCATCAGTATGCAGTCAAGATCGAGAAGTTCAACCATAAAGGGGAATTTCTGATAGGAAAGCAGGCATAGTCAAATAATAGAGGCAACTCCAAGTATGGAAACAAATAACAGACTAGAGAGGCCCCAAGACATTGCCAAAACTCAAGATTACCTGTCTCAAGGTTTTCTCCAAGAAATCCCACACATAAACCTCCACTGAAGGAGATTGGGCAATGGTTTGAGAACCATAGGAGCATGACGCACTCGACACTCTACAGATGGATGTTGTTCCAAGAGGACATTTTGATTGAGTCACATGAATCTTATCTGATACAAACATCCGATGAAGAGGAGCACTCCTTTCATTCAAGTAACACTGGTAAGCAAATTATGGATTATGACCCCTATTCCATTGTTCGTGCAACACAAGTTGCAAGTTCATCATTTAAAGAAGAATGTTTCTTTCATTCACAGATGTGGGTGCAAGGGCAACATTGTGGATAGTGGAATGGAATAGAATTTGATCTCTCTATAAACTGTTCAAAAGATGAAGCTAAAAACAACCTCTCCCCTGTGGCCATACTCCATCAGATGGCTGAACCAAGGTAGAGATATTCAGTCAGTGAATAGTGTCTTCCACCATATGCAATCAAGCCATTCAGTCAATAGTGTCAGCTGAAATTTCCACATTTGGTTAAAGATCTTGATGCAATAGGGTCCATTGCTTTTCACGGGGGGACGAATGATTATGAATACATGACAATTTGAGGTTATTTTCGTGAAATTATAGTTTTCCAAAAAATTTAACCGCAACATAAGTTGTTGTTTTGAAGGCCTTTGGAGCTTTTTCGGAGATTTATAGAAATGCAAACAGTTTTGAAATTAGAGCTTACACTAAACATTTGACTCCGGCAAGTTGGCCCACTCCATATGGCTATTATTAGTAATTCATATTATCGCGGGTTTCTTATTCTTGGGATTTTTACCATTCGCATTTCTATGCATGTTGAATGGGTATTATTAGCTTTGTTTAGCTCTAAAGCAGATTCCTATTCTTAGTTTTTATAGTTATAAAATAAGGGCTTTGCCCCCATTGTAATGCATAGTGGATAGTGTACATTCTCTTCCAAAAATATTGCTTTCCTTTTAGAAACTATATTATTTTGCAAAAAAGCTTTGTTTTCTATTCTTGCAATCCTTTTCAACTTAGTAGATCATAGTTTACTTTATCATAATATGCTAATTCCTAATAGTTGGTATGTTGTACTCGTGATTGATCCTCAGTTCGGATCACAAGAGTCCATTGAGAGGACCACATCTCGATGTGCTCAAGACATGACTAAAAAGTAGTTTAGAAGCATAACAAACATGCGCTAAGTTGCAAAGTGATGCCAAGTCTTGTGAGGGTTTTGACTAGGCAACCTAACATGCTAGGAGAGGTGTTGCAAAGTATTGTACCTTCCAGGTGGGGGGAAAGCTGATGGTAGGACCGGAAGGGTGAATGCCAAGACATAAGTGGCTATGCAACCAAGTTGCAAAATTAGAGGACTCATCCTTGTTGAGCACACACCACACTGAGAAGGGGGGGTGAAATAGCGTGTAATAATAATTTACTTTTTAATTAACTTTCATAAAGAAACCATTCACATAAGAACAAGTCAATGCACAACACAAAATTTATGTGGAAAACCCTCGGTGGGGAAAAATCACACTTGAAAGGCTGCTTGGATCTATTGTCCAAATCCAACCACAGATATAAATTTGTCTTACAAAAGTTCTATAGGCACCAACCTACTGGAGACACCAATCCCCACTGCTAAGCACCAACTTATCAAGAGACACCCTTCTCTTTAATTTGAGGCACCGACCTCCACTGAGACAATCTTGCACCTTATTATTGTTGCTTCATCAACGAATGATGGCAAATTCAGTCTCCTCTTCTTCTCCACAAGAAATTGCTCATGCTCGAATGATAAAAAGAATTAATTCCATTCTTTAAATCAACATGTGTTTGTATGATATATATTTTTATTCTCCACACACTTGCTTCCTTGTCATCTTTATTAATTTTCACATATCTCACACGTCCACTTTTTTTTTTCATATCTTTCTCAACCTTCATCTGCCTTATATAGCCTTCGAAGGCTCTTCACAAAGGAGGTGTTCCATCCAAGAGGCACCTTTTCACCAAAAGATGTGACCGTTGACATTTCCATTGTCCGTTGACAATTCCGTTGATATTTCCGTCGACATCTTTGTTGACATTTTCGTTGTCCGTTGACAATTCTGTTGTCATTTCCATTGACATCAATTATAATTCCTTTGACATCAATGACAATATTCCAACAATCTCCCCCTTTGTCATTGATGACAAATCTGTAGAGAAACTTCTCCTTGCTATAGTTTTCCTTCTTTGCTTTTCCTTCCATTAATTCTCTCCCGTTGACATCAATGGCAAATGGATGTTCATTATATTTCCATCCACAAATAAATCATGGGAAACATCCATGTCATCTTCTTCAACATCACCACAACTGAACGATTGTTTTCTGCTCTTCCCTATCCTTTTGCATAAGGACTTCTTTTCTCATTTGCTCTCCTTGAATTTGATCAAATCCGGGATTTTTGACATCATCTACATCTATCTGAATTATCTCTAGTTGCGCAAGTGGTAACTCCTCTTTTCCACTTCCCTTTCTATCTACATATCATGCTCCATATGCTCATTAACACTCCCAGCTTGATCACTTGCTGGATTTGAGCTACCTTCTGCAATCTGCACTTAACGCTAACCCATCCCTGTTGTAAGATGTTCTGCACTTTGACTGATTTCATTTTGCTCTGTTCTTGCTTCTCTAACAGTACCATCAATTGCATTATCACTTTCACAAAGACTATTCATTAGCTGATCTTTCTCTGTCTTCTGAAAGCATATCACCAAAGAATCTACAGAGATGAAAGATAATGCAATGATTAGCTCCCCTTGAATTCGTGCTTCTTATGAGCTTAGTGATACCTCCTGTGCATGAAATATGGTTTGCACAAGCATAGGACTCTCGTTTTCTTGCTCCTGCTTCTTTTTCCATACTTTTGAAGTTTCTTCCTTTTGTTTACACGTCTTCCACTTTCTTATTCTGCCTAGGAGGTTTCATAAAACCACTTCTATAGAAGTGTGGTGTATGTCCAAAGTTGTTGCACTTATAGCATCTGACATTGTAATCTACTAAAGGAGCAAATGGATTGTAGTTTCTATTTGAAGACCAATAAGAACTTATGTTATTGTTCCATTCAAAATCATTTCTTGCTCGTGCCCTACAATCTCTTGCTTTATAACCAAATTGATTGCACAAATAACAATAACCATAGAAGTAGCTTATGTACCTTATCACATTGTTTTGCCTTGACGGAAATGATCTTTGAGATCTCTAACAGGGATGTTCTTACCTCTGTTTTCTCTATGAGGAGGATTGACATGCTCTGTCTTCTTTTCGCTTTCTATATTCACAAACCTTTTAAGTGCATTTGCATAGCTCTTTGGCTTCTCTGTATTTACTTTCTTTGATGAGTTTATAGATTTTGAACTTTGCGCTTTTTCAATGTTCTTTTGGTTCTCATCATAGCCAATGCCATACTTAATGAATGGTGACCTTTGACTATTTAGTATGTTACTCAACACTCTGATACTCTTCTCAAATTTTGATATGTTCTTCAACTCATTTGTTGTCTTCACCACTTCTAATTTCAAGGCAATTATGTCAGATTCTTGCATTTTGCACTCGTCCTCCTTTCTTTTCAATTTGGCTCTTATTTCCTCTTTGATTCTTTTCATTTCCTCTAAATTTTTAAGCCACTGATAACCTTGTCTGATTCTTCAACATTTAGTGTCATCTTTGTTTTCAATGCAATATCTTCCTCTTCATATTTTTGAATTTGTATTCTTTGTTTCAAATTCTTTTTCTTCAGTATTTTTATCTCTCCCAAGGCACAAATCAGCGCTTCTTCAAGATCTACCACTCCATTTTCGACATCATCCTCTTCTTCCAAGGGGTTTGTACTTATAGAGGATTCGGGTTTTGTTTCTATTGCCATGAACAGGTTTCCTCCTTGTCATTGTCTGATATTTCTTCATCACTCTCCTCGGTTGAGCTACTATCCTTTTTGGAATAGGGGCTTTTCTTGTACTTATTGGAATTTTTTGTATACGCAGTGTGTTTGAAGTTTTTCTTAAAGTGAGGCTTGCTTTTCTTCTTTTTCCTTTCATTGTTATTATTTTCTTCATCTTCACTATCATCCTTATGAGGACACTTGGCAACAAAATGTCCTATCTTACCACAATTAAAGCATTTGGAGGGTAACTTGCCTTTGTATCTTTCAGACCTCTTTTTAAGTTTTCTGACAAACAGAGCCTCTTTTTCATCTAGTTCGCCATTGGTTTTATCGTTTGATTCAATTTCTTTGTTTTTCGCCTTTTTTGAGGCTTTGAAGGCTGCCTCCCTTTTAGACGGTTTTTCTTTTTGAGTCTTCACCTCATATGTCGTGAGAATTCCATGTAACTCATCCATTGTTAATTTGTTTAGATCATTTATTTCTTCGATCGCAATTTTTTTTGCATCGAATCTCAAAGGTAGAGACCTCAATACCTTTTGGATGATTACAAATTCTTTGACTTTTTCACCAAGCCCTCTGATAATGTTGACAATCTTAGACATAGGCATTCCAGAGTTTCCACAGCTCCAACTACCGAGCACTGGCATATCGCCAGTTATTTTCAGTCGGCATTGGATGCTAGGTGAGGGTGTTGGGGATGAGGCTCCTCCTCCACCTCCCTCCTCTTTGGCACTCTCCACCTCTCCTTTACTCTCTTGGCCTCTCCGACCTTTGCTGCTTCTTCTCCTCCTTGTTCTTTTTCTCCTATCTTTTTCGCTATTGTTGTTTTCAGACGCCCTGTTTAGGTCTTCCTGCTGGGTCTTTTGGCTTTGGACAGTGCAGTCCCATTGACCTACCTTTGTGGTCATTTGTTGCACATTAATATAATTATCGTATCTTATCTACACGAAGTAGATAGGCCGCAATGTTTTCATCCTCTCTCATCTTCAAACTTTCAAATTGTCTCTTGTGAGTTTGAAGCTTGGCCATCTTTACTTTGTTATCTCCCTCATAGATGGTCTTAAGTTTATCCCAAATCTCCTTAGCCGAGTTGCACTGCATTACTTTTACAAACTCAGATTCTGATAACCACACAGAATAACATTCATGGCTTTTGTGTTATTTTCACTAGCCTTCTTTCCTGCTGTATCTATTGGTGGAGTTTGTGGTGTTGTGTATCCATCCACAACTGCTCGCCAAATGCCAAAACTAAGGGCTATTAGATATGTCCTCATCCTTATACTTCAAAATGCGTAATTTGTCCCATTGAACAATGGAGCCTTGTTCGTGGAGAAACCTTCCTGAACTTGATGAATGGCCATGTGTGCTTTCGGGATCTACCTTCCAGTGGTTAAACTGATCCTGAAGAACCTTGCTTTGATACCAATTGTTGAGCACACCACATTTACTTTACTTTTTTAATTAATTTTCATAAAAAAACCATTCACATAAGAACAAGTAAATGCACAACACAAAATTTACGTGGAAAACCCTCGATGGAGAAAAACCACACATGAAAGGCTGCCTGGATCTACCGTCCAAATCCAGCCACAAATAAAAACTCTTCTTACAAAAGTTTTGTAGGCACCAACCTATTCGAGACACCAATCCCCATTGCTAAGTAATTTGTAGGAACCGACCCACCAGAGACACCTATCCCTACTGCTAAGCACTTTGTAGGCACCGACCTACTAGAGACACCAATCCCCACTGCTAAGCACCAACTTAGCAAGAGACACCCATCTCTTTGATCTGAGGCATCAACCTCCACTAAAACAATCTTCTACCTTATATTGTTGCTTCATTAACGAATGATGGCAAATTCAATCTCCCCTTCTTCACAAAAATGTGTTTATGCTGGAATGATAAAAATAATTAATTCCATTCTTCAAATCTGCATGTGTTTGTATGATATATCTTTTTATTCTCCACACACTTGCTTCTTTCTCTTCTTTATTAATCTTCACATATCTCACACTTCCACTTTTTTTCCATAACTTTCTCAACCTTCATCCGCCTTATATGGCCTTCAAAGGCTCTTCACAAAGGAGGCGTCCCATCCACGAGGCACTTCTTCATCAAAAGATGTGACCGTTGACATTTTCGTTGACATTTCCATTGACATTTTTGTTGATATTTCTGTTGACATTTCCGTTGACACTTCCGTTGTCCATCAACAATTCTGTCGACATTTCCATTGACATCAATTACAATTCCTTTGACATCCATGACAATATTCCAACAATCCTAGGGTTCAATGACAAGACTCAAGTGTCTATGTGATCAAGCTTCTAAATGTAGAGGACTCATCATAGGTAACATGGCATTCGAAATGCATGTGTGCTAGTTCAAAAAGGAGTTTTACACCCATCATCCTCAATAGATAACATGGTATTTGAATGGTGTCCCTTGGGTTCCAAGTCCAATTGTAAGATATTCCTTCATATATTAGGCTCTATTTTTATATGTTGGTCCATTTGGAAAGAGAGGAACCAAAGAATCTTTGAGGATGCCACTACCCCACTAAGCCTTATCATAAATAAAATATGTAGGATTGCAAAAACCACTCTTGAAGCTTATGCCAAACAATCCCATCCACAAGTGCCAACAAGGTTTGATCTTGGGAACCTCAAGTCATGGCATCTTTCAAGAATCACCATTTCCTCATGTGCCCATTGGAGTTGTTAGGATTTAGTATTTACATTGAGGTAAATTACTGTGTGTAAGTTACCGTATGATGGACAATACAGTTATCATTGGTTAGTAGGTCAATTGAATATATTGTTGTAAACAATATATTAAGTATTTGAGTTAGAAGGTTATATGGTTGAGTTCTTTGAGGGATTGAAGATTGAGGAAGCCTCCTTGATTATAGGAGATGATTTCTTATAAATGTAATGTCTGTTATGTAATGTGTGATGGAATATATGTTGTGATTTTTGTGTTAAAATTGTGCAAATATGGGCTAAACTTATTATTTGGTATCAGAGCAGGTTAGAGCCAAGCTTGTGAAAGCTTAATGGATAGAGATGTTTTTTTTTTTAAAGGAGATCGTTGGCAAGTTTCATTTCCAGCGTGCTATACATCGATATTTTCACTATTGCTAAGCACCAATAGGCGTGCTTAGCAGTCAGATCTGAACGTATAAAGAGGATAGTGCAAAATATTGGAATATCAATGTGAGAATTAAGACAAAAAAGGTATGCGGGTTTGAATCATAAGTGCTCATTACCCACTGAGAATTTCTTCCATCAAACTGCATCACTGAAGACATTCTGTAAGACTTGAGGAGTGACATATATTGTAGTGCAGTCATATTCGTCATCAGCCAAAGCAATCCATATTTGGATCCAAGCCATGCTTAATCCATTCGTCTTCATGTTTTTCCATGCTGGTTCGGTCAACATTGAGGTTTCCAACGTGCAATAAAGGCGCCCCACTTCCCAAACTATTGTCCTACATGGCCAATGGTATTATTCTCTTTTTGTTTTAAAATATTGTTTTTATCTTTTTTTGTGTCAAATCTTTATGTCGAAAACAAAAACAAAAGTTTAGAAAAACAAGTCTTTTTATATTTCAAAGTGTCATTTAAAGTCCAATCTTTAATTGGATTTTGAGTCTTATTTTTACTATTGATAATTGTCTAGTCAACGTCATCAATAGTGTCAAGGGGGTGCATTATTGGATCTGAAGCAGATGGTGCCAAGATGACATTGAAGCAAAGATTGTATGGATTGAAGATGGAAGAAGGTGCAAAACTGACATATCATAAAAGTTAGTTTCACTCCCTACTAAATCAATTAGCTGGCATTAATGAGAAAGTAAAGGATGATGCAAAAGCAATACTTTTGAATAGTATGCCTAAGAGTATGTCCAGTATAGTGTTTACATTAAGCAAGGTAACAAGAAGACTTGAAAGAGTAATCTCTACTCTATTTGATCAAAATGAATATTTAGATTCAGAAGAAGTATTATACAAAACAAGGCAAGTACATTTTCAAAAAAGGGCAAATACAAATGAAAGCATGTTTCTCCAAAAGGAAAAATCCAATGTTACTATTGTAAAAAAGAAGGGCATATACTTTTGAATTGTAAGAAAAGCGCAAAATGATCTTCTGGATGATAAAATAGATCAAAATGCTTACTTAGTTGAAGAAACTGATAGGGAAGAATATTCAAATGATGAAGAAATATCTTGCCATAGTGATGAAGATTTTTTGTTTTAAATAGTCATCTAATGGAGGTTGGAGGCGTCAAAGGAAGGAGGCTAAAAAGCGTCTCCCGTCAGCCACTAATGACGAGGTTGCATTTTGCTTTGGTGGCATTTGTCATTTTTCAGTTGTGTGCAAAAATAAAAGATTGAAACCTTCTCCTGCTAAGTTGGAGAAGAGGAGAATGTAGATATCATTGAATATGTAAACAGTTGTATAGGAGGGCAACTGATTGCAGAGATCCTCTGACTGCCGTACTTTGTTGAAAGATGGTCGGTCAGTGAATACATTCAACTGGAAGTGAAAACGAGATAAGATCTCGTATGTAGGTGATCATGTGTTGCAAGATCCAAACAACAAGATTCAAACAACAGCATGCAGACCCAAAATTATGAGTTGACATATGATTTTGTTTTCAGTTCACATGTTCTACTTTCTCTCCATGTAAAAACTAAGGGGGGGAATGTTAGGATTTAGTATTTACATTGAGGTAAATTACTGTGTGTAAGTTACCGTATGATTAATGCGGTTATTATTGGTTAGTAGGTTATATGGTCGAGATATTTTGAGGGATCAAAGATCAAGGAAGCCTCGTTGATTATAGAGATGCTTTCTTATAAATGTAATGTCCCATATGTAATGCATGATGGAATAAAATATAGAGTGTGATTTTTGTGTTAAAATTGTGTAAATATGGGCTAAACCTATTAGGAGTCCAATAAAACCACTGTTTACTGTACTCAACTTTGATCGATTAGTATTCACAGACATGAACTTGTTGGAGCTTTCAAAACGACAATAATGATTTACACCATATGATGAGCATGTTGGAATCAAGATGGAAATTTTGTTGAGGCACGATCCCCCTTTAGAGTGCTTTTAGTTGCCCAAACTGTTCAACTCCAACACATTGAAATTGAGGGAGGCTAGACTCTTTTTGTTGTAATGGCAAAATAGTGACTTTTATCTCAAAATACAACCATGTCTGTCTAGGCCCCTAATTGGTGTTAGAACTCTTATCAAGATGATGGAAAATGTAAAATTGCTCCTCTAGAGTTTTAGTAGAGTCAAATTTCAACATTCCAATCTTGAACTCAACCCTCTTGCCGATCACATGGCCAAAATTGGGGCAATCCATATTGACTCTACTTATGAGTAAAGAGCTATACTTTGCAAACCTCCTTTGATCCGAGCACAACCATGCCAGTCCACACGCTTCTCGCAAGGACCTTGAGCTCCCTAGCCTTATGGCATGTTGTGCCATCAGTGCAAACACATGGCTTGCTTGCACGCACATGCTACATTTTGTTGCATATCACGCAAAAATCTAGTGTTGTGCAGGACCATTAGAATTTTGTATTCATGTGGCAGCTTCCCATCGGGTTTGGGCCACGCTAAAGCATTGGTTAGGATATCACATAACCAAAAGTCTAAGCATTGCACCTATAGGAAGGTGAATCATCACTGGGGTAGAAGGCGAACTGTTTCGTAACTGTTGTCTATTGGAACTGCCATCTTGTAATGATGTATATATGTAGTTGGTCGACCCTTACGGTTAGATTAGAGTGACCATAGACCAAATAGTAGAATGTTAGCATGCCCTTATTATCTAGCATCTCATATGCATTTGTAATGCATGTTCTAGTCTAGGAAAATTAGTAGGAAGTGTCTTCCCTCTTTTGATCATGAGAATCCTCTTTCTCAACGTAGTCGAACATTGTACACCTATGTACTTCACCCTATTCTTATTAAATAGAAGTTGCACTATTATGCAAATACTTCTGCATTCAAATGTGTTTTGGATTATTGTTGTAGTTTTCCATTGCATGTTCTTTAGCTTGCAGTTTGCTAGCCAAATTACAGGATTGTCCCTCGAGTCGCCATCCTAGGCCCCGTGGTTCGGATCATTGGTATTAGAGTGAGAGATTTCATGTGCTTGTAAACACGCAAGCGCAACAATAGAGAGAACATCTATTCTGTTTTTGATTCAAAGCATTCAAAAGAACGCCATATTGAGAGTAAGATGGTTGACGTTGAAAAAACTTTCATCAAGGCATCCCGAAACTCCCAAACATGCAAAAACTCGAGTTAGATGCCCTCAAGGAGTAACACATCAAACTCTTTGGCTAGTGCCGTGAAACTAATGATGTAGCTTGGACCACAACCACCTCCTTCATCCGTATTGCTTGCACATCCATTGTTTCAACATGATAGCCCTTTTAAAGTTCAAGTCATTCTTGACATTCCAGTGTTCAAAGTTAAAATCAATGCCACATCGTTGCATAGTTGGATTCAACATCCAGAGGTCTACTTCTCAGTCAATCACTTCACTAACATGAGAAGATCACCCTCAGAGTGTTGAAGATGTCTATCTTAATGTCGCATTGGTGGGAAACTTTCAGAGTGTGGCACGAGAAAGATTTGGAGCCCATTGAGACTTGGAAATCATTTGTCAATACTATGCAAGGGGTTTTGCCCCGTCAAGCACTATGAGGATGGATACATTAAGTTCCAACATTTGCATCAACGTAAGAAGCAGTCTACATGAGAACACAACGAAACAACATAAGGTGCTGAAGTACATCGATAGATTATCACCTTATATTCGTACAAAGATGGAGTTCTTGCGCTCCGACACATTGGGGCAAGCCCATCACAATGTGGCCAAGATCAAAGCCAAGGCCAAGATGAAGCATAAGCTTTTCTCTACTTTCAGCACTACGTGCAAAGGCTAGCCTGCGTCCTGTGTGCCATCTAACCCTGCTATGCATGCAAAGCATACCGTGTAAAGGGGAGCAACCTAAGAAAGGTTACACCACATTAGAAGGCTCCAACGTCTTTAGCTTCATACAATGTCAAGAGGAACCGAGGTGACAAATGGTGCCTTGGACACTGTGCACAAGCTCACCCAATGATTCTGAATGTTGCACACAACATTCATTGCTCGTGCAATCTACATCAGGGCCTGCACAAGCTAAGAACACTGATCCAGATGCAACTTTTGTTAGCATCAATGCCACTGTCGTAGACGCCTCAGAGGAAGGGGATTTTCCACACGAAGTGCCTAGTAAATGGTCAACAACTCCACGCCATCATTGACAATGGGAGCCAAAAGAAGATTATTGCGCAAGTTGCCATCTATCGCCCAGGCTTCACCACTGAAGTACACCCTGGACCATAATGGGATGGCTACTGCAGGGGAAGGATATCCAAGTTGGGTGAAAATGCATTTTCAAGAATGCAGTCAAGTCTATGGAGGACATAGTCACTCTTGATGTCACACCACTAGAGGTTCATGACGTCTTGCTTGGAAGACCATGTGTGTGACCATGATACTACTTATCAAGCCAAGGCATAGCGGTGGAATGTTCATGTTTAAGATTGCTTCTTCAATCTCTTGAATTCACCTCCAAAGACCAAACTCACTTTCGTTTCTTCCAAACAATGTGGCAAACTAATTTCACACACAAGTTCATGCTAATCATGGTTTGTCTAGAAGCACTTTTACAGCTGCGCAAGTTAGCATTGGAAATGTGCCATGCCATGCAAACATAGGTGTAGCAACAACAAATTGATATGTTACTACAACAATATGGATACGTATTTGAGGAATTGAAAGGTCTTCCAACACATTGTGCCATTAAGTTGATTTGGTTCCTTGATCCCCTCTTCCAAACAATCCATTGTACTACAGGTCTATTTGAGAGAACGACAAAGTTCAATGCTAGATCCAAGAGCTCCTTGATAAAGGCAAGAGCAGGCCAAGCTCTTCTGCATGTGGTAATCCAATAGTCCTCATGCCAAAGAAAGATGGAATTGGTGCTTGTGAATTGACTATTGTGTGCTCAACAAGATAACGGTGAAGAATTGCTACCCACTACCGTGCATTGAAAACATTTTGGACTAGCTCTGAGGTGCACAATACTTCACCAAGATTGGCTTGAAGTTAGGTTACCATCAAATTCCAATCCATCATGAAGCCATTTGGAAGATAACATTCAAAACTAAGGAAGGATTGTATGAGTGGTTGGTTATGTCTTTTGACATGAACAATGCACAAGCCACATTCATGTACCTGATGAAACACATTCTTTGACCATTCAGTAACTCCTTCGTCAGCATCTTCTTGGATGACATCTTCATTTACAACAAGATTTGGGAGGAGCATGACGAGCACATCTCGTGCATCTTAGACACATTGCACAAACACAATTTGCAAGCCAACTTAGCCAATTGTACATTTGATATTGCGCAGATCTAGTATCTTGGCTACATCATTGATTGCGTAGGCATCCATAACATCATTGATTGCGTAGGCATCCATATAGATCCAGAGAAGATCAAAGTAATCCAAGATTGGCCAACTTTGTGCAGTCTCATCTAGTTGAGGAGTTTTCTTGGACTTGCAAATATCTACCACAGGGTTTTCCTTGGTTTTTTTCGCATATCATGGCCACTCAACAAGATCATGTGCGCCAAAGCCACATTCCACTGGACTATGCAACAATGTGCCTTTGAGGAGCTCAAGCAACGCCTTTGTGTAACACTTGTTTTTGCATTGCTTGACATTTCCAACCATTTGAGATTTAGACCAATGCATTAGACTATGCACTCGTTGTGGTCTTCATACAACAAGGACAACCTGTCGGCTATCATTCAGAGACATTCAATGACACTGTTCAATAGTATCCTGTTGCTACATTTTGGGGAGGGAGATGATCATTTGATTTGATCATAAGCCAATTTAGCTCTTGCATACACAAAGTAAGCTAGAGAATGTGTGCCACATGAAGTGGATGACTTACTTGCAATAGTTCCATTTGGTGATCAATTGCAAGAAGGGAAAAGACAACAGTGTAGTAGATTGCCTTAACTATCTGTACTGCAAGCGGTTGTCACAATGCTTGACACATGCCCCCTATGTTGAGGGGGAGGGGGCTAAGTTGGGGGTTTGGGGTCGAGGGTCTATTGATTTCTTCCCTATTTCTATTTGTGAAAACCTCCTATATATCTATATGGCGCCCCTATATTCTATTTGGAGGCCTTATATCTATATAGGCCAATTGCCTTCGGCTACCTCCCTCAATCTATCGCCATATATTTGTATAAAGGGTGCCTTATATAGTGATGGCGAACCCCCTATCTCTCTCTATCTGGATAGGAGAGGAGAGTAGCTACACGCTCCTCAACTTATTGCTTATCGACCCTCCCCTCTCTTTGGACCACTATATATATATGCTCGGCACAATCTAGAGTTTAATTGGCCGCCCCTACCTATCTCATCTAGATTTGGGGAGGTTGAGGGACAATATAGATTTTTTTTTGCCAACGGCGTACCCTACTCACTCTTATAGAAGTTTTGAAACAACCACAATATCCACCACTCCCTATTAAAAAACAAATCCTAGATCCTCATGTTGTTGTGAGAGGGTTCCATGATCGGATGTCGTTGGGCAAAATCTCCCAATATGAGAGAGCTATTTTGAGTAGCAGAGATAACGAACCCACTCTGCTACACGACATCGTGGAGCAATTTATCTGACTGGGTATCTCTCTACTTAGAAGACCATGACTTTTCAGAAGCCTACATTGCCCTTGTACAAGTAGGTTTGTGAATTCCACATTTTTGCCAAGCTTCTCTACCAGCGTGTGCATCTTTGTGCTCCTTAAGGTGCACCTCACCAACGAATCATTTGGGAGGAACATTACCCTAAGACGATAGGACATGGAGTGCAATATCAAGCCTTGAATTCCTTGTTGGATCGCCAAGCCCACAAACACAATGTTGGGATTTTACACACCTTTGCTGGTTCCAACCAGGGCCTGTAAATCTATCAGTATGGATTTCATGATTGGGCTACCTATGACAAAGCACTAAAATGGCTCTATGTTTGTTGTATATAGGCTTTCCAAGATGGCTATCCTGGTTCCCTGTAAGAAGTGTATCAACAGGCAAGGAATCGCTTGCTCATTTGTCAATCATCTTTCGTTCAGTTTAGACTATCATCATCCTTTGTGTGATCCGAATATGGATCCCAATGTACTAGCTATGTTTACTAAATATTTCCACTATTCCCAATTTATGTAGTTCATTCTTGTAAGACACTTCATGTTAAAACATCAGTTCAGATAAGTTGTACTGGCAGAATTAGTGTGAAGATGGTCCATATATCTTTGGAATGAAGTCAACAATATGCAGCGCTTGAAATTAAGGGGTTTGTCATAGATGATAGGACCATTGATCTGTGTAGGTGGCGGTTGCGTAACCACCCTGGTGGTTCTGCAAACCACCTCATTTGTTTTGTAACCGTTGGTTTGCATATTGCGGCATTTTTTCCACTAGCCAAAATAAGGGAATGGTTGCAAACGTTTTTACTTCCTCATGATGGTTCGTATGAGTTCTTTGGCGAGTTCCTAGGTGAGAGGGCATAAATACAACCTCTATAGAATGTAGAGGGAAGCAGTGAGAAGTCTTGGAATTGGATCCATGTTGTAGAATCTCAACGTTGGGTATTTGTTTCTGTAATCTCATTGTTCTCCTAGTTGAGAGTGGTTGTTCTAGTGTGGGATTGTTTGTGAGGTAAGATTGCAAAGCATTTGTGTGCAAGCTTTGGATGGTGTAGTAATGAAAGTTCTACCCATGATGGCCAAGAAGTGGCCGTAACTTGTACATGTTCAGGGTTTTACATAGTGGAAAGGGGAGAAAGTTGACTCACCCATTGGAGTTTTTCCCACATTGGGTTTTCTCCAAGTCATAACTTGTGTTTTATGTGCTTTGTGTTGTCTTATGTTTTCTCTTTTATTACAATAGGCTGTATTTTCAATTCCTGCACTTCATACCTTTGTTTTAGTAAGCCAAAATAGCTCAAAACAATAGTCTTTCAATCATGCTATGTTAGGAGGTTAAAAGGATCCACGTTGGTGAAGCTCAGTGTGGAATTTCCACCTAGTTTATGGATCATTGTGTTTGAGTGTGACCTACGGTTTGTCAGCCACTTCTGAGAAGCTTTGTGCTATATGATGGATACACAATTGGATTGGTTTACAACATTTCATCCTCATACAAATGGACAAATGGAATTTGTCAACTGCACACTTGTCCATTTGTTGTGCATGTATTATCATTGTACATTTGTGCTCTTGGGATGATAACTTGCTCTACATTCAACATGCCTATAATAGAGCTCTACACAGTTCTATGGGGCATAGTGCATTCGAGACATGTCTTGAGTTCTAACCAGGGACACCTTTGGACATTTACTATTGCGTGGTATCATGTTTGGAGTCATGTACACATGAAAAGGAAGTGGATATGGCATTGAATTTTCTGCAGCACATACAATGTGGTCACCATCATGTTCAACATATACTTTCATTGTAACAAATCGTTACACCAAAACCTTGAGGTGTCAGTGAATCTACACATTAGGATCATGACATCCCACCACGCTTCCAAAGCTCAGAATTTGGGCTGGATTTTGCACCCGTACATTAGGATCCCTCATATGTACAAGCCTCAAACGAACATTGCAATGCCAACATCGCCATCCGTTCCGTGACTTGAACCTTAGTGGAGGCTCTGATACCAAATGTAATGAATCATTACACCAAAACCTTGAGGCATCATTGTATCCACACATCAAGATCATAACATTCATGTTAACAACAAAAGTACAAGGAGTGCCATGATACACATTGCACACGTCATGATTTCATAGTGGGTGACAAGGTATGGTTGCATCTTCGGAAAGATCGCTTCAAGTGTCCTCATAGGAAGAGCAAGCCTCTGTGCTATGGTCCTTCACCATATTGTGCATAGTTGGAGAGAACACATTTTTTCTTGATTTGCCACAATACCTGGGGCCTACATCTGGGATTCAATGTGGAACTCCTTAAGCCACACTTTCCACCTTTGCTTGAGCTAGCAACAACTTAGCATCCTTCAAATTTGGATCCTGAACACTTGCAAAAAGCCTCAAAGAATCATATTGTTGAGATCAAAACGATGCGCACTTGCCAAGGTAACCATCAATTGTTTAGTGTTGTCAAGGAAAGGCAATATGCCGATAATGCGAAGGGGTGCAATTTCAGCAACTTCAGGTGCAATTTTTGTAGCTCCTTGCGCACACGCACAACACTCTTTTTGCATATCATGTAAGATTTTGCCGCCATGTACCATCAAAACTTTGCAATCACGTGGCATCTGCCCACTGCTTAGCGGCATGCCAGGTGGCATTTCCCAGGGTTGCGCCATGTAAGAGCACCCTTAAGAATACTGTGACACTAGAAGCCTAACCGTTGCACCTGTAGGAAGGTGAATCGTCAGTTGGGCAAAAGGAAAAATATTTTGTAAATTTTCTCTTTTGTTATTGTCGTTTGTTGTAACTGCCTTCTTGTGATGATGTATACATGTAGCTAGTCGACCCTTAGGGTTAGATTAGAGCGACCATAGACCAAATAGTAAAATCTTAGCATGCCTCGAGCATCTAGCATCTCATACACACCTGTAATTCACATTCCAGTCTAGGCAAATTAGTAGGAAGTGTCTTCCCCCTTATGATCACGAGAATCGTCATTCCTAGCCTTTCTGAACATTGTACACCTATGTACTTTACCCTATTCTTTCTTATTTAATAAAAGTTGCACTATACCCTAAACCTAATGGTTTTCTATTGCTAATTTATGATATTTGTTTGTGGATACAGTCGTAGTTAAGTTGTTTTTGTTTTTTGTATTTGGTTTGTATGTGTAGGTATCTTGGTGGGGTCTTGATGATAAACTATTTCTCCATTGAAAGCAGCATCATGTAATTGGTAGAAGAAATATTTTTGAGAATTAACAGTTTTTCCTTATAAACAACATCATGCAATTGTATGAAGGAATATTCCCCCTGTATATATGTCATGGCCCCTTTCTAGATTAAAATAATTAATAATATTATTTAAGTTGGGCTTGGTCATTTCTAATCTTTTGGGCAACTTAATAATAATAATATTATTAAAATAAAAAGTATTCTTAAATACTTAAAGTAAAAATAATAATGACTAAGTTAGCCAAAAGTAACATATTGTCAACGACTTATGTTTTATTATTAAATTAAAGCAGTTTTGGAGTTTGAGTGGGAAAATGTATAAAAGATGGAGAAGATCATTTGTGATAGCTATCTATGATCTATTATCAATTAATTCTTGAGTTAAGCATTATTGGAGTCGTCCAAGATCTCTGATCAACCATTAATGCACAAAACCCTAGGTAGTAGGTGAGATTCAAAAGTTGCACACACAAAAGCATAATGCATAAATGAGTTAAGTCCCGTGCTGAATAGCTCATAGAGGAGAGGTATAAAAATGGGTGAATGTGCAACTCCCACATGACAAGTGAAGGTCACATGACAAGTGGTGGTGGTCAAAATATTCCCATACTCGGAATAGCCGATCAAGGGTGACTCCCACTTGGAATGTAACTCCTCCATGACAAGTGTACACCTAAGCAGGCTGACAGAATAAATGTGAAGGTAAATTGAAAATGGAAAAACTTATAGTAACACCCCCTTAAACATAGCTTAGATGGGTAGAGGAAATGGGTCCTGACAACAAGGCCTGATGAGGTACCATGCACAATGCAACTCCCATAAAGTGGAGAAAAGGAGAAAACTTGTAGGAAAAAACCTTCTCCCAAAACGAGAGCAAAGAGAAATAGTGCATGCTCTAAGGATGTCAGGCACAAATGAGAATGCGTCTACAAGTGAGAGTAATAGAGCACAAAGAGAGAACTAAGAAGTCCCCATAGAAGATGCTGAAGCTGCTTATAGTAGAGCTTGCAAAATGATAAACGTCGTTGACGAGATCCTCTGCCTAATGATTGAAGAAGCTCTATCCGTATCAAACAATGTTTCTTCCTTTTGCCAAAGGAAGAACATGAATGGTGTACTAGAAGTCTGTCCATTCCACAAAGGAAGATGAAGGCAACAATATGAAGAACTCAACAATACAAAGAACTCTGAGTAGGGTCCAAAATAGAAGTGTGGCATAGGTTTGGGAAGATCATGCACAATAATTGAATATAATGCCATTGAAGTGAACCTATCAGAAGGACATGGAACATTCGTTGGAAGAATGTCCATGTGAAGAGGAGACCTCGGCTCAACAACTGTCAAAACTGAAGAAGACACTGTAGATGAAGCACACAGATTTGCAATATGAATATCCATAGGAACATATGAATCATGAAAGCTCTCAATGGGTGTATTCACACTGGAAACAATAGACTCCTTCGAAGTACAATACTATGAAGGCTCTGAAAGAGCAACACCCTGAATAGGGACAAAAGTAGAATCTGTAATGGGACAACTAAGATCAGGGAAAACCTCGTTCTGTAGTGGTGGCTCAACAAAAGGAAGAGCACAATCCACCATTAATGTGTCATCTCAAGGAATATGAGTAGGAGGGAGTACAACCAATGTTCCACGAGGACGCATCCCTCTCGAAAAACCAGGTGTTTTCAAGATGGGGACGTCCTCGAGATGCGGGGACCTCAGGGGGACATCCCCCAATTGCTTCGACACGCTCCGCCGCCATCAAAAGGGGGACGTCTTGGGGACACTGAGACATCCTCGGGACGTACAGGGGATGTCCAGAAGTCCCTCGTCCCCTTAGGAAACGCCCAGGGGTCCCTTGTGTAGGTGGACACCAAAAAGTGATTTTTTTTTTTTAAAGATTTTTGGATTTTTGTGTTTTCTAAACTAACCCTAATTGCTAGTGGGATCCACCCCCACCCCTCAAGGCCTCCCAAAAGCTTATAAAAATCCCTCCACCTCTCATTCCAAATAACACAAAAACTTCATTGAGTGAAGTATAGCGCTGAAAGTAGAGGCAGCAAGCTAAGAGGAAGAAGGTTGCAAGAGTGAGATAGCAAAGAAGAGGATAGAGAAGCCATTGCCAAGAAGACTCAAGCCTCGTCAATTTCAATTTTAGCATTTTGTTTTTGAACATTGTTGATACTTGATTATAATCATGACTCATCATTATGAAATTTTGAAAATTCAATGTTCAATCATCAATGTTTATTGTTTGATGTTCAATGTTCATGGGTTCAATGGAGGAAACTTGAAACTTAAATGATTAAATCACAATGTTAAATTGTTGATGTTCAATGCAATATACTTATTCTTTATACATCTTTTTATAACTAATTTTTCAAGTACTATATGTATTTCAACACCGCTCAACTGCTGCCCCCCCGTCGTTGTCCCCCCGCTGTCCGCAAACTTAGGCCCCCCATCTCCCTGTCCCAGAAACTTGTCCCCGCACCCCCCCGTCAAGGAACGTTGTGGAACTATGAGTACAACAGTCTTTGAAGAGACGATAGGAAGAGGAGGAGATGTGATATAAATCTCAATAGGATCTTCAAAAAGACACTATAGGATGCTCCAAACAGTGCAGGGACAATGTGTATGCTTCACATGATAACGAAGATTCATGGAAATAGGGAATAATAAGGCTCCAAGAACCTTGTCACAAGTGTTAGCCCACTTATTGTATTGACCTAAGTCAAAAGGGGTAGGAATCTATCCATATAGGAATGGAGTAAGATTCTTACTTGTGAGCAAGTTTTCCATGTAAGCATGCCAAGAAGCATAGTTGGTCTTTCCAAGAAGAACCACTGGTGTAGAATCAACTCTCCTCATATGCTGGTATCTCTCAAGTGGAGTCGACATGTCTGAGAGAAGACACCAAACAAATGCAATGAGAAAAAACACTGCACAAGTGACAATACACACTCAATGAATGGACATCAAGCGCAATTGACAATGTGTTCAAGAACACAAGAGCAATCAATGCAAATGACACCAAATTGGCACACAAATCGTAAAAAATGAGTGTGCACACGAGAAAAAATAGGGCCCACAACAACCCCTCCAAGACAATCGACAATGACCCACCCAAAGTTTGCAAGTACAATGCATGCTTAATGTGAGGATGTCGGACTCAGCGGACAATGCGTCCAGACATGTAAGAGCAAGTAGTACATAAGTGTCAATGCATATCTCAACAAATGAACATCATACACAATTGACAATGCATCCAATTGTGAGCAATCAGTGCAGTTGACACCAATTATGCACAAGTGAAATTGCAAACTGGTGAATAAAAGGATGTTAGGCTCTGCTGATAATGCGTTTGTGTACAAATCTCAACAGGACATAAAATGATGTTGTGAGTGGATCTAACCACTTGTCAGATCAGAGCTCACCCTCTGGTGGAAGAAAGTACATTTGAATTACTGAACAAGGGGTTGTGATGCGAAGGTCTGGGGGCGGCAGCCCCCAATGGGGTCAGGGGGCAGTGCCTCGGGCGTGCTCCCTATCGTGATATAGGGTGGGGTCGAGGGGCAGCGCCCTTGACGCCAAATGCAATATGGAGCTTGCGTGGACCTTGGAATTGCCCAAAAATCACTAATTTAATCCAAAAACTGGCCCCCAGAATTGACGTTGGTTACCATCGAAAATGCATCCAAATGAGGAGTACAAGCAAAAGAGCTGAATAGCAAGCAATGAGAGGAGAAGAAAAGAAGGTTTGCTTGTGAGGGGGTTTGGCCTCCTACCAAGCCGAGCCTCACCCTTCATCTTCAACAAGTGAAAGAGGTAAGTGACCAAGTGAATACCAATCTCCATACATCTCTCAAATACAAGATTTTGTTTTTAATAGAAAACAATAAAAAAATCCAGCCTCTAATGATTTTATATAAAAAACAAGTAAAAATAAGTCCACGATAAATATGTCCCCAACATGTAATACATTGCCCCCGCCATTACAATATTTGTTTTATACAAAAACAATAAAAAACACCTCACCAATAATAAACTCCCACCCGTATAATAAATAACCATCTTAAAGACTTTTTACATTATAATATTTAAAGTAACTTAAAACATAATAATGAAAAAATCTATGGAATAAGGTGATTTAAAAAAAGACTTTTCACTCCATCCAAAATCAAAACTACCTTTAATTTCTAAATACCACAGATTACCACTTGAGTGGTTTTCAACCAATACATGGTATAGTGCCAAAGGAAGCTTTTACCAGCAGAATGACTGGTAGAGAGGGCCAAGTGGGGAGATAGGAGGTGATGGAGGCTGTTGAAGGGAGAACAGGTGTCTTAGCGGCGAACAAAGGTGTGTGAGGGGTCTCAGATCAAGGGCAGGTTGAGTGATGGCGATGCCCTTGGGATGGCCACGGTACTGAACCAGGGCTATGTTAGTGGTTTCAACGCACAATCTGATTTTTTGCACATAGGTATGTGCACTTTGGCTGGAAGGAAAGATCTAGAAGGGCCATGCGAGGATGCCTAGCGCCAACGAGGGGAGACCAAGGAAGATGGTGTGGGCAGATTTACAACCTGTAGCGAGTTGAGGATACCATGCAGAGGTTGGCCCAAGCTCGGTGTAAACAAAACTGACAATGGACGCAGAAGGTCGATATGTGTTCGGTGGGGTCTCAATTTAGGCCGGGTTGTGAGCTCGGCTAGAACAAGAGTCGGGTTTCGAGCTCAGCTCAAGCACAATGAAATGTCGGCCAAAAAAACCAAAACACCGCCCAAGAAAACCCTGCCCTTGCATAAATCCAAACAACAACCCAAAAAACTAACAGAAACCCATTAGCAAATACAAAAAACCCACAAAGAATCCGCAGTTTGTTTTTTGATCTGAAGCCCTTTTGACATAGATTTCTATGCATGTTGAGAAAATGTACCCTAAAAACAGCCAAATGAAGAACAAAAAGCAACGATGTGTAAATGCAAGAATCTCACCAAGGATCTGAAATGGCAGAAAACGCTGTTAGCAAGGCTCTGATACCATACTGGAGTCATCCAAGATCTCTAATCAGCCATTAAAGAATGAAACCCTAGGTAGTAGGTGAGAGCCAAAAGTTACACACACAAAAGCATAACGCATAAATGAGTTAAATCCCATGTTGAATAGCTCACAGAGGAGAGGTACAAAAAGGAGTGGATGTGTAACTCCCACATGACAAGTGGTGGTGGTCAAAAGATTCCCATACTCGGAATAGCTGGTGAAGCGTAACTCCCACTTGGAATGTAACTCCTCCATGACAAGTATACACTTGAGCAAGCTGACAGAACAAATGTGAAGGTAAACCGAAAACGGAAAAACCTACACTAACAAGCATGCTTGCTTGCATGTTCAGCTGTCGAGGATGAAAACCCTCATTAGCTTTCAGATTTGGGGACGAAAACCCTCAATTCTTCTTGGTGACTTTGTTTAGGGGTCAAAATTGGATAGAACATCACCATTTCAGGCATCTAGGGAACATTTGGAGTGTGGATCAGCAGTTTGGGAGCCTTGGGTGGCTGGTGCAGCAGCTAGGGCTGCCTTTTGAGGTGTGACGCAGTGCATAGACGCCTTTTGGAGGGCAGCAACCTCCCTAGAGGGGTCAAATCTCAGCTGGAGGATTGTTCGATTGGTGGATTTTTGTGTTTCGGCATTCATACAATCAGCTGTGAGTTATTTTGATTTTCAGGTCTATAAATTATTTAAAAATCAGTCTTGATGGGTAAGGGTTTCACCCAAAAATAAAATATGAATTTCCATATTTTTTTTTGAGGTTTCCCATGTGGTTCATATTATATCTTGTGAATGATCTTAGAATTCTGAAAATTCTTGTTAGGGTTTCAGTAAAATATTCAAAATTGTGCAAGGGTTTTCTCCAACTTTCAGAATTTTGTGTAAATCTGCCCTAAAAGGGATATTACAATATAAAAATTGACGAGTAAAAATTACAGTGAGTGCATTTCTATTCAAACATATAATCACATTGGTTTCCCTTGGTTTGAGTCCATTGTACAAGGTCTTCTTTTTTGTAGGGTGAATTTTTACATACAAAGGAACATACATATGAGCATTTTGCCGAACGCATAGGGTAAGTTTCATTGTTTTATTTGGTATATGACTAAACAAATTATTTGATTGTTGTTTGAGGAATTGATGTAGAGTTTGTTGTTTGCAATAGAATATAGTATGCAATAAATGGAACAACACTATATAAAGAGCAGCAAGAATTATCGACAATCTTTCATATTTATCATCACATTATAGAACACAACTGATTGGAAAATAAAATGTGTTCACTGATATGTATAAGTATGATGCACATGGTTTTCAGGGCAAGAATGGCACACATTGTAGATTTTGGAAATAAACACAATCGAGATCCTCAACCAGCTTTTGAAAACACATAAGTAGTGATGCAAGAGCATCCATGGTTGATGAAGATAACCTGCATGACTGACAATCAAAATAAGTTTTGTGGGTGAAGGCGTGGGTAACTCCCAAAGTGAACCAGAGGGAAGAAGGCACGCATCCAGGCCTTCTCCTAGAAACTCCCGAAGTGAAGTAGATGGAAGATGGCACGACCGTGCCTTCGCCCACCAACGCTCAAGTGGAGTAGAGTGAAGAAGGATTGGCCACACCTTCTCTCATTAACTCCAAGTGAAGCAAGGGGAGCAAATTGCTCCTTCTCCCACCATCTCCAGTTCTATAAAGAAGAGTCAAACTTTTGAAGACTTGGTTTTAGAGCCAATTTTGGACATGTGCCAAATTGAAGAGTGTGGAATGTAGTAAGGACCAATGATTACATTTGTATTGTGTAGAGTTCAGTTCCAGGATGGACAAGTTGTAGTTCAAAGATGAATAATTTTGCAATTCACAGACGAACAATTTTGTAATGTATGGAAGATGAATCTTTCCTTTTCCTACCATGATTCATTCTTTGATTAACGCATTGGAACTTTTTAATACATGAACCAAAGAAGAAGATGGGTCTTACAAGTTTGAAGACTTAGGTGGTTGAAGAGTTTTGAAAGTAGGCCAAGTAAGACAAATTAGTGTGATGTAAAGGATTTTGAAAAGTATTAGTGAAAATTTGGTGTTTTTGATTTCAACCTGATGCATATGTGTGCAACTTTTTGCAAAATCAATAAAAAAGAAGTTTTTTGGGGCAAATTTTTGTTTTCATTTGTGCACTATGATTTGGTTGAGTGGCCGATAGTTATTCGATTGAGCCTCAACCATGTTTTCAAGTAGGAAGAGAAGGGGGTGTATGCGACGGTTGATCCCAATGGTCATGACGTCGACCGTTACTTAAAAGTACACCATGTTGTGTGTATTGCCATTTTTTCCTTGTGCTTATGTCTTTATTATCATATATACAATGATGACAAGTTGTGCTCTACATCTATCCCTTCCTCTAGAGTTAGTATTCTTCGATGACTTTGGTCAATGGAAGTATGGGGAGTGATGGTGGATTCATTGTAGGTGGAACATAAGCAAAAGCACTTGTAGTTGAAGTTGTTGTCATCAATAATATTGTTCATACTCCACAAGTTTGGAAAGTAGCAAGAGTAGAGGAAAACAATAATTTTGAAACGTTGCCCTTCAAGTGATGACACTCACTAGTCAACTAATCATGCTCCCTTCAAAAGTTCTTGCATTGCTTATAGCCTGTGTTGCAGGGATACGCCCCCCAGCCCCACGCCTCCTGTTCGGAGACGCCTCCGTCACGGGGACGGCCCGGGTACTCCCGGAGGCACCCGCCGGTGTGCCGGAAACGTCCAGCAAGCCGCAGGACGCCTCCGGGAGTACTCGGGACGTTTCCGGCGCGTACTCGAGGGATTCCGGCAGAAAAATGGCGAATTGTTTTTTAAAAAAATCCAGAAAATCCTTAAAAAAAAAACCCTAAAAACTAAGCAACCCTAAATGTAAATCCAGTCCGAACCCAACGTATAGAAATAAAATAAACATTTAAGTATAAGTTTACATTTAGATATGGACATCTAGTTTCTTATACTTTAAGTTTACATTTAGATATGGACATCTAGTTTCTTATACTTTAAGTTATATTTTATTTATATACTTTCAGGGTGTTTGAGAGGGGTTTCGGACAACTAGGAGCTATAATGCAAATTCTAGGTTTTGGAGGATCCTGTCATATTTCAGAGTTAGTCAGATTCCAGGGTTTCAGGGTTTCAAACTTAGCCATATTTCAGGGTTTCAAGATTTCAAGGAGACATCATAGGAGGTATGAAGGCTGCATGAAGGGATGTATGCGTGATAGAATAGTTTGAGAATATCTCTGGCAAAGTGCCACAAGCCGATCCCACCCCATTCCCTGTGCACCCCTTAAGGCATGCACTCGTGAGATTCAATGCACCGATGAGCCCTTGTGAGAGAAAGTGTCAGTAAATGATAAAGTTGAAAAATAATGGGAGTGGCATTCATGATTTTGTGGACAATCGAGATGATTTATTCTAGATTTGAATGTACATCTTGTCTTTGAAGTAATGAATGAATGAATATTATATATTTTTAAGTGTTTTATCATTTATAGACAAATATTTTCACACTATGTAGTTTCAAGTGTTTTACTAAAAAAATGAGTAATATATATATATATATATATATGTATATACACAGACGTACCCACGACGTATCCAAATCAAGGTTTTTGAAAAATGACGTACCCGCGTACCCGAGACGTCCCCGTATCCGTACCCGTACCCGTACCCAAACAACATAGCTTATAGCACATCAATCTTATTCTTGATGACATTCTTTGCATGTGAAATTTACTTCTCTAAATCTCCTACTGACAATATAGATCCTTCATTGGCCCTTGGCCCTTTTATGGTTGTGGATGATGATGTCATCCACTCTTTTGCCTCTACTTTTCAACTTTGATATAGACATTTAATTACTATATTCTTTATATTTGGTTCTAAGTTCTAACATTGGGCATCATTGGCTCCTTGCTTCTTTGAGGGTTCCGACTCTCATGACTATTTGTATTTGTAATTGGAATTTTATGGCTAGGATTTACTTGTTTTTCTTACATAATCTTTATGTTTAGTTGCTTTTTCAATTTTGTGGAGTTCCTTTTGACCCTAGTGCACTGCCATTTTTACTTGATGTACTTCAATTACCTTTGACTTCCTCTCCATAATCAATTGCATTTCTCTAGTCTTTTACTTTACTCTAAATCTAAGTAGTCGGTTTCGCCCCTCCCATATGATATGGTACTTATCCAATACGTACCTGGACTGATTACATGTACGTTTTGACCTCGGTTTTCCCCCGGTACACCTGGATTCTTATGCTGAAAGATCCGGCCATACGTAGGATGTTTTAGGGGCGTACCCATAGGTTTTTCCCTATTTTTTATTTGTTTGTAATTTTTAAATTTATTTTAATTTTTTAATGATGCTGATGTTAATGCTTTCGATGAAGAGCAATATGATGATGAGTATTAATTTTGATTGGATAATTAATGTTTATCATGACATTCGGTATTCAGATAGCATTGCCAATGTATCAATAGTGTTTTTGTGGTTATTTTGTTTATTCTATGCCATATTATGGGGTTAATTCTTGTTTATTAGTTTGGAATATTTATATTTTAAATGTTTAATATATTTGTTTGTATGGCCATATCCAAGCTGTACTAGGGTTAAAAAATCACCCTACTGACAAACCCGATTCATCGTACTCTGTACCCAAAACGAACTGGTAACTTAGCTCTAACGCAGAAATTTTATTTGTTATTGATTGAAGAGGTTATTGTACAGAGGGTGGAGGTTGTGTAGTTGCTGAACAAGCTCAACATTGGGTTCATGATGAACATGTTCGGCATGAGGCTCAATATGGCACTGCTATTGAATTGCGGGGCTGACATAGGGTTTACAATGATCATCGTTTGGCAGGAGGCTTAGTATGACACTGCCATGTAATTGTAGGGCTAACAATTGTTTGTTGACTTTCATTGCCATCAATGGCGTAGGGCCCAAAATTGGCTGTACCATGCTCATCATCCAAAAGACAGTTGAAAAACAGTCTATGGGTTGTGTCTTTAAAGATAGTAGAACAATCCATCCCACTAGTAGTTTTTTTCTTTGTGATGATGATAAAAATAGGCTTAGGCACACCAAGTTAGGCGTGCGGGGAAACGAAGATGATTTGTCAACATTTTTGCATGCAGTGTCAGCTAGTTTGCCGCATTCATTCAAGAAACCAGGTACAAAAGAGAAAGTAGGTGGAGTTGAGAAGTTTGACTTCTGAAGGAGTAGTTGGTATTTGAATTATTCCTCGCTTCTGTTAGTGGTATCATCGTATCCTCCTCATCTCTAGAGGGCTTGTTCTCTCCATCATGATCGTTGTCATCTAATATATCAATAGTTTTGTTCGTCTTTGGACTGCTTCTCGTTCATCCCTTCAACCTTATACTTTGAGCTAGAGGTGCTCTTGGCCACCTCTTCGTCTTCTCCAAACTTCTTTATCTATTTCATCTTTATTGGCTATATGCTTTGCTCCTCCACACATATTATCTCTCTTCAACTTCAGGTGGGGTGTCTTTTGCTTGAAGGGTTGGGGTAGTGGGACTTATATCCCCAAATAGTTTAATCTAAAGATAGTCGTTTGGTCACGCACACAATGGGGCTAACACTAGATTTCCTTCCCCAAGCAACCTCATCCCTGACATAGTCACTAGATCATTGAAAAGGGCCAAGGTATCCAAGGACATAGAATGGGAATCCCTTCGAACATTTCTCCAAGCAGTCCGAGTTTTGGCAAAAGTTACTTAACTCAATTGTAGACATCTCCCTTATGAAATTCTCCAGAGATGGTACCATCCATAGTGGCAAATCGATACGCTCATCTCACCAACCAACTTGCTGCAAATAAAGTTGTGTATGCACTGAAGTTCTTCACTTTACACGTGTATGAATTTTCCTGGGAGACTTAGATTCAGATGCAAAATACTAGGTTTAACTAGTTTGGATTTTTTGATTCTTCACAAGCATGTTGTAAAATATGCTTTCATAAATTGATGTGAACTGCTTTCCCTGTATTATTTCATATATCAAAGATATCCACATTCAATTACTTTCAATTGAGTAGGTCTGCACTCCGTTGTCTTACATTTGTAGATTATTTATGTCATAGTTGAATTTCTGAATGTCTAATCAAACTCTTCACTCGGCAGGCTGGATATGGACTTGTTGGAGATGATGAAGCCAGTGGAAATGGTGGTACTGTTTCAGTGCACATTGAGTCATCATACATTGTTAGCCTTCGTGATTTGGATATGAAGCATGTGAAGGACTTCACATTTATACATGGCAAGTATATAACAACCTATTAAGACTGGAAGGCATTGGTTTCACGGCTTATGTTTTAAAATGTCTAGTTACACGGCTTTTAAGTTTTAAAAATATGCTGATAAAGGCTGGATCTCATATTGGCTAAAACAGAGTCTAGTGTCCTGGTTGTGATGACTAGGACACATTTTGGCATAATTTGCTTCTTCCTGATGCTGAGCAAACAGGGACTTCTGTGATATTAATATTGAATATCTTGTAAATAGTCTTTATAACAAGGGTTCCTTTCGACACGGTATTTCTATGCCTTACCAATGATGTACAACTTTGTTGTCAACTACAATTGAAATGCACATCACTGCAGATTTTTTGAATGATATGTTGGAGAATGTGTTTATTGATTTCAAACTTCCTCATGATTGCTGTGACAAAGTTTTTTTCAAATGCTTAAGATATGTCAAACTTAGCTGCACAGTGAGCTCTTTTTGAATTCAGAGAATGCAAACAATCTTTTTAATGAATTGAGTCCGAGGAAAAAATGATTTGCTGCAAATTTGTTTGCATTCTATTGCCAATTATTTTTGATATTATTTTGTCGACGGCATTTAAATTATTAAGCATGTCTTCCCAATCATAAGTGGGCATTTCAATTTCTTGTTGAAAGTTCTGAGCTGGCATTGATTATGTATGAATTAGTATTGTGTGGCCTTTATTTAACTTACCAATTGGTTCTGCTTTAACTATGAAGTGTGAAGAGTTTTCCATTGCGGGAAACGTTTATGCAGGCATCCTAAATTTTTTTATGCCTTGTGGTGAATTTTATTTTAATTTTATGAAATTTATTCTAAGCTTAAGCATTCTTTTCTAAGTATATATCATTGTATTCTACATGTATATCATTGTATTAATTTTTTTCTAACATTGATTAGTGAATAACATAGCTGGATGCATCAACTGCCCTTTGGGTATGTGATGAATGGTGTCAACCTTGTCAAATAACGGTATACTGAATATTTTGAATGGCAAACTTTAGTCTGGGTGAACTACTCCAATATTATGATAATATCCATGACTTTTTTGAATGGCAAATATTGGCATCTGTTGTTTTTGTTTCAAAAGTCTTGTTCCAAGGCCAATGTAATCAATGCTTTGTGATTCTTTTGTTTTCTTTTATGAAAATGTTTCTTCTATCTTAAAAGTTCCAGATCTGAAATTTGACATATATTTTATGCACAGCTTGGTTTGCCATTGGATACAACACAATTTATAGCTTGTGAGCGGTCATTTAGATGTGCTGTTCATATTAAGTATAGGTGTTGAAAAGAAGTTGTATCACAATTTGACATTATATTCTTTGCATGGTTTCCCAGGATATATAGAACCTGTGATGGTCATACTTCATGAGAGGGAGCCAACATGGGCAGGGCGTCTAGCATGGAAGCATCACACATGCACAATTTCTGCTCACAGTATCAGCATGACTTTAAAGCAGCATCCTCTTATTTGGTCTGCTCCTGTATGGGTCATTTTTCTTTACTTGCTGGTTAATTCCTTTTTATGTTTTTGGTATTTCTGAAATGTCCTATAATCCAGTTAACCTTTTTTTGGG
Organism: Torreya grandis; assembly: GCA_037957365.1. NCBI lineage: Eukaryota > Viridiplantae > Streptophyta > Pinopsida > Cupressales > Taxaceae > Torreya > Torreya grandis. The sequence goes on along the minus strand of JARHVA010001301.1, from coordinate 3,416,434 downwards.
AAATGGCTGCTTGTGGTCTTCTGTTGCAATATTTTCATTTTGTAAGATAAATTGATGCAGACTGTGACCCTGCCCCATTTTTCTCCAAAACATTCTCACAAAAGAAACTCAGTAGCAATCCTGGGGCTTCTCTTTTACCTGCAGCAATGAGTCTTTACCCAAATAATAGATTTCGGAAGAGCCTTTATAACAGAGCACATAGACATACATAATCATGAGGCAATGCTAAAATCATATATAGAATTTATATATTCCTTTACAAACCAACACTGCTGGCATTTCGTTTTCTATTCTTGGAACCTGCTCACATCTACAGTTTACACATTCAACAATCCTGAAGCATGTTACAGCTCATAATCTTAGATGCATGTTTGGGATCAGAACCGAAATTAAATTTAGTTAGATTCCATCAGGAAACTGAAGCCAGCTGTAAGAAAACATCACAATCCTATGGACAGCTGATAGAAACATGTAACCCAGAAAAAGACTTTCATTATTCAACTCACAAAATTCATTTTAGTACTGAAATTTACAGAGAACACCAATACAGGCCACGTCTCTGAACCACAAATGAACTGGATAGCTACACAAAAACTGAGCCATTGGTTGGTTGTGAATATCGTTTGTGTTGATTGGGGAAAGTTTGAATTTCACATACAACACGATAACATCTCTAGCCCTAAACTTGTTAGTTTCTGAGTGACAATCTGGATTTCCTATGCTTTTGAATCCAGTGTATAAATTCTATTTGCAGTGGAAATGGAACTCATAGCCTAAGTACATGTTGAAAATGCAATCCACAAATATTGAAGTGTCCATCTTGGGTATTTAAACAAAAATAAAATAAGTACCCATTGTAATGTTGGAAAATTTCTGAAATTTTGTAGCAAAGCGATATTAATTCCATATGCCAGTAGGAGGATAATGGAACAGGTAAAGATAGACTTAATATCATTTATGTGATCAGTTCCTAAACTATGTTTATCACAGGCCTTTGCATAATATGAAGCTGGATATCTAGAGTAGTCCGACTTATTCATAATGTAAATGTCTCATCCCAATCAAATGCACACAACTTGTTCTAAAACTGATATTGGGATGTCTATGCTGGCAAGGGAAATATCCATGTCCGGAGTGTTAAAAGTACAGGGTAGCCTCTGCATATTTTTGAATATGCCCATGCTTAATGCCATAATAAAATTTACCTAGATCCAATGGAGAAAGCTAGCATCTAAGATACATGTTTTAAGGGAGAGCAGATGATTATTAATACATGTTTCCTGACATTGGACATCCGCCTCCTCAGTACTCGGGTGTTTTAGAAGGTTTTTGTGATAAATTTGTAGCTGGGACACTGGAGCAATATTAATATATTTTTTTGCTTTTTTCCTTGTAGATTGTAGTCCATTGTCACGTGGGGACATGTCACCCAGATTGTGGTGACGTCCTAGATGTCCCAAACTTCCCGGTGATAGGGGCACTTGGAGGGGGCATCCCCAATTTCATTTTGGCGCTTTTTCGTTAAAATAGAACCTCATTCCCCAAAAAGCTGTTACGTTTATAAAAACATAGAACCCTTATCTTGAAAGTATCCTTAAACCCCAAAATTTTATTGAATAAATTTAAAATATTGAAAATTTATTTTAATAGCCGCCCACCCCCTCCCTTTTTTTTTGATAATAAAAAAATGTATTAAATGAAATATTTCCAGATTACATCTTACTTGAATTTAAAGTTTCCTCTTTCCTAAAAAGCAGGCAGCTGCTTTTTTCTTTATCCTATCATAGCAAATTTTGCTTTTTTCTGCTTTTTGCATGCATGCAACGAAACACAAGCATGCATGCATGCAAAGAAACTCAAGCATGCATAAAACTCCAACAATTTGCATGCATGCCTATTTTTTGGTAGATTTGCATACATCATTTTTACAGAACATCCATGCATTTTTTTTGCAATTTATCCGAAAATAAGCAAAAGGCAGAATTAAACCATTAATGTCATTTTGTTTTTTTCCTCCGAACTTGTTGGGATGATTTGGAGCTGCAAATCTTGTCCCTCTTCTAAATTTTGAGATTTGTTGAATTTCATTTGAAGAAGGGCTTCTGTGATCTTTTTTTCTTCTTATTGCTGAATTTTGTCTTTCTACTAGGGGAAATTCTATTTTCCCATTCATGTTATTCAAATTGATCTCCGTTTCTTGTGAACTTTGTGATTCTTCAGCTTTTTCCAAGGGAGTATTTAATAACACTCCATCATATTCCTTTTTTTGATCTCTTGCTTCAACCGATGTGTGGTCCGATGTGGCTCCCTTCTACCAGGTAGCTTTTTGTTTTATCTTTCTTTGAACCACTTGGAAAGTATTGTTGCCTGTGATAGAACTCTTATCCAGTGGATTTTGACTTAGAGCCTGCATATGTGGACGTGCAACAACCAAGTGGCCATATTCAAAACATTGCCTACATCTAAAAGCAATATTTTTACAGTCTACTTTTTGGGTTCTTGTTGAACCACCCCAAATTAAGGAATAATAAGCAGGGAACCCTTTGCTCAAATCCACACACACAAATGCGAACACATGTTGATTTATACCTGTCGTCTATTGAGGAGTCTTGGCTACAAAAAACACCTATAGCATCTTCGATCTGTTTCTGGGTTGGTAGGGTCCAAAAATGCAAAGGCAAATTTGGAAGCCTCACCCAAACTGGAATGTGAGAAAGGTTTTCAGTTAAGGGTCAAAGTTTGGAAACCAAGGCTTCATGAACAATCCCGCCCTCTGATGAAACCAGAGCCCCTTTTTGAGAATTCATCTTGTTCAGACTGGTTTCAAAACAATGCAATGAAGAACCCTTGAGCATAAGGGAAGATTTCCACCTCTCCTAATGTGATAGGAGCCCACTGTTAGCTTAGACACTTCTTTAGATTAGGAAGAGTAGGCCAAAATTCATTAAGCCTACAGATTAACCCTTTTTCATTGAGCATAGATGCAAAATTAGACGTCTCATTATCTGGAAAAATTGTGATAGGTGTAGTTGATTTATCAACAATAAAGCTTTGCTTAAGAGAAGGCACGAGAACATTACCCACTCTGTGATATTTGTTTGTAGCTATCGCATGTCCTTCTTTTTATAGTTCCATATTCCTTATGTTTGTCATATGAGTGGGATTCAAAATAACCTCTTTGAATGAGGCTTTTCCGTGAGTCTTTTCTTCACTAGATCTCCTATTTGCACTTTGGGAGGTTGTCTTGGGTTCTTCTTCTGGGTGATCCTCCTGCAATGTCTTTGAATCTCCTTTGCTCTTGCATGCACTCTCAGGGATAGACTTGGGACTTTTTAGTAGTGGATCCTCGATCAATAGGGAAGAGACCTCTCCAGAAATCTTACATGCAGCCTTGCTTTTGATCTTGAGAATTTCCCCATTTCTCCTCCGCTTTGGTAAATTTGATTGGTATAATTATCTTGAATTAGTAGAGTTATATGAGATGTTTCATTCTCATTATTATAATTATGAAAGTCATTAATATACATGAGTGTTAAATTTGTTCACATCACTTTTCTCCAAATTTATATTTTTTTATAAATTTTAATCGTTGTCCCCTTGCCATACCAAAAATTTGGGATTTTTTTTTTGTCCCTGAAACCCCGCCTCATTGTCCTTGAGACTTAGGTAACTATGGGTTAAACTTTAATAAATGCTATACTAATAATTTGTGTAATGCCCATCGAATTTAAGGAAATGAAAGATTTTAATAACATCTACGAGTCTTAAAGGTTTACGGGATCACCAAACAACACTAGAATAGAAGTCTATAGCTACATGGTCCAAGCCACCTAGGCAGTGTGTACAAGGTTTGCTAAGCTAAATTTGAGACATTGTTGCTCTTTCTTGAAGTTGGATCTCCTATTATTGATTTTGGTAAGAAACTCCCCTATTTTTGCTTGTCTTGCCTCTTCAGAAAGGGCAGTCAAAGAGTCGACCCTCCATGTTAGTGTAGGCTGAGAACTCCATAATGTAGTGCCAATACATCTCCATTGTGAGTTGCAAATATTTGTATTCTCTTTATGATCTTCTAATGTACTCTAAGTATATAATATACAAAAATATTGCAGAACAATAACAAAAATACAAAAAGCAAGATGTATAATGGGAGACTATGCTCTAATTTTCAATACATTTAGAAGTAGAAGCAAAAATAAAAATAAAAATGGAAATACCCTTAAGATATGTTTATTCCATAAAACATTTTTTAAGGAATCACTCCAAGATAACTCCCTTCATGAGATCTAGGCCTACTACCCCAATCTACTCAATGGAAACAATATATAATCAATCTATTCATCTTTAACAATCATAGATACTTGTGTATATAGCCTCTCATATGACAATAGTGGGGGAAGGTAAATGCTTCACACATGATTCTGGCTAATCTAATTACCAATTATAATTTATCGCACATATTATTCCTTTGACCCAATATGAGTGTTACTAGGAGACACATCTATGGGGGGCTAGAGACACGTCCACGGTACCAAGGAGATGTCCCTTGATTCTCAAAGACTTCAATCCGAGTCTCCTTGCGTCTTCTTTGTAGTGTCTTGACTTGATTTGTATTCTCCTATTAAAAATGGAAAAGAAAATGAAAAAAATGATAATAAATAGGCCAAAGTGGCCCCTATCAATACTAGCTAACACTATGCCCTAATCTCATTTATGTGCTTCAAATTTTTAATTATTTTATGCATTCTATGTCTTTTTAAAGTTGTTTATGCATGGCATACTAGTATTTGTTTCCAATTATTATATACATATATTTAAATATGCATTTTTTAAAATTTTTTTGGCTTCTCCCAATACCTTTCACCTTATGTTGGAATATTGTCATTGATGTCAAAGGCATTATAATTAATGTAATGGTCGTCAACGAAATTGCCAATGGAAGTGTCATTAATGCAACAAAATTATTATTAATGTCACAAGATTGCAATTCAAAGGGCCCAAGAATAGAATAAGTGATTTTTCGAATTCAAGGTGAAGGGCAATCAACAATAATTTAAAAGACCGACCAGTAACAAAATATATTTAATTTGCAACAACAATTCATGATGGACTAGCATTAAAGAAGTTTTGAATGAGCGCTCAACGAAGGTTGTTTAAGGCTTAAATCGCCCCTCTTAAGATATGTATTAATGCCTATCATTGTTGGGCCGACCCACTTGATATATGGCTGCCTTGGGAAATCGTCCCACTTGGTGATTTAATTAAAATAAAATTAAATGCACATGTTTTGATGAAAAGGTGCCTCTTGGATGGGACGCCTCTTTTTTGAAGAGCCTTTGGAGGCTATATAAGGCGGATAGAAGATTGAAAAGGAAATAGAAACAATTATTTCCATCATGAAAACATAAGCAAATTTTAGTGGAGAAGAGGGAGAAGAGAGAAGATTGAATTTTGCCATCATTCGTTGATGAAGTAACAATAAAAGGTGGAAGATTGTTTCAGTGGAGGTCGGTGCCTCAAATCAAAGAGATTGGTGTCTCTAGCTAAGTTGGTGCTTAGCCATGGGGATTGGTGTTTCGAAGAAGGTTGGTGCCTACTAAATTTTTGTAAAAGAATTATTATTTTATGGCTGGATTTGAATGGTAGATCCAAGCAACTCTTCATTGTGGTTTTTTTTTAAGAGAGTTTTCCACGTAAATCATGTGTTGGGTAATTATTACATCTTGTGTGAATGTTTTCATTGTGAACATTAATTTCTGAAAATAAAAGTTTTATAACACACTAATTCACCCCCCCAACTCTCAGTGTGTTGCGTGCTTAACAATTGGTATCAGAGTCGGTTCTTTTAGAATCAGGCTAACCGCTAGAAGGTAGATCTTGGGAGCACACATGGCTAGTCATCATGTTCAAGAAGATTTCTCCACAAATAAGGCTCCATTGTTCAACGAAACAACTATGCATTTTTGAGCATAAGGATGCGAACATATCTAATGGCCCTTGGCTTTGATATTTGGCAAGTAGTGATAACTGGATATATAATGCCACAAACTCCACCAACGGATACAGTCGGAAAGAAGGCTAGCGAAAATAATGCAAAAGTCATGAACGCAATTTTGTGTGGCTTATCAGAATTAGAATTTGTTGAAGTAATGCATTGCAATTCGGTGAAGGACATCTGAGATAAACTTCAGACCATCTATGAGGGTGACAACAAAGTGAAGAAGGCAAAACTCCAAACTCATAGGAGATAGTTTGATAGCTTGAAAATGAAAGATGAAGAAAATGTTGCGGCATATCTTTTTCATGTGGATGAGATTATTAACACCATCAGAGGGCTTGGTGAAAAAGTTGAAGAATCCGTAATAGTTTAAAAGGCACTAAGGTCTCTACCCTTAAGATTTGATGCAAAAGTTTTTGCTATTAAAGAGATAAAGGATCTAGACTCATTAACAATGGATGAGCTGCATGGGATACTCACGGCTTATGAAATGAAAAAAGAAAAAGAAAAGCCATCAAAAAGGGAAGCAACCTTTAAAGCTTCAAAGAAAGGGAAAAAAAAGAGCTTGAATCAAGCGATGAACAAGATGAGAAGGAGGCCCTGTTTGTTAGAAAGCTTAAAAAGGGATCCAACAAATACAAAGGTAAGCTACCGTTGTCGAAAATGACATTGCCTTCCATATTAATTAGCTATGTGTGTTCCAACATGGCACTTTGTTTAATATTAATGACCCATATTAATATCGCGCCATGCCTTAGTTCAAACGTTTTTAAGCCAATGATAAAATTATTATTGGTCAAATTTTTAAAATTAATTTGTCCTTTTGGTCTCAAGTATCGGCCACACCTAAAAAATGACATGTCGACAAAAAATTCCTCGTACGACTTTCGACAAAGTATATTTGCCTCCCGGATGACTTATTTAGAATTAAAAGACGTTAAACTATCTAAATCCAAGATTTTATGCTACAAGGTGGTATAATATGGAAGATGTGGGACTCTGAAGTTAGGGGTCCAAACTATGGTCTTTTTCCCCTAGCTAGGCCAAAATTGTTAAAATTCAAACCTAGAAAATAACTCATAACTAGAACTAGAAATCAAGTAAGATGTCAAATAAGGACACTACACATCTAATGAATGGTAAAATCCATGACCAACGTAGTCCAAGATCCCTCGCTTGGGCCGCTGTAATGCTACACATTAATCTGCACATAAATATGCTCTATCCTAGTATAGGCGAAGCAATTGAATGGAACCATATCAAGTAACATGTATAAACACACAATATGTACATAAACATCTTTAAAACCACAACATCTCAATATACCAAATGAGGAAACATTATCATGTCAATGTTTAAACAACCATATACGCAAACAACATGGTATAAACGTGCTAGCTTAACTATCAAGAACATCCAAATATGTATACAAGTAATATTGAAGCAATCATTTAGATCTACTAGGAACATCATATACATGAAATCCAATTCTCTGGTAATTATGAAACCAAAATGGGCATCCCGTGTCATAAGTAGGTATGATGTATCATCCCAAGGACAAGCACACAATGTAGTGGAAGGTACAAAAACAATCTATGTGAAAATTGGACCTTACACCATGCTTGAGAATCCATCCATTTAGATGTGATCTTAATAGGTGATTGCCCTTGATGATCCTCTGCTTCCTCTTCGCTATTTTGATTTCACAATTGTCCATCTCTGATGTTCTTCTGAAATGGTGTATAGTTATACTTGTTGCTTCTTTGATTCCATGTATGGCTACATGCGTAACTCTTCTTATGCCAAGAATATCCATAGTGTTTGCTTCTTTTATTCTATATATGCCCATAATCATTGCTTTTCTAATGCCAAGCATTGTTGTAGCCTTGGCTTCTTTGATTCATGTATACCTAGTCATTTCTCTTTTGATGCTCTACATTGTTCCTCCATGATTTCTGCCTCTCATGGTGATGTGGGTATCACTATACCCTGACCTTTGTAGACCTAGCTTCTTGTAATCTTTAATTTTTCTCTTCATTGTGATCTCATGTATTTCCTTCATCGTCTTCAAATTTCTTCTCATGGTCTTCCTCATGCTCTTCTTTAGATTCTTCAAATTCTATTATTAATAGCTCAATTGAGCAATATTCATTTTCTATTTTCTCCACGAGGATGAGTACACACAATGCACTCAAAATGTGGGAAATATTATCAAATGAAGATTTTATATCCAACAATGTGAAGTTGAATTCATTGATGAAGTATTCATTCTTCCTACTAAGTTTCTTTGTCCACATGTTTAGCCCAATATTTTTTGACATATCATTTTATTTTGTGAATAATGTTTGGACATGTGTAGGCTTATGCCTCATTTATCAATCCACTTAATGTGTTATTTCATACAAGGGCTCTTCCCTTCGTTTAACTCTTTTCCCACTACCATCTTGGGCCATCGATTAATATCCACGTCCTTCATTTTCTTTAGATAGCCTATTTGCCAGATCATTTTGTCTCACCCAATAGTATTTCTAATAGAACTAAGGTGTTTATTTTGTAATTACTTTGTAAATTGCTGCTGAATTCTCTATATCAATCTCAATTTGAAGCCTGATGTATCTGATTTGAGCAGCACAATCACTTCTGGAATGTTTTCGCACCTGCCCATGGATTTTTTGCACCTTCTGGGACTTCATTCGTACCTTGCGCGCAAGTTGCGAGTTGCACGTTGTCTGTGTTGCGCACCTCCTCAGTATTGGCACCTCCTCAGCACTGCACACCTTCACTTCAATGCACACCTTTGCTTTGATGCGCTTAGGCTTATTGTTGTACACTTCCACATTTCGCTTCTTTGCAGTTCAATGTTTTACTATATTTCAAAAAACGAGGTTATGTTTCAAGTCTCAACTTTCAAATTTGATAATTCAGTTCATTCCGTACCAAAGTTTAAAGTGTACACACGCTTTGGGTATTTGCACTCTGCATACCCCAACACCCTCGCACCTTGCCTATCGTTGCACCCCCGCAGCCGCATATCCAAGTTTTGGGGGTTTGCCCCGGGTGTTGCATACCTACATCCTGCTTACCCCTGCACCTGCACACCCATGTAACCTTGGCTTTTTATGATGTTTTGATAGAGCAACTGACAGCACCAATTGGTATTTACATATCTAATGATCCTACTGTGGTTTTATATCTTCTCACAAAATATGAGTATTTTTTCTGCTTCGAAGAAATTCATTGCATCAATCTTTGAGCAAGCATAAAATTGAAGGAATTTGGTTGGTCTAAAGGCTCATGATTTAGAATGTACTACTTTACTTAGCGATGTCAGAGAGTGGCACTTGGGGGTGCGTGGGTGGGAAGTGTGTGCTAGGCTTGGTTTGAGAATTAAAATTGCGGTACAACAAGACTATTGTTTTTGTATTCTTGAGGATCTTAGAGTTAACATGATGAAAAGTTGGGACTATTGCACAGCATTCATTATACTGAATATCTAAAGCTTTATTGTAGTCTTTAGCCAGGAATATCTAAGCTTTGTGATTTAAGGGGCTTAATTTGTTTTATTTCAAGTATATTGTTAGTTAAAAAACGTGAGCTTATTCATCTACCCTCATGTTGTCCAGAACCTTACACATGATGCCTATAGACTTCTGGCTGTGCCTTCTCCAATTGGTGGTGTGATTGTAATGTGTGCGAATAGTCTCCATTATCACAGTCAGGTAAACTAACATGCCTCTTTTAACAAGAATCTTTAAGGAAAACTTTCATGGATTGAGTGAAAGCTTCTTTTAATCTTATACATGTTCTATTTCATCATATCAGATTTGTTGAGAAAATATATGTCAAAGGCGTTCGAATTTTTTTTCTTCAATTTATAAGTTCTTTTTGATCTGATAAAATTGTGCTGGTTTTGTTTTCTGTTCAGTCTGTGTCATGCACGCTTGCTTTGAATGATTATGCAATGACTACAGAAGGCAGGTTTGTTATGTATTAACTTGCACATTTTGAATTTGTTTTCGAAGAGTTGGATTATTTTGCATAATGAAATATCTATTCACTTTTTATCAGAATGATTGACTATTCAAGTTTTTTTAATACATTCATTATATGGAATTTATTTTCATCTGTAATAGAGCTGTTTACTGTAGTGCTTTACTTTTTTGGTATTTGAGGACATTGCCTGATGTTCAAGGTGCATGCCGCTAATGAGATAATTTGGTTTTGAGTTTGTATGCATAGGTCATTAATCACTTAACAGAGTAAAGAAAAGAAACTGGTTTCAATGACAGTAGTTATTTTAATAGAATCAATAAGTATCTCATATGCTTTCATCTATAGTTACAACCAACCATAATGATTTTTTTTTTTCAAATCCGAGTAGCTGCCCCCTATGTAGACACTGTTGTCAACAATACTGATTGCATCATTGCCTCTTGAAGTATTGGTTATATTTCCTTCTCAGTTGGCTGATGGAAAGGTAATTATATTAATATAGGTGCAGAAAGTGCAGCAAAATTACACGATACTGTTTTATTTTATTTCAGATAAGAGAAAACGAAGAACTCATTAAATGAAACATCTTTGTAAAATCCAAAAACCAAGGTAGACATTTAAAGCAGAAAACAAGACCATCCCCTATGCTATCTATATCAGTATGTAAGGCAAAATAAAGTTGTGATATCAAAACCCAACACTGTAGGCAGTAGAACCCAAAATTCAAACACTAAAGGAATTTATGATATTACATGGAAGCATGCCAACCTATCACTGGAGCGTGGGAGAGTTGATGCTGAATTGCTATCCAGTTGATAGTTGAGACTCCCTAGGAAGTATTCTATATCTTGGCCGTGAGTGCAAAACTTTTTTTGCAAGTAAGCCTGCACATTCCTCTATTTCCGTATTAGCAAAGGTATCCATGGCCTTCAGGTCGCTGAAGAAAAGTGTAGATGTGTGGCAACCTTTCGCTGGAGAGTCAGAGATGACAGTGAATTGCTACCAGTTGATATTGGAAACTCTCCAGACACTGTTTAACGTAAAGTTGTTAAACCTTGAGCCATTAGACGTAGGAGAAAAATAAATAACCTTGTGACAGAAGGACCCCTCAATTCATAATGGAGGCGATGAAGAATACCAAGGAGGAGGCTGTGAAAAGAGTCATACGCTGTTACATATTTGTACTACAAATTGAACAGGGTGAACCATCAACATCATTGTCTGTCATGGTGAAAGGAATCAAGAAAGATCTGAGAATGCTCAGGGGAATGCTTAGGGCCAGGGGGACAAACTAGACAATTCTTGGAGGAAGCAAAGTACTCACGCTAGAGCCTTTCCTAAAATCCAAGGCCGAAGAACCTATGGTAGTATAGGAAAACAAGCAATATATGTGTGTCTTGGGGACCTAGAATGCAATCAAGGACAAGGTATTCAACATTGGAATGAAGTAGACTTGTTCTACCTGGATAAGCAAAGTAGTTTTAGAATGCCACCATCATTGATGTTCACTAAGACCTATGTAGACAACTCGCTCTTAAGAACAAAGTGCCAAATTAGGGTAGCTCTTGTGACTTGAGGTTGAATTGATTAGGGACCCGAGTTTTGGAGACATGAATGAGCTTGAGGATATTCTTGAGATGAAGTGGTTGGAAAAAAAAAATATCGAACAATGCCTTGAGGAACCATCTGTTCACAACATATCATATGCTAATGCATGGTAGTTTGAACATAGAAGAAGAAACCAAAAAATACATCATGGACAATGCCTTGAGGAACCATCTGTTTGCAACAGATTTATATTAACGCATAATAGTTTGAACCATAGAAGTAGAAACTAAGAAAAAACTCATGATTACTTGCAAGTAGTTGTTTGCCCTTGAAAACGTTCTGAACAGAACTGCCATGTTGTGTTTTCCCCAAAACAGTGGTCAACGGTAAAAAAGCCGCGAGTTTTTAAAAAAAGCTCCCAAAACTCACAAGTTATTGAGTAACTTGTGATTAATTGTGAGTTAATCAACAACTCATGATTAATCAATAACTCACGGTTTTTGGTAGTTTTTTCAAAAAAATATTTTTTGGGCTATAAAACTATGATTTTTTTTGGTTTTGATCTCATTTTCACATTCTAATCCAGAAAATTAGAGAGGACAGGTAGACTAAAACATTTTCAAATTGAAGATTCAAAGCCATAGTCTGTACCATAACAGCTGGAATACATTCCCCTCCACTAGGGTACAATATTTTGCACTGTTTTTCTGATTTTGCTTTATTTTTCTGATTTTGCACATTGCTTTTACACGACAACCACACAAAAGAGGTAATTTTTATTAAAACGGATTATGGTTTAAACTTCAGTTTAAACCCTAACCCTAGTAATTTGAACTTTTTTTTATTTTACTTCTAATGCTAAACTAAAAAATTGGTTTAGGGTTTGGGTTAGGGCATTCAATTTTTGTAGGTTCTACTTAATACTAACCGTAAATGTATTATTTTTTTGATTCAGTTTTTACTAACCCTAATCCTATGTATTTTTAATTGTTTCAGCTAATAATGCATAGAGAAGGGGATTTCACACGAGTATATTGTAAGTTCGTACCCCAACTCATCAAAGCTGAATTGGATTTTTAGTGGGCATGAGTGCGGTAGGGCTATTAATTGCTTCAAATGGCATTTAGTGAAGCTTCTAGGGCATGAAGTGGTGACCTATAAAAATGCCTTGATGATGTAACCCACCAAGCAATAGTGTCTCTTGAGGCCTTTGTGGAAAGCAAAGTGAAAAAGGCAAAGATTACTATGAGATCATCCACAAATCTCATGATGTTGATGAGGAGGATGAACTTTCACATGATTCATAGTCGTAGCATCATACTAATGTGTTCACACCACCTTATTCTTCTTCAAAAGAACCTAATACTTGTGGGGGCAATGTGGATACATTTTTTTGCGCCACACACCACACCTAGATATCAACCAAGTTCGGAGAGCACGAGGTGGAAGAAAAATGTACATGCACAAGCTAGAAAGGCAGTAACTAATTTTTGGTACTACTTTAGCATCCCCTTCAATGTTGCAAGGTCTTCCTATTGGAAGGCAGTGATTGATGCAGTTATTGTTGTTGGCTTGGGATTTAAAGACCCATTTTAGAAAAATCTTAGGCATTGATATGCTAAAAGCAGTGTAGGATGTGAGTGATGTACTTGCTAAGCATTGTACAGAGATGGGTAAAAACATGTTGCACTATTATGTTTGATTGGTGGACATATAGAAGGAACCATATCTTGATCAATGGCATTAGAGAGTGGCACATTCTTCCTCAAATTTGTGGATGCATATGAAAATGTAAAATCAGCACATATACTTTATTTGTTTGATGAGGTGGCTGAGGTTGGGCCACAATATGTGGTGTAATTTAATACAAATAATGCTACCAATTGTGTGGATGTAGGTATACTTTTGATGGAGAAGTGCCCTACTTTGTTTTGGCTCACATGCGCTACACATTACCTTGATTTACCTATGAAAGATATTGGCAAACGTCCATGGGTTAAGTCTACAATAGAGAAGGGAAGATCAATTACGAAATACATATACAATCACACTAGGGTTCTCAGCATGATGAAGACTTTCATTGATGGCATGGAACTTGTTTGCCTGGGTGTGACTAGATTTGCGACTCACTTTCTTGCATTGCGAAATCTATGTCCACAAAGATGAAACTGAAAGGAATGTTTCATCCGAGTAAGTAGAGTCCAGCTTTGCTAATAACCATTTGAAGCCTTGTTTTTGATTTTTTTTGGACAGTTACACATTAGATTGTGCAAATTTCAGAGCCATTGGTCAAAGTGTTGAGAATGGTTGATGGGGAAAAAGCCTCCATGAGTTATCTTTATGAGGCCATGGATAGGGCAAAGTAGGCATTAAAATTGAAATTAGAGAATGATGAGGATAAATACAAGTCAATATGGGAGGTCATTGATGTGAGGTGGGATTGACAGATGAATTGTTACTTTCATTCCGTTGGATACTATTTAATTGCAACTTTCTTTTATAGCAAAAGATTCGAGGATGATGCAGAGGTGACAGAGTCTATTCAAATGCACTGCTACATTTTTATCTAATATGGAGTGGTGATCAACTATAACAAAGTTGCCAATGTATCAACATGCAATGAGATTTTTTTTCTGATATACGTGTTATTGATTTGAGGGCTTTGAAGTTAGGTATTAAATTTGAATTTGATTTTTTTTTCAAGTTTCAATAATTTGAAAATTTTATTGCCTTGAAAATTTAAAATACATTATGGATTTATAATTGTTTTGGTTTGGCAAGTAATTGAATGTTACTGCAATGGTGGGATTACTTTGGTAAGGTAGCTTAATTGCTTTGGTGGATAACAATGTGGATTTTGAGTCAGCCTTGTAGTTTTTCCGCTTGCAAGCATTCACACTCCAAGAAATGCAATTGCTTGAGCCAAAAATGTGATAACCACCGGCTTCGCCTTAAAACAATTCAATGTTAGCTGATACTAACTTGCTAAGTTATAACTTAGTCACTTATTTTAAATTTTAATGATTATTGCAATTAATTGAATTTTTGCATATGCATAAGTAATCAAGTACTACAAACTTATGCCTTCATAATGTCAAGGAGTTTTGGAGATGATCAACAAATTGATCTTGACGAGATTGATCCTGATTTGGAATGGATTGTAGTCGACGAGGAGCCACAATTTTTAGAGGTGGGTTTGGTCATCTTGGATGAGGAACTGAATGACTGCGATCGAATGTAGGAGAATTGGGATATGGTAGCTTCAAATGCACATTCTATAACCTTGTAGCTTCATAGTGTTTTGTTATGTATTGTAAGTTGTAATTGAATGAGATTCTGAGACTCGTTAAGAGTCTAGGCTTGAGACAACGTTTTCAAAATTTTGTGATTGGCAAATTGAACAAATTCTGTCTTTATTTATTATGTTTGTTTTCATCTCTAGGCAGTACATTTGGTTTAGTTTGCCAGGTTTTTCCTGTTTTACTCCCGAGTAATTCAATTATATTTACACTTCTAGGTTTTTGTGCCATTGCCATGTAAATGGAATGCTTCCATGGTTTGAACCCTCTTAATACGTGCTTAGTGAATAATCCCTAAACAAGGGCCCCAAACCTTAAACCTGTAAATAATTATGGGTTTAACAAGGGTATTTAATAGGCACATCTTTGAAAGTAGGTCTTGGAAATATATCTGAAGGCACTACTGCTTCAAAATAGAAAGTGAGTGATATCCCTTACAAAGTTGCAACTTAGAGGCAAACTGCATGTCAAGAGATGAACCAATATAGTCATTCCAAAATAAGCGTGTGTTGTGATCTTCACATGTTGTCCTTCATGGGAGAGCTAAAACTTGGATAGAACATTGTTGGAGACATTGAATATTGCAGCAAAAGATTTATTAAAGTCAACCATTAGCTAATGAAGATTGTAGAATTGAGCAAGGGCATTTTTCTCTCTCTAAACCATCATGAGTGTGAGTGGGTATCATTGGCACAAAACTACAAACATGATTCTTCTAGATCTTCTACATAAATATCAAAGAGACAAGGTGAGATATGATGCCATTCTTTGATTTCATTACTACTCTTAATATAGCCAAAGAGTCCATGGGTAGTCTGAAATTGGTCAGCAATTGTCTCATAAAGCCTCATGATGGATAAATAAATATATTTGAGATAACAATTAGCACACAACTACTAGAAAAGATGTTGTGGTGCAAAGTCGAAGGCCTTTATTAAGTATACAATACAACAAGACTTTACAAGTTTGTTGATGAGCCTCAATGATAGCCTTTAAAGCAAAGTGTGGTTGATAGTCTTGAAGTCCCTTTTGAGGCTTGCTTATCTTCTTGCTTTGAGATTACGACACCCCAAGTACTAAAAAATCATCATGTAGCAACATTGTTGCATAAAGTTTGGCAAATGTATGCCCAATCACCATTTGTTACGTAGTTAGCACATAACTTATGAATATCTCTTGGAATAGATGAAATGTAGGAAGGAGGAAGCGAGGAGATTCAGATAAAAGGATGATTTGGAATATTGTAGTGGGAACTCTCATAGGAGACCTATACTTGAGGGCATTTGGGGAAGTGTTCCTCTGGAGGAGGGTTTGTTAAAATGTTTGTGGGGAATTAAGGAGAGTGTTGTGGAGCCCATGTATCATCAAAAGAGATGACAACATTCTTTACATTTGTTGGATATGAAAGGAGGGTCTTCGGCTAAGAAAAACGAAGCTTCCAAATCATAGTTTACATTCTTTTATATTGTTTTGATGACTCATAGGTCAAGGGATGATGAATCGTAAGGGAAAAGGAATCAAGGGTTGCCTCATGAAGGTGCACCATAAAAGTCACGCTTGGCTATTATGGTAAAGATTGAAATGTAGTTGCACATTAGAAGTTGCACAAATTTATCATTACCATATTGGAAATCAATATAAGGTAAATGAGGTGTAGTTGGATTGGCAATATTTGGTTTATTTCAAGTCTAGTCATGCACTTAAAACCTTGGGGCACAAAATTTGATCAATATATAACATACACATGGAAAGAAATTTTCTTGTGAACTTTTATTAGGAGGGCTCATATGCTGAATTGAAGTTTTGTTTGGACGTGATCTAAAAACAACCTTTATCATTACCTTTTATATGGATGGTGGTTTGGTGAATATTGAGGGACCGTAGAGAGTAGGGAAGAGGATAGAGAGGAAGTATGAAGGGTGAAAGCAAAAACAACATGATCAACAATGGTGATGTAATGGGAGATATGGTAATCTAAAACGTGGGGGATCAAAGATCTGTTGGCAATAATAGTTACTGCCACACTCGTGCCTCCTTTATGAGGGAAGTAAGTTAATATGTTGGAATTGGGGGAATGGGTAATCCATTCACAATAGAAAGAGAATGCTACTCACTCAAATAGAGAAGAAGCTTCCCCTAAATCTTATTGTATTTCTTGGGGATTGTATATATATACCCAATAGCCTAGACTTTATTGTTTTTATTCAAGTTTTACATTCTTTCTTGGGTTTATACTTTTTTTTGTAACTATTTATTGTTGCTTTCTTAGGTGTGAGATGGTTTAGGCATTTCTACTAGTTTTTTATTTTCTTGGGTCACGAAGGAAGGCACACAATATTAATTTCTCTTCTTCCCCTAGTGGTTCATTGGCCATGGACCTTAGGCAAGTTGCAGGGAGAGCACATGACTTCCTCCTAGGATTGTCCAGCCTATCCCAACCTATCTTGGACATTTATCTATCAGCATTGTCAGATCCTACATTGGCCCTTTCTAGGTTATAGATTATGGTCTCTATATGCAAAGGAAATGAAGCAAGTCAACTTTACATGCATTTTCCTAAGGATGAGTTTGAAAAGCTTAAAGCTTAGGGGTTTTGTTGTCGTTGTCTTTGCTCACGGTTTTTTGGATCCTCGTATCAATTTGCGGCTTCAAGTTAAAGAGCTTGGAATTGTGGGATGAAGAGGTGAGGAACACGGGTGGATTGAAGGACCAACCTTCAGAGTTGTTAGTTAATTCTATCTTGGATGGGAGCCACGATGACAAGCTCAGTTTGCCTAACACGAGGGAAATGACCAGATCTTTAAGGCTGCTGCTGCTTGGGTATAGTCATAAACTGGGTTTGAAATGGGTAAATGAAGCTTTTCTTTAGTAAAGCCCTACCTAGAACAAGAAAGAGGACTACAAAAGTCCCTACCAAAGACCAATTTGGGAGGTAATCTCAAGAATGACAGGGTAAGACCAAGAATGGAAATTAAGACTAGACCTTAATATAGTTGTTTTATTTTAATTAACCTTATACATTTTTAATTTATTATTTAACTTCTTACACTTAACTAAACTATTAGTTATACACTTATTTACTAATTAACCTTCTTACACTTAACTAATGTATAAATAATACGCTTTTTCAAATACCTTAAATACCTGTCATTTATTTATCAATTTTAATTTTAACTTATATAAAAATAAAAATAAATAAATGATAAAAAAATAAAAAATATAATAATAATAATAATAATAATAATAATAATAATAATAATAATAATATATAAAATAAAATAAATAAATCTAGGATTCATTTATTAGATTCTAGGTCAATTTTTAATTTTTGTTTGTTTAATTTGTTGATGTAATTTTTATTTTGTAATTTAAAAAAATTAATTAACTAAATACTGTTTTTTTCATTTATTATTTCTTAATTATGCCATTTAATTTATGAAACTAATTATTTAGTTGATTTAATTTCTTTCCTATGTTCAACCACCCGACATCATAGCTCTTCAACGTTAACATCTTTAAATAGAAACTGAAGTCTGCAATCTACACTCGTCCTATTCTCATCTTGATGATGGATCACAATGTGATCCGGAAAGTTGATCATAAAAGTCCTTACACAGTTTTTGTAGAAGTTCTCTCTCTAATTGGAAATATTCTCTCTCTTAAAGACTAGACAAGTTGGACAGGGTGATTAGTTCAAAAGAGTGGGTGGAGTATCAAGTCCTTAGAGTAGGTTTGTGCCTCCAAATTCTAATCTAATTGCAAGAAAGTAAAGTCTATTATAGGAGAAGAACAAACACACACTCAAAGCACACCACAAATGCAAGCAAACAAGCTGAAATAAAAGAAAGCAACCATCAAAGGATCTTCTCATGAATTCCAAATCGCCAAAGGAAATAAATGTGTGATTATGCTTCTTCTACTTCATTCAAACAGCAAGCAAACTAGGATCTAATTGTGGAAATGACAGTTGCATCTGTCATGTTTATTTTATTTTTAATGTTTTTATATGCAAACCAAATCCAAAACTTGCTTGTGGAGATGATAGACCAAGATGAGTGAAGTGCTGGAGATGGAGTGTGTTGTCCTCAGGAGTTGACCTCTTGTAGGGTGTCTTGCGTAATGTGTTGCAAAGAGACAACCTAGATGTTGGATCCACTCTCAAATTGTAGCTAGGATGACAAAATAACTGATATGACAGTGAAGCAAATAGAATAATAGCTGAACATGGATGCAAGATGTCAAGAATAGCAGAATGCAGGCTGCAAACTCACGTTTTTTGATCGCTCATGACCTTAAACAAATTTGTATTTATAGATCTGAGAGAGAATGGGAATAGCTACACAAATTTCGGAGGGGGGAAGTGAAATGACCTTCTAGAGGCACTCATGGTTGTTCGTTTCTACTTCTTTTCCCATCATTTTCCTTGAGTGACATGATGCAAGACTGCCGGTTTGCAGGGCAGGATTGCCATGGGCGATTGTACAACAGCCATTGGCTTTCCTGCCACCCTCATAGGAAAATGAGAGGGAAGGAAGGGTACATGATGATGACAATGAGGGAGTGTGAGAGATGGAAGCTAGCATGTTAACATAGACCAGCCTAGAGTGATGACAAGGTCAGAGTGCTATTGGGGTGCAGAGGTCAATTAAATATGTTAGATAACACCTTAAATGCAATAATTGTTAAAATAGAGGTGTTTTGCTCATCAACAGACAATTGTGTTGCACCATGAAGCAAAAATGTTTGGGTCTGTACAGTCTCATTGGTGATTCATGCACAAGCCTGGCTACAAACATGTGACATCGCTGGTCTCCTGCCATGGTTGTCCGCTTTAATCGTCATCTGTGCCATGCTTCATTGAGAACTCCTCCCCGTAGAGGGCTTTTTGTGCTCGAACTCATATCTCATTGTCCAGGGTTTAATTGCTTTAGGTTTACCCCTCTTATTATATTTTCATATCCTCAATATTTTTTAGACTTTAATAACCTAGGGTCTTTTTACACTAGTAGTTCTTTGTGGTAAATGAGTGTACTTTTCGTGTCCCTTTGACCTACTTTTGTGATTTGGAGACATCAATATAATTTATATTTTCTCTCTTTATCATGCCATCCTACATTGGTTACAAAATTATTGTTCCCTTGCACAAGTACTGCTAGAATTTATGCGAGACACCTTATAATGACCAATAGTTTAATTCTAGCTACAGTTTATGGGCATTTAAGACTCTGTATTGGACAAGCTGATTGGAAAAATAATGTGATGGGTGGATCTTTCACATGGATCCACCACAGAATTGTCTTGATGCTTTGAAGGAAGAATGCTATACATCTCTGATATGCACATTTGAAATGAAGGTTTTCCACGTCAATGGCTTTATGATGTTAGATTGTATCATTTGTGGATTAGCATTTCCATTTTTTCCTTTTTCTTTTTCCTTTTTGGCTGGGCAATGCTTTTATTTTCTTAACAATGATGGTTCATATTGATTTCCTTGATTGTGTATTGGCTACAAAGAAAAATAGTTAAAAGCACTGCGGTTTTACAGTTGTTTCTGTTTTTCAGCTTAGATATACCAAGGTCCAATATTGATGTGGAGCTTGATGCCGCTCATGCAACATGGATTTCAAGTGATATAGCACTGTTCTCAACAAAGACAGGAAATCTAGTTTTGCTTTCTTTGGTTTATGACGGGAGGTAAATACCGTATTCAAATGCTTATGTATTGGGATTCTTTTGGATTAAATATGAAACAATAAAGTTTCTGTTAATGAGTCGTGAGATTGGTACTTGGCTGCTGAATCAAATGTATACTGCAAAATATGTGTATAGAGAAGATGTACTTTGCTTTTTTTTTGGTTCGCTTACAATTGATTGTTTTACAGGGCTGTACAGAGGTTGGAGCTTTCAAAGTCTAAGGCTTCTGTCTTATCATCAGTTATATCAAAAACTATCTCTTAGATCTATCTTTATATTTCAATACTTTTGAAATAGTTATAAACATCCATGTGGTTGCGATAATCTGATTTTGGTTTGTTATTTGTTCTACTTGTGTAAATTATTCTGTTAAGTGCATATCCACGGTCGGGGATGCATTCTTTTTTCTTGGGAGTCGCTTGGGTGACAGCCTATTGGTTCAGTTCAATTGTGGGATGACATCCTCTTCTTCAAGTTCAAGATTGTCAAAAGCAGAGGTATTCACTTGTGCCCAGTTTTGTTTTGTGAGAAGGTTTTGAACTTTCAAAATTGTTATTTGGTCTGGTACCTTTTTTTGGCTCAATTTTCTGGAATAAGCTGCATATGCTTTTTAATCACCACCGTTTTGAGTTACATACAGAACTTGATCAGGGTAAATGAAGCCTTTTGCTTGGGATATGGATACTTTTTATTTTCCTAAAATATGCCGTGTAATTACTATGCAAGTGGTTGGCTGTCTACCTAAAGGTCAATAATCTCATTATATCAAATGGCTGGTACTTATTTTTTTTTAATCAGTGTCCAATTTCCAACAATTACAAAATCTGATAGTTAGAGTTCTATATGTTAAAATAACTAGTACTTTCTTTTTTGATATCCATTATTTGAGCAACAATGAAAAAATACATCACACCTATCAAGAGAGAAAATATATTTTTAATTGAATATGAAGGCTCTGGTGGAAATTTGTTGTGCTTCTCTACAAAGCTAGCTACTCGCAAGAAAGGTGACATAGACAGAATTCCACAAGCATCACAGGGGATTAAATAATCAAATGTTGAGTTTCAAGTCTGGCCAGTCACATTGAAGATGAAACCTGTGCTCCTCATTGGACACTCCCCGAAATGCCTAGTCGTAAAGCTTTTTGATCCTCTTGTCCACTGTATCTTTCAATGAATTCTCTGCCCTTTTCTTCAGAGAAGCCATCATATAAATCATAGTTTGCATAATCGGTTGGGACGAGTACAGGCCAAAAAGGGTAAGTGGTGGTTATTCGATCCGCTCCGTTGAATAACCGACAATAACCGACAAAGGAAAAAAAATACTTAAAATTGGCCCGAAGCAGACAATATATAATTAAAGTAAACATTTAAGTATAAGAAACTATTCTTATTCTTTAAGTTATATTTTATTATGTACTTTCAGGGTGTTTGAGAGTGGTTTTGGACCTCTAGGAGCTATAATGCAAATTCTAGGTTTTGGAGGATCCCATCATATTTCAGACTTAGTCAAATTTCAGGGTTTCAGGGTTTCAGACTTAGCCATATTTCAATGTTTAAAAATTTCAAAGAGACATCATAGGAGGGTTGAAGGCTGCATGAAGGGATTTAGGTATGATAGAATAGTATGAGAACATCTCTTGCAAAGTGCCACAAGTCGATCCCACCCCATTCCTTGTGCATAAGTTACTAGACTTTCTCAGTCTCCCTTAGTTTTCCAGAGAGCAGAGAAGAGAAAAATATAGATTATTGTAATTTGTAATTGTAGATTCTTGTATAAGTATCATTGTATCAGTTTTAATCTATGCACATGGAATGGGGTGGGGTCGAGTTGTCGCACTTTGCGAGAGATGTTCTTATACTATTCTATCATACCTACATCCCTTCATGCAGCCTTCATTCCTCCTATGATGTCTCCTTGAAATTTTGATCAACTGAAATATGGCTAAGTCTGAAACCCTGAAACCCTGAAATCTGACTAAGTCAGAAATATGATAGATCCTCCAAAACCTAGAATTTGCATTATAGCTCCTAGAGTTCCGAAACCACTCTCAAACAACCTGAAAGTATATAGATAAAATATAACTTAAAATATAAGAAACTAGACGTCCATATCTACTTAAAGTATACGATGTCTCCATATCTAAATGTAAACTTAGACTTACATGTTTATTTTATTTATATGCTGCACGGTTATCTAAATGTAACCAACGAGTAATCGGAGAGTACATACTGGTTAAAAAAAATTATGGTTTTTCAAATTTGGCCGTTTCGAGTGCCGGTTATTCGTCTGGTGGTTTTTCTGGCGAGTAACCAACCACCAGGTGGTTACCCGCTGATTATGCCATTAAATACAATTTCTCAAGATGTTATCCAAAAGGTCATGTCTTTTACAACATTAATAATTAATGGGTTTTAATTAATTAAACAATTTACAACTCATATCATATCACAAGAGTCAATTATTACTATTTGATTCCAATAGCAATGACCTTTGATTTTGATTTTGTGCTAAATACCATAGTTACGAAGTTTGGAAATCCAAATCCGTTCGGGAGGGCAAAAAAAATCCAAAAATTCATAACTCTTGAAAAAGTTTGGAAAAATCCAACCCAGAATATATACATTGTATACGTACTCAGCGAGTGGTTGAGTATTCGCTGAGTTAGCATTTGGGCGAATACTCGTTGTAAATAATCGCACGTGTTTTTTTTTACTGTTGGCGAGTCTATGCAAGTTGTTAAATATTGTAATAAGACTTAACTAATTTTAGTTAGGATCTAAATTAATAACCTCCATAACTACTGTAACCATGCTGCAGCGAATTTTGCATATCATAAATAAGATGTATGCACAGAGCAATATATCGTGTGCTTCTCAACATTATCTCTTCATTCATTTGCTAATAATTGTATCAGAGCCACCACTTGAGGAAGTCAGAAAGTTATGAGTGCTCGTTGTTAGAGGAAACCTTGGTTCTAGGGTACGAACAGGAGGAGAGACAATCTCTTGGACCATCGATTGTTGCAAACACATTCCAGATCGAAGTTTTTTGTGCTGTCGAAGGTTGTCACAGTTGCGAAATAAAGGGTCGCAGAAGAGTTCGTAGTGGAAGACACAGTCCTGTCGAATGTCAAGGGCACGAAACATACATTGCAGAGGAACATGAAATGAACATTGCACAGTTGCGTTTGCAGTCGCGGAAGGGTTGTGGAGAAACACAGTTAAATTGCAGGAGGGTCGAGCAAGGTCGTAGAAGGGCACACAAAAGCATCGAAGTTACAGTTGCTGAAGGAGCCGAAGGGCACACATAATATGTCGAAAAGACTGGTATGTTAATTTTACTACAAAAGATTTTTTTTTCGATTCAGTTTCCTTGGGTGATGGTAGGTCACATGTTGTAGAAGGGATAAGAGATATACACATTGTATTGAATAATGCTGCAAAGTTCATAGTCAAGAATGTTAGGTATGTACCTAAGATAAACAAAAATCTTCTATCAATCAGTCAGTTAATTAAAAACCTTCACATTACAATAAATTTCTCAAGAAAGAAATGCATCGTGTCTAATATCAAAAATGATAAAGTCATAGCCCTAGGCATTGGGCAAAATGGCTTGTATAGACTTGTTGATCCTGCCACTGTCAGTTCGAATGCATTAA
Organism: Torreya grandis; assembly: GCA_037957365.1. Classification (NCBI taxonomy): domain Eukaryota; kingdom Viridiplantae; phylum Streptophyta; class Pinopsida; order Cupressales; family Taxaceae; genus Torreya; species Torreya grandis. Next base: position 3,392,244 of record JARHVA010001301.1, on the reverse strand, counting down.
TTGTGAAGGATAATACTAGTGTTGTATGGCATGAGAGATTTGGACATCTCAATCATTAGTATTTGGCCAAACTCTAAAAATCGAATATGGTTCTTGGATTGCCTACTATCCAAGTCAAGCATGATATATGTGCAGGTTGTCTGGCTCGCAAACAAAGTGGAAACCTTTTCCCACTGAAGGTGTCTGGAGAGCAAACGGGCTACTTGATCTTGTTCATGCAGACCTATGCGAGCCATCTTGGAACTCATCTACTATTCTTGGTGCAAGGTATTTTTTGTTGTTCATAGATGATTTTTCTAGAAAAATGTGGGTCTACTTTTTGAACAAGAAGTGTGACTATTTTGCTGAGATTGTAAAATTCAAAGCACTGGTAGAAAATCAAACAAGTCGGCGGATTAAAACCTTACGATCCGATAATGGGGGAGAATTCACTTCAAAGCAATTTCAGAACTATTGCGGCAAGGAAGGAATTCATTGACAGCTAACAACCCCATACGCTCCTTAGCAGAATGGAGAGGTTGAAAGGCGAAATCACACAATCATGGAGATGGCTCGGTCCATGATGCATAGCAGAGGTGTGTTGTATAAATATTTGGGAGAAGCATTAAATACAACTGTCTACATAATGAACAGAAGTCCCTGCAAGGCTTTGGAGAACATCACTTTGGAAGAAGCTTGGTCCAACATCAAACCAGAGGTAACACTTTTTTCGTGTTTTTGGTTCTACTGCATATGCTCTCATTCCTAAGAAACAAAGAAGTAAACTAGATTCTAAATGTGCTAGATATTTCTTTGCTGGTGATAGTACTCAATCCAAAGCATATAGACTAATATATGTGTCTACTAACAAGATCATCATTAGTCGGGATGTTGATGTAAATGAAACAAAATCATTTTTTTGTTTGTAATCAGCAAGCTATCTCTAGTAATCTAGAGGTTTCTAGTTTTGTACTTCCTTTGAAAGATGAGGAACTACATGTTTTGGAGACACCCTCATAGTTTTCGGTGTAACAATCTATGGCTAACACTGCATTAGTCTATCAGTGTCGTCGACTTGAGTCGACCACTTCTCCATCTGCTGTTTAGCAGGAACAGGAATCCTTGGTACAAAAGAGACCCAAGTGGTATTACACCGCTCTACAGGATGTATGAGAGAGTGATCTTCCTCAATCTCATACACGGTCTCGGCAACCAAGAAAGTCAGTTGTGGATTCAACTGATGATGAAGAACATATGTATTTTGCTCTTGCTTCTGATCTTTTCACTATTTCAGAGCCCCAAAGATATTCCAATGCACAAGGCAAACCTGAGTGGGGGACAACGATGCAATTAGAATATGATGCCTTGATGACAAACCATCCCTGGACATTGGTGGATTTAACTCCAGGTAAGCAACCCATTGGATGAAAATGGGTGTACAAAGTCAAATGCAAGGCTGATGGTACTTTGGACAAGTACAAAGCCCATCTTGTTGCAAAAGGATTTTCACAACAGGGGGGAATAGACTATGAGGAGACGTTTGCTCCTACTGCAAAAATGGTCACATTTCAGTTACTTCTTTCTATCGCATCTCAGTTTGGTTGGAAAGTGTTTCAAATGGATGTCAAAAGCGCTTTCCTTAATGGCGATTTGGATGAAGAAGTATACATGGTGCAACCTGAAGGTTTTCAAGAACCTGGTCGTGATCATTTGGTTTGCAAATTGGTGAAGTCTCTTTATGGGCTTAAGTAGTCTCCTCGAGCCTGGTACATCAAAATTGATCAACATCTACGAGATTTTGGATTCATACAGAGTCCATCTGATCCAGATCTCTATATCAAAAGCACTAATGATGACATTGTGATACTCATTGTGTATGTTGATGACCTTGCCATCACAAGTAGTGGAGACACAACGATTTAGAAAGTCAAATCAGATTTGTGTATTGCATTTGATATGATTGATTTAGGCCTCCTATACTATTGTTTGGGTGTAGAATTCTGGCAACATGACCACTCCATGTTCATTGCTTAGGTCAAGTCAAATCAGATTTGTGTAATGCTTTTGATATGACTGATTTAGGCCTTCTACACTATTGTTTGGGTGTATAATTTTGGCAATATGACCACTCCATGTTCATTGCTTAGTTCAAGTATGCCACTATTCGTTTGAAGAAGATTGGAATGATGGATTGTAATTCTGCTTCTACACCCATGGAGTTAGGGCTGAAATTATCAGCACATGATGATTCATCACTAGTCAATGAATCATTATATAGACAGTTGGTGGGCAGCTTGATATATCTTACCACCACTCGACCAAATTTATGTTTTGTTGCTAGCTACCGCTCTTGGTTCTCGTTTCAATCGAAGCTAGCACATTGGAGAACAACAAAACATGTTTTGCGATATGTCAAAGGAACTCTTGACTTTGGCATTCTCTAACAGAGGACAATAGATTTCAGATTGATTGGTTATACAGACTTTGATTGGGGAGGATCAGTTGATACTCGAAAAGCTACCACCGGGTATATATTATCCTTTGGTTCAAGAGTTGTTTCATCATTCATGGCAGAGCAAGCTTCAACATGCTGTTGCTCTCTCTTCCACTGAATTAGAATACAAAGTAGTAGTCAGTGCCAGTTGTGAAGCAGTTTGGCTACGTTGGATTCTAGCTAATTTGCAACTTCCTTCATCTACACCTACTCCACTATTTTGTGATAATCAAAGTGTATTGAAGTTAGTAAAGAATCCTGTTTTTCATGCCTGCACCAAACACATTGAGATTCATCATTACTACATTCGACAATTGGTTGATTCTAGTGATAGTTCTCTTCACTTTTGTGCTTCTTCAGAACAACCGATAGATCTAGTGACTAAACCTCTTGGTTCTACTCTTTTTGTAAAGTTTCGAAACAAACTTGGAGTCATTTATAGTTTAGTCATTAAGAGGGGGTGTTAAATATTGTAATAAGACTTAACTAATTTTAGATAAGACCTAAACTAATAACCTCCATAACTGCTGTAACCATGCTGCAACCAATTTTGCATATCATAAATAAGATTATGCACAGAGCAATATATCGTGTGCTTCTCAACATTATCTCTTCATTCATTTGCTAACACAAGTACTCGCCAACCCTGTCAAAACCGTGTTCCGCTGTCAAAAACACGTCCAGAATGCAAAAAATGCGCACAGAACATTGAAAACATGCACAGATCACTGCAAAATCGTGGGATACACACTGAAATTTGTCCTTTATAAGTTGCCTAGTAATGGCGATTGGCTGGCGAGAATTCACTGAGTAAACTTTTTGGGGGCTGGGCGGAGACTTGCCAATCACGGGTATGCGAACTATGCATATATATATGTGAGCATAGTTTTATAAATATGAAAAACTGACAAATACAATGAAAAAAATTAATAAAGTAATATAAAATGTTAATAACATATAATATCTATGTATGGTTTCTGCCATCTGGGCATTTATTTCTGCAGAAAACCTATGAAATAAGAAAAAACAGGGCTGACCCAGACAAACTTATCCAGGCTGGCCAAATTATTTGGATCTGGCTGGATTTTGTGCAGATCCGGTCGGGTTTGGTAATTTTGATAAATACATATATGTGGCTCAACTAGTCATATTTATATGGTCAGATATATAGAAAAATCTATTCACATAACAGTTTTATATACCTGATATAATTACTTCATTGTTTTTTTTTTGAGAAACGTCTAATTATGGTGTATTTATGTTGAGTGGATGAGTATGTAACCTGAAGATTTTGAGTGAATAATTGATTGGGATTATTTCTGTTTTATGTTATCAAATATTAATTAATTAATTGGTTTCAAGCTCTCTAATATATTTGTTCATTTTTCTGGAAATTTATTTGTCATTTTTTCTCACCGTTTCTAAGGATTTAACAAACTAACAGGTTGGTGATATTGATGGAGAAGCTCCTTTGGCAAAAAGATTACGTCGTGCATCTTCAGACATTTCGCAAGATGTTGGTGGAGAGGAACTTTCTCTTTACAACTCAACTCCCAATAACTCAGACTCATTACAGGTCGGTTTCTCAATTCTTTCTTTCATTTTTCCTCTTTCAATCTATTTATCTAGTAAACATAAATATTCACAAGATTTTGAACGTCTTTTATACATTTGGAATTTTATGGCGTGTATGCTTTATTAATTGTTGATGTTTGTGTTACACTTTTAATTTTGCGTTTAAAAGTTTTGGAAGGATATAGCTTGTTCTGCATAGAAAGAAAGAAAGAACAGAATTATATTAATGTTTACAAGTGGCTACAGGTTCTGTTTTAAAGTAAAAAACTCTTAATTTTTTTTAAAATTTAAAAAAATGGGGGACCTCCCCTCCAAGTCCCTGAAACGTCTGGGGCGATACCAAAATTTAGGGCACGCCTCCCCGCATAACACTGGTTCATTTTTTTTAAATTGGCATTGTAGTTGTACTTGATTTGGAGTTCCTAACACATTTCTTGTGATAGATATTTGATATGGGTTTAATGTTCAACAGTTTTTATAGATTCTGAAATTTCTAGTTATTTGCGAGTGTAACTTAGTGTCAAATTTTGCAGCAGAAGGCCTTTTCATTTGCCGTTAGGGACTCGTTGGTTAATATTGGTCCATTGAAGGACTTTGCTTCTGGATTGCGAAGTAATGCAGATGTTAATGCATCAGGTGTTACAAAGCAAAGCAATTATGAACTGGTTAGTATTCTGTGTAAGTTTGTCTCATATTGGTTAATCCTGCTGAATAATACCTAGGATTTGAAGAGCTTGATTATTGTTATAAAATCCTTGTTTCATTACTCTTAAAGTCATAGAAAAGAAGATTGGACGTTGTGCAGTTTTCCATACAATATTGTTCATTTCTCTTATGAAGGTGTTGCATTATTTTTCATTGATTAGGGAGGTTGATATGTGATAAATTTATATTAGGAATTTGAATGCTAGATAGTTTTTTTAATTTTAGATATGCATTATTCATGTTTACATTGCTATGGCATTTTAAAATGTATATGTCTTGTTATGCATGGAATATAGACTTTGAGCAAAGAAGAATTAACAAAATATGAGCCTCTATTCGACTTATTTTTCCTATGATAAGGAATATATGTGTCCTAACATATTAGTTGTTAAGGTGTTAGCTCACCTTATTGGGTACATTAGCATTGTTGTTTGAGATGTTTATACCTTGTTATTGATAGTATACGTGTGACCTTTTCCCTGTTGGCTAACTCCATTTTGTAGTCCCAAGTAGCTTGTTGAATAGGCACTATGTGCTCTTTACCTACTTCTTGGACAAGAAATCATCACAAGCTTAGTCAAAGGGTCAAAACCTAAACTGAGAAAAATTTGAGCAATATGTAAGGTAAATGGAAAAACAATCCCCTTATGTAATTCTACAAGGGGGTTCTCTTACACCAAATTGGTGACTCTCTTGGCAGTGACCTAAAAAGATTACCGCCACAGTTCACCTTTACCTTATGAGCAAATGTTGGATCTACCTCAATACAATCTTCTATTCCATTTACTTGGTCTCGACTCTCTGTGAAAGAATTATTCTCATCCATCATGTTTGTTGAAAGAGTGTTAGTTCACCTTACATGTTCGATAGCTTTTTCTATCCTCATCTTGATATGCAAATGGTATGCTTTCCACCCTCTAATTAAATCCCGAGTCTTTGGTGATTACATTCTTGGTGCCATCTTGGGATGTGGCAGTTTTGAGCTTTGCTGAAGTTGTGAACCATCTAATCTCAAGCTGGGTTGATAGCTCATAGCACTAATGGTAATGTAATGATGGCTTCTTGTTTGTAAGTGTCTTGGGCATTGTCAACCACCCTGAGTTTGTTTGGTTGCCTCAAGTACTTAGCAATGGTATTTTAGTTAAGGTCAATTGTGCAAGTACAATATTCAGCAATTTCATATTCTAAGCAAATATTGAAACGAGATAAAGTGAACAGGGTTCTTTGGTTATGTTATCATTATTTTATGTTTAGATTGTTATCAGCACATATGATAAATAGGCATGCTTCGACAAAGTATTCCTAGTGGGGGAGTTAATGAGAGTAGGTTTTAGTTGCAATCATACTTGATTGTCCTCTAGGATATAAAGGGGACAACTCTTTTTACATTTTATCTCTCTTTCTATCTCAATCTATCTGTCTGAAAGCTATAGACAGGAAATAAAGGGGATGACCCCCTTGCCTTACCATATCCTCCCTCCAACTCCAAGTCTCTCTGCTTCTCTGTCTCTCTCGCCTATTTGTCTGAAAGATTTAATGTTTGAAGGCTATTATTTCCAGTGAGGATATTTTGGAACTATTGTAACCTTTCGTATTTGTTTTACATGGCTACGGAAATGTCTTGATGATTATTTTGTTTCTCTGATTCTTGTGAATATAATTGCTTAGCTCTTGTGTTTTCAATTGCTAAATGATGGAGACTTACTTTTGCTATATGTATTCACTGTCCAAATTTATGTGTCATTTATCTTCTTGGGACTCAATTACCTGTAGAAAAAGATTAAAAGAGTAGACAAACCAGTGATGCAGGAAGGAGAACATTAGTTTTCCTGATGCTTTGCTCATTGCTTTTATTTGGAAATAAATTGTCTTGTTTCTCGCAATCTACTGAAGAAAAAGTCTTATTTCTTTCTGAATGAGTTGGGGAAAAGTGTCACAAACAGACTACTTATGCACTCTAGGTGGACTGGGTTCTGCAGGTATGCTGTTCTGGGCATGGAAAAAATGGCTCATTATGCGTGCTGCAACAGTCTATCCGTCCTGAATTGATCACAGAGGTGTGTTATGTTAGCCCTGCTATAGTTTAGATGTAGAATGTACAATTGAGATGTTAGCTCAAAACAGTAGAAATTCTCTCTTCTTCTGAAAGGGTTTTTCTTGAACACATATTTTAATTGTCTTCGATCCCTCATAATGCACACTTTTTTGTATATCCCAAGAATGGAAGGCATCGACGATGCAGTCTCATCTACGGATGGAATCTGAATGATTTTGAAAGAGAAGGTGAAAGTTTTCTTGGCGCAGTGGTTTTGTGCTTGAGTCAGCATGAAAAGATGGTCCTGATTCCTACGTTTTATACAGAAGTTCTCAAGCACACGAGAACCTTCTTCAAGAATGTCCATTTAGGGCCATAGGAAATTGTATTATTTGTGAAAATAAAGATGAAGATATCAAAGGTTGTAGTCATAGACTCTTGCATCTTACTATCTTTTACAAATTCTGGATCAATCATTGATGATAATAAGGAAATGTTAAATTATTTGAGCAATATACATAGTTCGTCATTTAATTTATAAGTTATTATTAGTTATGATGATTACTTACAAGCGGTTGCTCCCAGTGGACACAGTGCTTGTCACCAAGCTTGTGACTAGTCTCGTTGATTGCAAAGAAGAAATAAATATAGAAAGAAATGATATTAATATCCACTAATGACCAAAGTAGGTCAATGGTACTCTAAAATAGCTTTAGACTTTTAGTTACATTACAACAGTGCTCGAGTAGAAAGTACCCTAGTCAGTAGAAAATAAATAAACACTAAGCACTAAAAAAGTGAAAACAAAAGTAAGGTTTAACCACTTTCTAAGTACAAGTAAAATAAACATGACTTTGTTGACTACCGAAGGGGGAGACTAGGGATGGACACTAGCATTGTCACACAACTGCAGTAAGGCTCAAATCAAAAGAACCAAAGACATCATCTACCACTATGAGACGGTGGTATGAAGGTAAGAGGACACCATTTCAAATCAGTGTATGGAATAAGTAAGGGCACAACTGTATTATATGTAAATATAGTCACTAAAAGTCTAAAAGATATGGTTATGGGGATGGGGACGAGGTCATTGTCCTTGTACATGAATTTCTTGGTCACTATGGTTAAGAGCCGCCATCCTCTTAACATATTTAATCATCTCAAGTAATCTGTATGAGAATAACTTTCTGCAACTATCTATCACCTAAATTTGCCTAATTGCCTCTTATTGAAGGGGTGGTTTAGCTCACAAAATCAATACAATTAATAAATTCCTATTGCCTAATACCATAGGAAAACCTATCAATAAATTTTTTGCTGACATTCCCCCTTGATTCAAAAGTATTAAAACTCTGAAATAATATGTTGGAGAATGCTTCAATTGGAATGTCCTTTGAATTTTGAATTTGGATGACAAAACACGAGAAGGTGGTGAAGAGGGGATGCCTGGAAGTACCACCAAAATCCTAGAAACGTTTTTTGAATTTTATAAATAGCATTGGGATGGGAACAGGGGAAGGGGATAAGGGGCCATGAACGAGGGTGTGGACTAGGGACTGAGTTGTCGTGATGTGTCCTCTAGAAACATAGCAAAACTAAATATCCCTAATAGCCTTGACATACACCTTCCTTGGCATGCTATCCCGGATGTAGATCTGAACAAGCCTTTCACGCAAGGCCTTGAAAACCTCACTGTTGAATTCTGTGAAGATTGTGCTGAGTTGTATTTGGATTCATTCTGACTGTTTGCCCCATCTCCCTAGTGGCTGGTCAAAGACTTTATTGAAAATATCCTCAATCCCAAGATAAAGAGCACTCTCGATCCAATGATTAACAACATTATAGTCTCGGTTTGCACTAGGAACGATTGATGAAGTTGGATCTTATTGGAGTTGAACAACAGGTGACCAGCTTGGGAAATTGAACTTGTTTGTGAATGAAACTTGAGAGACCAAGCACATGCTACTAAAGATCTAGTAGTTGAGGATATTCTGAATGTCAATATGGACGAAGTGCCAAACTCAGTTTCAGATTCTGTCATGAAAGAGGTCAGCTTGTTAGCTGAGAAACACAACCCATTAGAAAAGATTATCTCCTATCTCATCAACAAGAATGGAAGATTATATCCTTCTCAGAAGCGTCACAAGAAGGGTAGTACCCCACGACAGTAACAACTCCATTGCAGCAACAAGCCAGGCAATGATAATCTCAGCAACATCAGCATCGACATCAGCAGTGACAACTGGGGCCAAAAAGATCCGAGGGCTTTGCACGTTGCAAAGTTTTCCCTCGTCAACATTCGTCTGGGCAAACCAATCCCACACCTTATGTGCACTGGCAGCCTTCTCAGGGGTTTGGAAATAGTTTCCAGAACACTGGTTTTGGACAATAGAACAAGAACTCTGCCCTATCTACTGTCAATCAGAAAGGGCAAAGTTGGTACTATTATTGTCGTGGTGGGAGATCAAAATAAACAATTGGGCCACAGTATTCAGTCCTAGAGACTTTTGCTGCTGCAAGCTTTACAAGAGTAGGATCTGAGATGTAAATGAAAAGATAAACAAGTTTTCCTATAATTTCTCCTCTCGACCTCTTTCTGTTGATACTTTTGATGTCGTCAGTCTTGGTCTCAAAATATCTATCTAACCCTGCCCATGACCACACAAGTGGTTAGGTCTGAGATTAAAGTCACTGTTGGATCCTTCTCTTTCAAAATCATTCAGTTTCTACCAAAAAACAGTGCCTAACTATATCTCTTGTCATAGTCACAAGATTCGCCGAATTTTGGGGATAAAATTTGAAGTTCGCCATTTTTTATTCTGTCACCAGAAAATTGATAAAATTCGCCGAATTTTTTTGGTTTGATTTTTTTCACCACGTTTTTGTATTTCCTGACATCGCAGCCTGTGGGCAAAGGGACTGTGTAACCTTTGATTGTGTTCTGAGCTGGCCATGGCACGTGGGTTCAAATATGTTCTGAGCTGGAGCTGGCGTGGGTTTGAATGCCTGTTGAGATAAAACATGCAACGATTGTTTACCAAAACGCCGATGAGGAAGACTGTAGTGGCACGGGGAAGAGGCGGTTGGATATAGCGTTGGATGATCTCCATGGATGGCGTGGGCAGGTAAGTCATTTTAGTTTAGGGTATTTACTTTTAACTATCGTTTAACGTTCTTTTTTTTATTCCTATTTTTTGTTTGAATTTTTTGTTATCAACTTTTTCTAATTTTGAACTTTACAATATTGTTTATTTTTTTAATTATTTATTAAATTATATATTTATTTTTATAGGAGTTGCTTAAAATATTTTAAGTTTTATTTATAATTTATAAATCTAATTTAAATGTTTTAAATTATTATGTTTTTATTTTAATTTTGTATATAATTTATAATTTTTTATTTTAATTTATGTTTCATTTATGTTTTTAATTTTAATTTATATATTATTATTTTGTTTTAATGTTTTTTTATGTTTCGAATTTAATGACAATTTTTTTTTTCGATTTTTATCTGAATTCGAACTTGAACAGAATTTCATCCTCGTTGAACTCGAACCTTGTGACTATGTCTCTCGTTAGAGTACCTAAGCTTGATTAGGAACCTAAGCAGAAATATAGACCCTTGGAGAAAATTATTGCACTTGATAAATTCCTCCTAGAGAAGTTGTCTTCCACTTGCTCTTCATTTGTCCATGCTTTTCCTGCCATGCTTAGATCATCTATTTTCTGAGTTCTCTTTTGCCTATGGCTCCTTCATTGTCAGTAGTCCAACTGACAATAGTCTGGGAGTTAACAGTTGTTTTTAGATACTAGTACATGTCTAGAGGACTGAGGCAGTTATCAGATACCGGTGTTTATAATGAAGTGCATGTTATTTCTTGGGGTGATATCCTCTCCGAGTTGATATCATTGGTGGATATGCAAAAGCTCATTTCTATTTGACCCAAGAGCAGAAGAGTTTCATCCTCAAGGCGGAGATGAGTGATGCATGGATCTCTGTCTTTTATTTTCTGCCCAGTATTCACAATCTCAAATTAACTGGTAGGCCCATCTGTTCTTATTGTGGGTTTATGCTGGAACCCCCATCCAAATGGATTCACCATTGTTTGTTGCCTATTTTGTGTCGCCAAAAGAATCATCTCATGGACTCCTTGGCCTTGATATCAAACTTGGGCATCTTTTATTTTCTGCCCAAGATTCACAAGCTCACATTAACTGGTAGGCGCATCTGCTCCTATTACGGGTTTATGCTGGAACCTTCATCCAAATGGATTCACCATTCTTTGTTGCCTATTTTGTGTTGCGAAAAGAATCATCTTATGGAATCCTTGGCCTTGTTTTCAAACCTGGGCAATAAATTCCTGACTTGAGACATCCTTCTAGTCACCTTTGATATCTAGAACCTCTATCCAAGCATTCCCACTGCTTGCACTCTTGAAAGTCTTTGACATTTCATAAAGGATCACTTTTTAGGATTAAAAATAGATATTTTTGTCCGTTTGGCATTCTTGGTGCCGTGACCACACTATTTGGAATTCAACACAAATATTATAGCAGAAGCATGGTTCTGCAATGGGAAGTAATTTGTTGTGGTCTATTCTTGCCGCTCTGTGTTTTCTGACATTATGGGTTAAATTTACATTAAACATTGAGGCTCTCGTATATTACAAGTTCTTTATTGATGACATATTTTGTAGTTGGCATGGGTTAAGGGAATCCCTTGATGCTCATCTTGAATGCCTACAGCTCTTTCTATGATGGCTTCAAGATAATTTATGTGGTGTCAGAGGAGGAGGATACCATTCTAGACCTGATCTTTCACAAAAACCCTATTTTTTCTGTAACATGCATTCTGAGTATAAAGCTTTTAGAATCTTGTTAATTTATATCGATATAGTCCAGGCTTTTCATGCCACCCGCTGCATCAGAAGACATTTTTTACTCTGTGATCTCAAGAGGTTCCCCATCGTAAAAAGTAGCAGGGAACACTTTCTGCATATTAAAATTAAGTTCTTCAACCATTTGAGGACTCTAGCGTATTATATCAACTATGTGCTAGGAACATGAAGATTGGCCTAGATGTGATCGGGTTCATGTTTTAACTGTGGAAGAATGGAAGGGAATTGAACCACATCTTTAAGGGGATCATCTGTTGTATAAATACAGTTTGGTGCAAAAACAGGGCCTTACAGTTTGGTTTCCTGTTGCTGAATCAGGGTAGCTGACCTTCAGAGTGGGTTTTCTCAGGAAATTGGAACTTTTTGGCTGAACGGCAGCAACGCCATGGTATCATTGGCAGGATGGCATTGCCCTCCAAAATGTTCTTAGTTTGGAGACCTTTGAAATGGGTGTTTGCATGCAAGTTTGGAGAAAATTAGGGTTTTTACAGTTTATCTTCTGTAATCATCATTTTGGTTATTGTTTTGAAGTTTTTTTCTCGTGTAACTTTCAAGGGCTCACAACCATTCTATTATGCAATTGGCATGCGGTTCTCCACATGATGTAGTTTTGGGAGAGTTTTTGAATTTGAATTTTCAGGCCGTGTTGTATTTAATCTCCATTGAGTTGCATATAAAAGGTGGATGTTGTACTTACCTGAACTCACTTCACTCTGTTGATGAGGTTTGGGCAAGGTTGTCTTGGTATGCAAGGTGCAGGTATGCAGCACCTGGTGTGCATGAAATTAAGGGAAATGCACCTGGTGTGCTAGGGTGCGTTAGTTTTCCTTGGGTGTGGATTTGGGTACGGGTGTGTTTGTGGTGAGGGTGTGTCTCTGGTACAGCCCAAATATGGTTGGGTGTGTGCACCTAGACAACCGTGGGTCTGGGAGACCGAAACGTGTTTGGAGTTCAATATTTTTTTATTAAGCTCTTTATTGATCAATGGAATGATCTGTTGTTGGCAACTCTGTGTAATGCCACTATGGCATTCTTTTAAGATTGACTGGATACTACTACGAGAGTAAATTGTGTCCTTCCAGTGATTAATGTCTGTGCACTATGATTGTTTGAAAGTCCTTAATATTTGAAAAATGCTCATGTTCTAGGCATGTAGAACATATATTTTTCATGAACCTACTAACCCTTGGGTTTTTTCTGTAAAATATGTCATGAAATTAGAATATGTTTCCGGAAAGCATTTTGCATGTGCTATAGAAAAATTCACCATAGATGTTAATCAAGCTACAACAACTCTTTTATTGATCCTTTTCCAATATCATGTAAACTATTAAGTGACACATGCATAGTCTTATAGCTTTCTAAACTGCGGATGAGATTCAATTTGATCAGACAGTCATAATTTTTTTTTATATTAACGTGCATGAGTGAACAGAGTAGGTCAGTGGAACTTATAAGAACATCCAGTCACAATACAAAAGTACCAGTGTAAAAAATAACCGCAGAATCTGAAAATGTGACAGAACTAAAGCACTAAAACTACAAAACTGTAAACCCCATCCATACTATACAGGTACAAATATCTATAGCCCAAGTCACAAGGTTTGAGTTTGAGTTTGATGAATATAAAGTTCAGTTCAAGTTTGCCAATGGATAAAGTTCAAAAATAAAAATATCATTAAGTTCAAAAATAATAATATATAAAATATAAATAAATATAATATTATAAATATAAAATTATATAAATACTTTACTACTTGATAAACATAAATGACATAAAATAAACTTCTAAATTTTTTAAATATCTTATATAACCAACATGAAATATACAATATAAATTTAAAAAGTTATACTCAACTATATATATATACACAAAATTTTAGATTAAATATAACGGAAATAGAAAATATTAAATATAGCTTAAAAAATATAAAAATTAAACTTAAAAGTAAAAATTAATAATAATAAAAATAAAAAGCATTAAAATACATATTCGAAAAAAAACAAAAAAAATAAATTTATATACGTAAAAAAAAAAAGAAAAAAAAAAAAACGTACCAAAAAACAAATAAAAAATATAAAAAAATTAAAAAAAGAATTGTCTCTTACCTCAACCTGTTGGTGCCGTTGGCTTTTCCACAGCTCCCTTGATCACCGGCCCCTCCACAGGACCCAATCAAGGTGTCAAGAATACCAAGCACGATGAAAAGCCGAGCTGCAACATTGATGACCATGGTCAGCTCAGTCAGCTTGTCTGCAGCACAGGCGGAGGAAGTCACGAGTCCTGCTCAGCTCTGCCCAGCACCGCCCAGCTCTGGTTATCGTCGCTGCTTGGGCCTCCATGCATAGGCACTCAGTTTAATCTCATCTTTTGCCCTTGTTAGCACTTTGCAGTGTACTTGCTGTGATTTTGGCTGAACATACCCGAACATGTCTGAACTTTTCTTCTAGTTCAGAAAATGACGAATTTCAATTTTCTCGCCAAAAAATCGGTGAACCTTGTTACCGAGTTTCCATCTGTGTGAGTAGATGAAGGCCAAAATTCTGATAATTCACATGCACCCAAATTCTGTGAATTCACAAAGTTTCAAGTTTCAACTTTACCAAATTATGATTTCGCTTTTCAAAGGTTTCGTTATTGGATTCTACAATTGGAAAATATAAGTTTGAAAACAAAATGATAAAAAACAGAAATGACGCAGCTATGTTGTTTAAGAATTCATGTTTTTTTTTTTTTTGCTGTTATCAGTGGTCTTCTTGATAGGTCTTTCAGTGCTATTGACTGCTTATGGTTACTTTCATTTTAAATTTCTCACATTTATTACAGGTTGAGCTCCCTGGCTGCAAAGGAATTTGGACAGTCTATCATAAGGGTTCGCGGAGCCATTCATCTGATTCATCAAGAGTAAATTCTGATGAGGATGAGTTTCATGCTTATCTGATTATAAGCTTGGAGTCCCGTACCATGGTGAGCTCAGCCATATTTCTGAACATTCCATAAAAACCTAAAGATTTGATGGAAATTGAATATTTATATGCAGAAGCAGAATGTTCTAAGTTGTATCTATGAGAATTAATTTACCCTCATGCATTAAAGTTTGAAGGCTGTTCTGATTATGATGATTCTAGGTTGTATTTTCTTGGTTCAATCCCATTTGTTAGATTTGTGTGCTTCTGAAATTGTGATTGAACCTAAAAACTTCCATTGCTTTCATCTTCTCTTTTAATGTTTCCAATTTATTGATCATTTGCTTGTTGTTTCTTGTCATTGGTTTTTGAATTCTGAAGATTAAGGATAAATAATTTCAATGCTATTAAAATACAGTTGCAGTTTTCGATAATATGGAGAGAGGAACCTTCTACTGTTTTTATTTTGACTAATGGGACACTGGGTTGATGATGAATTGTTTTTCTTCTCACAAAGGAGAACAACTTGTCGTAAAATTTATAGGATAAGGCGCTTTTTGTCAGGAGATCTGTTAAAGTTGATGTTTCATTTTAATATTTGGAATCTATATCCCAAGTAAATGTTTTGGGGCACTTGATGGTGAACATGTTGTGTTCATTTTGGTAGCTGTGCGAAACCTTCTGATTGACCAGCAAACTGTGTTTGATATAACTTGTAAAATTAGAGGCATGAAGGCTGATTATGAAAACTACGTGTGAATTTTGATTCTTTTTGCTTTATTTTGGTCTGTTCTATTTTTTAAAAATTGGTGCACATGATACCACTGGCATATTTTCTAGCATTTATACAATTGTTATTTCTGCAGGTTCTGGAGACAGCTGAAATGTTAGGAGAAGTTACAGAAAGTGTTGATTATTACGTTGATGGGTGTACAATAGCTGCAGGAAACTTATTTGGAAGGTAGGGTCAGTTTATGTGATACAAAATTGAAAATATCATATGATCAGGTATTCCTTTGATTTGATAGCCATATTCCTTATATTTCTCACGGCACTGATATAAATATTGTATAATATCACTCTTGAAACTCAGGATTGATCCCCTATGGGTTTGTATAATAAATATCAGTTCATTTGCATGTGTGGAAGACTGAAAACTTTTGGGTAAGATGAAATGGTTTTTCTTCCATTGCAACTCTTGGTGCCACTCGTAGGTGCCAGTGGTAGAGTGCTCTGGTGTGGGCTTAGTGCTAATTACTGTGGCGCTAGTGTTGAATGACAGTCATGCTTTTTGGGCTAATGACATCACTGATGGAATTGTTTTAAGTTTTTATCTATTTAGTGCACAAGGGTAATTACATTATGCATAAACATTAAAAGTTAAAACGATTGCACAATACAAATCTGATTAGATATATCAAATGGAGCGACACATACAGATCTGAAATATGCTAAAATAGACAATGGAACATCCGGAATTCGACCAAGCGGGCTGACAGAGAAATACCTGTTTCCTAACTTACTTTTGTAGTTTCAAAGGATGTCACAACTCTAAAAGTTGATCCAGACAACAAGACGAACAAAACCTATTAACTGTTTTGGGATCTGAGAACTTTCATAAAAGGGACTGAGAACTTTCATAAAAGGGACTAAATCAGTGGCTCAGAGAAAGTGTTCAGGTCAAAATCGGCAAGGGACAGTCGGCGGGCAGAAAGTGTCCCATTGCTTTGAAAGTGTTCTATGCTTATTTTCAGGAATGGAATTTTCTAGGGTAGCTGGGCAGTCTAATGCGAAATATGGCTGTAGCTTCACTTCTCAAGATTGATGGGCAAAATCTTACGTTTAGATTCTCCATTGATATTTGACCTAATCCTCAACAATGATGCAACAAAAGAGTGTGTGTAAGTTAGTAGACTCGGGCAACCTTTTGAGGAGTTGTATCTACATATCCCCATGCTTGGAATTAGAGTCACTGTAGTTCTCTTGTGCATTTAATTGTAATATTAATCTAAATAAGAGAAAGGGCTTCACCTCTTCTCCTAGATAATCAAATGTAACTACATGCCCTCACCATAACTTTCTTTCAATACAAGATCTTGGCACTAAATGGATGAGGGCAGAATTAAATTGGTGTGCATGAGAGACTTGGCTTATAAGAGGCTTGGGGGAGAAGAGTAGATAATGAAATGACTAAGGGTACCTTTGTATAAATAGGCTCCTCAAGGGCACATCTACACATGGACCAATGGCAACCATTAAAGATAGCAAAAAGTGACAATCAAGATATAAAGGACCCGCAAGTTAAGATGATAGTCATATGGGCCGACTAGCTATTAGGAAAAGACACAATGTTTTGGTGTTTTAACTTTTCTCTCAATTTAAAAAAGAAAAATGAATGTAAAATATCTTGATATATCCTTGCTTTTGAGGCGAGGGATCGTAATTTTTGTTATTGCAATCACTAATCTAAAAAGAAAGAATCATGCACATCATGTGTTATCATGCAATATACCTGAAGCTCTTAGAATATCTAAAAAATTGTTGTAAACACATGTAACTATTGCAAAATATCATGATGTAACACTCAATAATATGAGGCAACCTCATGAGAGGATGTGAGCGTGAGGGGTCATTAATATGCCCCAATATAGTAATGTGATGGGGGACGAAGTTATACCCTAATGTAAGCTTTGTATGCATAAGATATATATTAAAAAATATTGTGATATATGCCTTGCTTTTGAGTCGAGGGATCGTAAACTTGTTCATGCAATCACTCATCTCAAAAGAAAGTATCATGTGCATCACGTGTTATGTAATATAGTCGAAGCTGTTAGAATATCTAAAAAAATCGCGTAAACACATGCATGTAATGATCACAAAATATCTTGTAACACTCAATAGTAAGAGGCAACCTCATGTCAAGATGTGAGAGTGAGGGGTAAGCATTATGCCCCAATATAGTAATGTGATCGGGAATGAAGTTATGCCCTAATGTAAGCTTTGTATGTGCAAGGTATAGATAATAATAAGCTCAACGAGATAGTCAACATTATGATGCCTCTAATGGCTAAGCAAGCTTGGAGCAAATGATATGCTCCAATGTAGCAACGTGCCCCTAGGAGGGCTAGATATGGCAATGAAGCACACACAAACAATAATATTATGTCCCAATAGATGCATGGTAATGACCATGGCAACATAGGCACCAAACATAGTAATACTTAAGTAGGTAACATGCATGATAAAGATCATGACACTAAACATATTATATCGCATAGTATGGGCAAGCAATTCACACAATCATGTAATTGCACGTAGAAGAGGAAACCATCATGCAAGGACATGACTCACGAGCAATGACGATATTACATGACACGACGACTAGAGGATTCTTTATTGTCAATTGATTGGACAAAAAATCAACAAACAACACGCATAAGCACACACATTGAAATGCAAGAATTTGAGTAATCATAGGGAACACACAATGTATCCATGTAACAATCATATGTAACAACACAACATATATATCTATGTAACACACAAGATGTAGGCAATGACAAGATTACCTAATCAATGTAAGTAGCTCTATATGATAAATGGAAAGTAGTAAAGATGCTTGGAATATAAGGCATACCACCAGTGTGATAATGTCCCCATGATGTGGGCATGAATGTAGCTGCATAGCATTTGTAAGTCCATGATCATAAGTAACGAATCAATCTTGCATCTCACCCATGCAAAGAATACCACGAGAAATACATACTTAACATGTATATATAAACCTCTAACATAGGTAGATAAGCTGATATGTATCCATCTACAAAGATAAATGAAAAAAAATATTTGAATATTTGCAATTTTCTAATTTTTTTGCATTTTTATAATTTTCTAGAAGAATCTTGCCACTTGGTGGGCATTATATGGCAATAGGTGAATCATGTGTGAACCATCATGTGATTAGGTGTATGTAGGATAAGGTGTCTTGCTATATGCAATATAAGATCCATAGACACATGGGTGCGATAAGGCTCTATATGTATAAGATATGTAATGTTAAAGCTCATGGAGGATATATGGGTACGATGCCCCCAAAAGAAATGTATAGGTATAGATATAATTAGTGAGGCTCATAAGATGGGTGGGTATGATGGCCCCAATGGCCACACATATATATATATATATATATATATATATATATATATATATATATATATATATATATATATATATATATATAGCCCATCACCAAAGGTCATGCGATAGATGGGTATGATGCCCCCAATGGCAGTGTCTGAATAATAGTGTATAAGATAATCTGGGTAGGATGCCTCTGATGGCAATAAGCAAGACCTATATCATGGCGAGTGTAGTGATAGTAGCATGTCCTCTTTGGCCTAAGATATAACAAGTGAATAACTCACAAGGAAAGTGTAGGTAGAATGCCTTTGAAGGCAACGTGTAGTTCAATATGAGCACAATGATATATTCTAGAAGTAGACAAGATATAGTCACATGTAAGTAACCAAATCGTATGCTGCCTTTAGGTTTGTGATGTGTATCTTGGTAATATGGGGAAGATCAATACCATATGGATTGTGGCGAATAAAGGTTCTGAGGACATGTGGCGACCAAACAAGACAAGGGAATTCAAGCGTGTGCACATTTACAAGGCAACAGTCAAAGCCAAGTGGCAAGAAGTCATGAAAAATCATAGAGTCAATGAAAATTGATCAGTCAAGAAAGTAAAAGTTAAATAAATGTAAGATGGAAAATGAAATTGCCACCACAACATCCTTAGAGCCAACTGTGAAATTAATGATCATATGTATATGGTACGGGTCCCGTAAAATTTGGAAGAATCATTGTAAGATGTATGTTTGAAAGCACGTCTTGCCATTATGATGTGAATCTAGTAAGCCCTCATTAACAACTTAGTGTAGGTGTTTGATAGGTGATTGATATAAAACTTGATGCACTTGCCTCTTAGGTACCCATATGTATATGAGTTTAACATTGGACATCCCATGGGTATTGATGTAATGCTTAGAAGTTGTTCATGATTTTTCGACCATGTCATGCCCCCTTTTCAAAATATTTAATTATTAAAATAATTAGTAATAGTATTTTAAGTTGTCCTAAGGTACTTTATTTCATAACATGGAAAATGACGACTTATTTATTATTATTATCATGTGGGCCAAAAGTAATATTCATTAAGTGGGATAAAAAGTAATATTTATTTAAAAGTATTTTTTGAATACTTTTAGGGTAAATTGGAAAAGGGAAAGTTATAAAAGGAGGCCGGGCTCAAAAGAGTCATTATTCATTATTCATCTTTGAAAACAAAACCCTATTCAAGAGTTTGAGCTTTGTGTTCAAATTTTTTCATCTGAGGACAAAATCCCTCTGATATACAGGTTTGGAGGACCAAAACCTTCTAACCCATTGAGGTGATTCCATTTAGAAAATCATAATTGTGCTTCCAAATTAGGATTAAAATCTAGTTTCAGTGTGGCTAAAGATCGCTATCAGATTTTAATACTTTTTGAGAGTTTGAAGTATTTAAAGACTGCTGTGTGGGGTTTTAGACAACATTCATGGCCATCATACCACCCTCCAGCTTAGTGCCATCCTTCCTTCAGCCCTACGATCTCTTTCCGTAGATTGTTGTACCTTGTCCTTGGTGAATCGTTGTTGTACGAGGTTTATCGTTGCTGTGCATGGTGATTACATTTGGGGTTTGACAAGGTTTGTTGTTGGGAATTTACTACTCTATTTATATGTATTCTTTAGTGTAGTAAACACATCGAATAAAATATTACAGTTGGTTTGTTATCAGATTTGGAATTTTTGTATTTCATGTGCAATTTATTTCTTGTTTCTTCATTGCCAGTATTTTGTATGCTTTCATCTCAATTCAATAAGGATTTCAATGAATTTTCAAGTGGGTTTTCAATATCAATATTGTATGTAGGTTGTTATAGTATTTGATTGATGTTCAATATTGGAAAGGATTCACAGTAAATTTTAAAGTTTGTAAAATATCCAGAAAGAGACATTACAGACCAAATACATAAGATTATGCATTTGAGGCACATGGTCTTTGAGGTTCGAATGTTGCACATGATTTTTATTGGAATTGAAAAAGCAATTAGATTTAACATTGTAAACTTCATCTTGATGAGATGTACTAGACATGGAGAAGTGAGCATATATAGGTTTATATGCTGAAGCACAATCATTATTATAAGTGTTAAGAGTCCCATGATCCAGTGAAGGGTTTTTCTTTAGCTGTAGTCTTTGCACCATATTCAAGACCTAGTTTGAATGGATGAGGAGTTAGGATTATTGGTTCTTTAATACCTATTTTGTTTTAATCCTTTACCATTGTACCCCATTTGTTTGATATATTTGGTTTTGGGTCCCATATTTTTTTGAAGGAGATTGGTGGGGGACCAAGAGTTGTTGAGCTTTATTAGTATTGAAACAAGTTTTCGTCTTGAATTGCTTTCCTTTATCCTTGGAAGATGTTATATTAAGCACGGAGGATGGGAAAGGTCACCCATATTTTGTAGGAGCATAGTGTAATTGGCCAATACCAAATGTGTTTATGTCATTTCAATATTCTCTAGGATCACAGGGCGTAAATTTAAGCTTTGATAAATGCTCATCTATGTTGTCAAGTTTGTAATCATCTTCCTCTTCATTATCATCCTGAGCATGTCTATATGTTTAATCGTTTTTTAAATAATGGTAAGGAGAATATCCTACCAAATATTTAACCTTTTTTGGAAATAAGGATAAGGAGAATAACCTAATCAACTAAAGAATAGACTATTCTAGAAGCAGGCCAGTTAAATAATTCAGATTCACAATATTTTATTACAGTGACGAATTATGGAAATATACTAAATATAGAAATTACATTGCCAAACAGGTATTTAATTGCTTAAACACGAAAAAGAGATAATACTTAGCTTGTTTACTGATGCCTAGACGAATTTGGGAAATGCGGCTGCAAAAGGAGATAGGATTATGCTCAAGTATGATTCGTCAGATTTTGGAAATTAGCTCTCGATCGACCAAGACCCTACCGTTGGAATCAAGACACCAGTGTCGATGCTTGTGTCCCAATTTTGACGCTTCTATCCGTTGTGAAGTATAGGTTTTTTTTCCTAGAAATTCCACTTGTGCTTGTTAGGTCTTATTGTCACCTTGCATATTTTTTGTCTGGATCGTGCACATAGGTTTTGAATATCAATGTAGCTCAAAACCCTAGGTATTTTGATTAGGGCATGTGATCTTGCAAAACAAGAGTTAGTGGGCTCAAGTGAAGTCGAGCTGACTTCAAAGACCCCTCTATCAATGAGCATTGCCTACATTGCCATATACTTCGAAGAAGTCCTTAGATCGATATAGTTCTCCTCCTTATGTGGGTTTGTGTGTGAACAACAATGTAGTATGCTATATGCGAGTGCATATGGTGATCTAGCTTGCAACTTGACAAATAATGCTCATTGGCTGCCCTTTGAATGCAAGTTGTGCAACTCAACATGATAATGTAAAATGATCATAAAACAATGGAACCTATACCAATCGTGATCAATAGCAACAAGATGCCTCCAACGTAGTATCATGCGGGAAGAGGAAAGGTCCAACATCTGCATGTTCATGTATCATGGATTTAGCGTATGCCTCTATCACACCCCAGTACTCATGAAACATGTGTAAAGAAATGATATGCTATCTACTAACATAAAGTAAACAACATATGCAAAAGCTAGTAATCGTGCGAATGCTAAAATATTTTTGTATTTTTGCTTTATTTGAATGTTTTTGCATTTTCTTGATTGTTTTTTTTTTTGAATTTTTTGGAATTTTAATTGAAAGAGCTAATCTAAGGAGTCATCACAATCAGAAGGTCTAGGATTGCCTAGTGGCCCTATCAACTTCTTTTCTTGCAACCATTGTTTATACCGAGTCGTTGCCACTTCTTCAATGGTCTCTTCTAGTTGGGTGCCTGAAGCTGTTGGTATTGGTTTATCACTGCATCCATCATGTTGAATGCTAATCTCTTTACCTTCAAAAGGAAAGGTGAGGCACATATTCGTAGTATCCATTGTTGCGGTCATATTGACCTACCACTGTTGTCCAAAATGAAATGTCAAATATGGCTCCTGGTCCATTACCCATATGATTGTATGAACCACCTTTGGTCCACATGTGATGGGTAACATAATGTACTCAAGAAAAAGTGAACAATGTTGTAACTCCTTTATAGTATGTCCCAGTTGTCGAAAACATGGAACACTGCAAATTGTGTTCCAATTGTTGTTATCAACCTTGAGATGCTCATAATAGTCCCCATTAATATTTGAAATAAGGGTTAGATCCTCTTGTTGTGGGCGCTTTCAAGTATGCCCCTTTATACTTTGTATTTTGGAATTATTTGAGATCAAAGATCTTTGTTGTTCTTGCATAATCTGTATATGCCCTTCATTTTTGTATTTTTGAATTTGTTTTTCCAATGCCTCACAATGATCTATATTGTGGCTTGTGATTCTATGATAATTTCAATATTTTGATCCTTCTGTACATGCCAATCTACTTTGTGACCTATGCCTATTAACAGGTAAAGATATCAACTTGTGTTCAAGTAACATAGAAAGGATTATGTGCAGAGCATCCTATTGCATCATGATTTGTAAAATCTGCCATGGTGACCTATGTGAGGATTCCACATTATTAACATGATGTATCTGCATTTGGCCCATGTAAGGTTGACTCAAAGCTTTTAGCCAAGAGGGATGGATTGTATAGCAGGTATTAACATGTTCATCTATTATCTTTGCCTTGCCTTTATTTGTATTTGTTGTTGCATCCTTTGGTGATGGATTTAACTTATATGTCCAGAGCTTGTAGGCGTGAATAAATTTTGTGAGAGATGCTCAAACGGATCAAAGCTAAGCTTGCGTAATTGCTCATTTGCCACATCTTTAGGAATATTCTCATCATTGTCATAATAATTAGAAACTTTGTGATCTTGCTGTTTGGAATTTACCACTAAAGGAAGATCAAATGCCTGATTTCATTATTGTAGTATCATTGGTTGCTTTTGCAATTGCTTTTGTTTGATTACTTTGTCTTTATGTCCATGTTCTTGTTCCTTGTGTATTTGTGTGTATCTCAGATGTAAGTGCCTTATGAACATCTTGAGATAAATGATTTATCTTACTTGATTCATTGTCTCAAAAGTGGATATATTCTTGATTGGAATAAATTGCGTAGGCTGTACCATTTGAAGAACCCCTTTTATGTCAGAGTGTAACATTTTGTAAAATTTGAAGGGGTCATCATCTGTAGGATGGTCCATAATGTTCCATCATATATGAATTTGACACATCGATGTAATGTAGATGGGACAACTTCCATAATATGTATCCAAGGTCCACCCAAGGGCAAATTGTAATGCAGTGATTGGGAATTACTTGGAATGTAGTTTGGATTGTTTTTGGTCCCAATGTGATTTGGCCAATTGGTGGGATGCATGAATTATCAAAACCTTTTATATGCATGTCTAATTTTTTAAGATCATTATTGATACCCATTGCTTTTAAGAATTCGGTGCTGCAAATATTTAGACATGATCTGTTATCAATTAGCATTCTTTTGATCCCTTTATTGTGCATATTGACTTGTATGAATAAAGGTAGATCTTGACCAAAGACATCCTTTGAAGGTAATTCTTTGCTATCAAAAGTGATGAGATCTGCATTGTTTTTGAGATCTTGCATAATATCCACAAAATAAGATGGTTCTATGTCACTTGGTACTTGGGTTTCGTGCAATGCTTCATATCAAATATCCTTATAGATGGTTGATTGTTTCAAAAGCTTAAGGATAGAGATCTTAGCATGGGTATTACTTAATTGTTCGATCATATCATACCCTTTAGATTTTATTACCAGCTTAGGCTTAGGAGGAACTTGTTGTATATGAACAGGGGACTGGGCAGGTTGGGCACCCTTTCCTCTTTGAGTAGTGACAACGTGGACTGCGGAGTCCAAGATAAGCCGTGGGCGAATAATGGGAGCGAGATAGTAGCTGTCATTTGAATAGGATCTAGGGGGACAAAAGGTTGGGAGCATGCACGTTGGCGTTTATTGAAGCTAGACACAGGGTCAATATTATTACAGTGAGAGTTGTAAAGAGAGATTAGATTGCTATCTTGTGTCAAATCACTCTCTTTGTTTTTACCAATTTGTTGATTCCATTTGATTATATATTGGATTGATTTAACAATGTATGCGAGATAACAAGCAATGACTACCATCGTGTATTGTATGAGGAAATAATTGCTAGATGTATCCATATTAAGCAAAATTAATTCCTTTTTAATGAGTGCAATTCTGTTTTTTAGGATTTTTAGCAATTTAGAAATAAAAAAATCAGAAAACCCTAGGGCAAGCTAGGATCACACAAGAAGACTCAAAGGTCGGGTTCATCAAATGTTTAACCCTTTTTGGAAATAAGGGTAAGGACGATAGCCCACTAAATGTTTAACTCTTTTTGGAAGTAAGTGAAGGAGAATAATGTAATCAACTAAGGAATATATTATTCTATAAGCACGCCAATTAAGTAATTTAGATTCACAATATTCTATTACAGTGTGAATTATGGAAATATGCTAAATAGAAAGTACATTGCCAAACAATAATTTGATTGCTTAAACACGAAGAAGAGATAATACTTAGTTTGTTTACTGATGTGTAGACGGATTTGGGAAATGCAGATGCAAGAGACAAGATGATGCTCAAGTATGATTCGTTAGATTTTGGAAATCAACTCTCTGTTAGCCAGGACACTACCATTGAATTTGGACACTGACGTTAATGCTTTTGTCCCAGTTTCGAAGCTTCTATCCGTAGTGAAGTATAGGTCCTTTTCTGGAAATTCCACTTGTGCTTGTTAGGTCTTACTGTCGCCTTGTAGATTTTTTGTCTGGATTGTGTGCACAGGGTTTGGATATCAGTTTGTAGCTCAAAACCCTAGGTCCTCTGATTAAGGCATGTAATCTTGCAAAACAAGAGATAGTGGGCTCAAGTGAAGTCGAGCTGACCTGAATAACCCTTTTGTCAATGAACGTTACCTACATAGCCATATACTTCTAAGAGGACCTTAGACCGATGTAGTTTTCCCGCTTATGTGGGCTTGTGTGTGAACAATGGTGTAGCATAATATATGCGAGTGCATGTGGTGATCTAGTTTGTAACTTGACAAATACTTTTCATGGGATGTTCTTTGAATGCTTCAGACCTGTAAGAAGACTACTCCTATGACTGATATAGAAATAGGCAAGAACAGGGCAATAGAATTTGGTTGTGCGAATGATATAGTGAGCTTGATGGGTGCTTGCTTGGTAATTGCTAGATGTCTATAATGAGTGGGCTTTGTTTTGTATTTATACCACACCTTTTGAAGATTTGTAACTGACAATGTAAGATATTAATTAGATTTCAAGTATATTGTGGGTTATACGTGATACCGGTAATCAAAATATCAAGATCGAATTATAAGATAAGCATTTAGGAACAATGAGATGACGATTGCAAGCCTTGCAACAACGAAAATATCCTAAACTGAAGGGTTGCGCCATGAGTGATATTTGCCAAGTGTACAAGACTAGTTTATCATGTAAAATCCAAATTTAGTATCTACACTATTGTTGTCCCCCAAAAATATCACTCATTTTTGGGACAACATTTGAACTATTTTGGTTCTACAGACCAAAATCCTCTCTTCCCATTTCAAAAATTGTTCAAAGCTTTCTCAGAAATCTACGGACTCTGCAGGCTTGAATCTACGGTTTTGCAGGCCAAGTTCTATGGGCTTCACAGGGTGATTTCTACGAACTCTGTAGGAAAGAAGCAAGCTCTCAACACTTAGGCGATTTCAAGGTTGGTTCAACGACAAGGTTCAACCAAAATGTCAATCGGCAAGCTTCTAAGCAAGGATTGAACCATTGAACCATTGAATTGTTGAACCTTGAACCAAAAAAGGTTCAACGGGTTCAATGGGTTCAAAGGTTCAACGTCACCAGCAAGAGTTAAGCGCATTTGTCAAGGTTCAAAGTTCAACCGCTTCAAGGTTCAACGGCTTCAAAACACTTATCAAAGAGAAGAAGGCTTGAACCATTGAACCGTTGAACCTTTGAACCACTTTGGTTCAAAGGTTCAACGGGTTCAATGGTTCAACAGGTTCAACGACCAAATGGTTCAACGCGTTTGGTTCAAAAAGATCAAAAGGACTTAGCCAAGTAAAAAGAATGAACCGATTGAACCATTGAACTTTGAACCAAAAGTTTCAACGAATTCACAGGTTCAAAGGTTCGACCAGTGCGATGAAGATCAAAGAGCTTAGAAAGAACAAGGAAGTGACGGACAAAGGATGAACCAATGAACCGATTGAACCTTGAACCGAAAGAGTTCAAAGTTCAATGGTTCATGGGTTCAAAGGTTCAAAGAAAGAAGCAGCAAACAGGTGGTTCAACGGATGGTTCAACCAAGAAGCGGGAAAGCGATTGAACTAGGAAGCGATGGAACAAAAGGGACAAAATGAACCGATGAACCAATGAACCAATGTACTTTTAGCGGGTTTAAAGGTTTAAGGTTCAACATGGTTCAAGCGGCTAGCGACCATTGACAGCCCCGCGGACGTCAAATTTAAAGTAAGGGAATATCCGTTGAAATTCAAATAAAGCGCAGAACTTAAAAGAACTAAGCGACTGACCGAAAAGATAGAATTCCTTCGGATTTGTTCAAAGTCCGATAGAGAACATTTCCTTCAGACTTTTTGTCCGAAGGAAATTATTAAGTGAGAGAGCCGTTAGAATTCTTTTGGAAGTATTTTTTGCGGAAAATGACTAAGGCAAAGCCTAAAGGAATTCCTTCAGACTTTTGTCCGAAGGAAATAAGCCCGACCAAAGGAATGCCTGAAAGGAAAAAGCCCGAGAACGGAGCGCTCCAAGTGTCATCGTCCGTGTGATTGTTAGATTACGCGGAACATGCCATGTGTCCCTTGAAAAGCTCGACGGAAGCCGCCAAGTGTCAACATCCGCGGTCTCTCCCTTTCGTTTCGTAAAGACTATGGTGGGTCCTGGGTGAGTTGATAAGCGGATGCTGCCACGTGTCATCTTCTGCAGGACTCTCAAAAGTGGAAAATGCCACGTGTCACTTGCTGAGATCAGCGGAAAGCGGCCAAAGCAAGCGGGAAAGACACAAAGGAATTGCTAAGGAGGATGACGGGCTCGAATGCATTCA
The DNA here is from genome assembly GCA_037957365.1 of Torreya grandis. NCBI lineage: Eukaryota > Viridiplantae > Streptophyta > Pinopsida > Cupressales > Taxaceae > Torreya > Torreya grandis. The sequence goes on along the minus strand of JARHVA010001301.1, from coordinate 3,364,326 downwards.
AAGGCCAAAACGCCAAAGGGAAGAACCGCTGCTGGGAGAGCGTAAAAAGCCAACAAAGCCGAGGATATAGCCCTGAGAGCTCAAATGCCAAGAAAAGACAAAACCAGAAAGAGAAAAAGATAGCCCAAGGGCTCAAATCGTAGCAAAAAGATGGAAAGGCCAAAATATCTTCAAGGGAGTTATTTCTAGTAGGTGAAACAGTGGATCAAATAGACTCCTGAGCACGCCAAATCAAGGACGCGGCCTGTTTTTTCCTTCCATTAAGTAATGGCAAATTAGACAGTTGGGCAGACATCAGGATAAGGACCAAACAGTCCATACTAAGGAAGAGACATATTAGAGGAATGGACACGCCATAGTTAAGACAATTGCCCTGTTTTCAACGCAGCCCCCCTGACAGAATTGAAAATGCATTCAAGGCATTGAATGCACAGCATGGGCCAATCCATGAAACAAAGCACCAAGTCTTTCTTGACTGCTATATATTGTAATCTTTTTTATTGTTTTAAATAGATTTTTTTGACCACAGAAGCAAAACTCTGCCCAAATTGAAAGGCGAATACTGAGACTTTGAACTCAGATTGTATTTCATATTATTTTATCTGAATGAGAAAGCAAGTGATTAGCAGACTTTGTGCTGTATAGCTTGTATCATTTTAGGAGATTGTTCTTATGTCTGTCTTCTGAATGTGTTCTTGTTCATTCAATTTAACAAGCAGAGCTAGTGGAAGTGATAAGGAAGGTGCCCTGAAGCCAGCAACTTTCAGAGTTTGTGCTGTCATAGTTGTCTTCAGTATGTGTTTATTTTTTGTTTCTGTGTAAAGGACCTTGGGACGACTTTGTGCCCCCATTGTTCTTCGTATCTCACTCTTGGGCAGTCAAGGTGGAGACTTTGTGCTACATCTTAGATTGCTGGTTACTTTGTACCCGGTTATCAGTTACTTTTACTATTGGAAAGAAACTCCTGCTGTTTTCTGCAAGAACACTTTTGAAAGAGAAGTGCCTTCAGTGTTTCCACTAGGATTTTCTCCTCTGTTTGTTAACATCATCTTTGAAAGAAGAGAGATGGATGATGTATCCTACCCCCGAGTGTTATTTTCTGGTTATTTATATAGTATATAGCTCCTGTGTATTTATAGGGAACCTCCCCTTGATGAGAGGAGAGATTAGTCCCCTTTTGATGTGGTAAACCTACACATTTGGCTGACCTTTCTTCCTGTTGTGGTTGATCAGACCTATTTTGTTTAACAATACGCTGATTGACAAAATATTCACCCAACAACTATCATCCTTGGTCTTACTACTTTCACCCACAACATATGTATGCATTCTTTCCATGGGAATAGATTGTTGAGGTGGTATAAACTTTGGATGAGTTATGTTAAGGTGTGGGATATCAACTTTTGTGGGTTCCACAACTTTGAAAAACTAGACGGGAACATTGTCCATGGGACAAATATAAATATGATCCTCATGTACAAATTGTAAGCAGCTATGTAATGTAGAGGGAATTGCATTCGTAACATGAATCCACGGTCTACCAAGTAAAAATTATTGCTAACTTCATTAGATATCACTTGATAAGTGCAACTAAAGTCTTAGTCCCTACAATTATGTTCAATGTAATTGTTCCTAGGGGTCTTCATGGCTGATTGTCAAATCCTGTTATGAACATATTTGAAGGTGTAAGAGACTTGCATTCAATTCTAAGTGCATTAAGGAAGGCCTCACTACAAATATTCAATCTTGAGCTGTTATCTACGAGGACCCTCTTGATTGTTGTATAGTCAATAATAACTTGAATGTACAAGTGAAAGTTTTGGTTGATGATCTCTTTGGGAGGCAAGTCCTTTGATATAAAAAGAGATGATATTCTCACAATCTTTGAATTTGTTAACAATATAAGCAAAGTAAGCAGGTAGAGTATCACTTGGCAAACTAGCATCACTAAAGGCGTCATACAATATGTCTTTGAAGACAATTTAAGTTTTGAGTAACTCTAGGATGGAAATCTTTGCATGGGTTTTCTAAAGTTGGTGTACAAGATTATAGGATTTAGGTTCTTTGATCCTAATCCTAGAAGGAGGGGGGAGATTAAAAGCTTGAGGGGCCTTTTGGTTAACCCCAACCTAAAGTTGAGGAGGAAGAGGTTTTAACTTTGCGTGGTTGACCCCTCCAGGTTGTTACGATGTCTCCCTTATAGCGAATCATCATATAATCAACAACTTAAGGGCCATCACTAAGAGGAGGGAAAGCAAAGCTCAAGGGAAAACATATCAAAGCTAAGTAAAGTTGACATGATTTGAACCAAGGGAAGCCTAATTATAAGGCACAAGCAAGGAGATGATTTTTAATGAAACCCTAAAACAAATCATAAATTAATAAAAATTAGGCTTCAAGGGGATGAATGTTGTGATACCCCACGCTGGATGATTGCTAGGATCAGGTTCACCAAAATGTTTTGGCTATTAAGCGTACAAGGGTAATTACATTATGTATAAACATTAAAACCATTGCACAATACAAATCTGACTAAATATAGTAAATACAACCATATATACAAATCTGAAATGTGCTAAAATAGACAATGGAACATTTGAAATTTGACTAAGTGGATTGATAGAGAAATACTTGTTTTCAAACTTGTGTAGTTTCAGAGGATATCACAATTATGAAAGTTGATCCTGACAACAAGTCGAACAAAACCCATATCTCGTTTTATGATTTGAGAACTTTCAAAAAAGGGACAGAGTTGGTGGCTCATAGAAAGTGTCGATGTAAGAATCGGCAATGAACATAATCGGCGGACAAAACCTTTCCCATTGTTTCGAAAGTGTCCTTTGCTTATTTTTAGGGACTAAATTATACGAGGTAGCTACGTAGTCTAATGCCAAACATGAATGTAACTTCGCTTCTCAAGATTGATAGTATAATCTTTTGTTTTTATTTCCCTTTGATCTTTAACCTAATCCTCAACAATGATGCAACAAAACAATGTGTGCAAGGTAGTTGATCTAGACTACCTCTTGAGGAGTTGTAGTGACATATTTCACACGCTTGTAATTAGAGTCACTGTAGTTCTCTTGTGCATGTGAGTGTAATCCTAACCCAAGTAAGAGAAAGGGATTCACCTCCTCTCCTAGATAATCAAATGGAACTACATGCTCCCTCTATAACCTTCTTTCGATACAAGATCTTGGCACTCGATGGATGAGGACAAAATAAAATCAATTTTCATCCTCCTTGATAAAATGTGATGACCTCTTGTTAAGAAGTGATAAAATAGGCATGAGAGACTCATCTTATAGGAGGCTCGGGTGACAAGAATATTTTATGAAACGACTAAGGGCAACTTTGTATATATATGTTCCTCGAGAGCACGTTTACACATGGGCTGACCATAAAAGGTAGTAAAAGGAGACAATCAAGGCACAAAGGATCCACACGTTAAAGGGATAGTTGTATGGGCCGACTAGGTCTTAGGAAAAGATCTTGATAGAATGTTTTGGATATTCCGGGAGTATTCGGGGTTGTACAAAGGCAAACGAGTAGTTGATTTGTAAGCTTTCGGACATTCTGGATTGAATGGATTTATTATCATTGGTCAAATATGAACAAAAAGACAAGTTATAAGGAAGACCTAAGTCAGGTGATGATGATATAGGGCCCAACACAAGGGGAAAGTGCACCGAAAATAGCCAAATGTGTGCACATGGACCAAGTGTCATAAAACACAGAAAATACCAAATGGAAAAGTTTCTTGTACCAAAATTACGTCTCTACATGAATCTATTTCATTTGAGCTGCCACGTGGATCAGTTTTCGCTCCTTGGAAAACAATGACTCCATTGTGCCAATTTGAAAGACCAAGAGTGGAAATTTTCTCTTGACCTAAGTTGTGGTGAATCATTTCCCTTTGTGTGTGATCTGACCTTGATTTGAAAATTTTGTGCAATGTTCTAGTCTGGTTCCTTGTTTGTTTTATCTTCCTGTCCATGCTCTGATCCAATATAATAGTTACACTACAAGTGATCCAATTTTATAGTTACACTACAATTAGGATTAAAGTCTAATAAATATAGCTATGGTGGAAAATATCAATATACAATTATAACATTGAAAACAGGATGCAAACCAAGATTGGATGGCAGGTTGAGCTCAAAGGCGTTATCTCCCACCTGCTCAGTTAGTGAGAGTGTAAAGTTCATAAGCAGTCCGATATTCCTGTGGGGACCTATGAGTCTTTATTTTTGCAAGTGCAAGAAAACTATATCATCAACATTTTATCGGTGTGGTGATGATGCTAGTCACAGTGCTACTTGTATATGATGTTGGCCATTTACAGTATAGTATGAAATTGCTGCTGAATATGTTGGACTTGGTCAATGAACTTGGTTGCTTTGTTAGATTCTTCTTGTGCTGATGGAGATCTACTCTTGACAGCACAAAATAAGCTAGATGAACTTGTGCTCAAGAATGAAACCTAAACATACTTCAAAAAGGCTGTTCGGAAGAGCTGTGCAAAGCTTTGTTGTAGTTTTTGTGGATGAATGGCCAACTTTTATCCCATGTGCACTAATACTTAGAATTGTGCACTCTAAAGAGATGAATTACCTTTCTGTCATTTACCTTTGTTCAGTCTTTTTTTGGGATGAAGAGTTGTAGACATGGTAAGCTGTGTATCCATTGTGAATCAAAGGATTTTCTCAGAAGTGCTAAGAAATATTCTCTTTCTTTGCAACAGTAGTGTCTGGCAAGCCAAAGTGATTCCATTGAGCTTAAAGGAAAGTATTTTTAGTATCTTGCCTTGAGACTGTCTTCTGACAAGGCACTATGACAGCCATCTTTGGAAGCCTATCCACTACCACAAAAACATGATCATCACCATGTTCGGTTGTGAGAAAACTTGAAAGGAAGTCAATGGAGACTAATCCAAAAGGCTTCGTTGGGGATGTTAATTGAGTGTAAAATCTCTGCAGGCTTGGCTATGGCACAAACTGCACCAGCTCGAATGTATTTAGTAACATCAGCTTCGAGATTCGACCAATAGAAATATTTTATCAGAACTGCCAAATTTTTGGCTATATTTTGTGAGCTACATACTTCGTTGAAGCATCCGATCCTCACATGACTATTTGTACATAGCTTTTATGATTTGGGATTTAACCATTATAAATTTATCCCGTTGTTATGTTCATGTTTCTTTAGTGCTCTGTACTTAATTATTTTTTGATGGTATAGGGCACCTTTACCCTAGTACTTCTCTGTTATAACTGAATGTACTCTTGGAGTCCTATTGATATATAATTGGCCCTCAGTGGACATTAATATAATTTATTTCTACTCCAAAATGTCTTCCATTAGAGTTGCAGGATTGTGGGGCTGAACAACAAACAACTGATATGTCACAAAACAACTATGTCCAGTCAAGTTTCTTAAGTTTAGAGATAAGCTCTACATTGTACCGTTAATGACCATTAAAGGGAATTATTATATAATGGTCATAATAGTTATGAGCTGGTTGTTAGTTTTTATGTTTACGTTGGTTGGTAGTTATGAGTTAGTTGAAGTTAGGAGGTAGTTGACAGTTTCCAAAATAGTTGATGAAGAGTGCTTAAAATGGCAGACTGGAACAGTATGGTAGAAATACTGCTCTTTCTTCTCTCTTTAGGTTAGTGTTATATATATATATATATATATTAGAATAGAACATTGCTTTAACTTATATTTATTACTAATATGAGTATTGATTAGCATCAGATAAGAATGGGGCGTGGCCAGGCGGTAAGGCAGCAGGTTTTGGTCCCACACACACACACACACACACACACACAGAGATATATATTCATATTTTCACCAAGAAAAATATCGATACCTTTTATTCCAAATTCATGGTGAAAAGATACAGCCAATAAGCCATAGAAAGATGGCAGAAGGAAAGCGAGCAAAATAGACTCGGCCAAAACAAACCTCAAGGATTTAGGCGAGGAAAACAAATTACAAGGTAACCAGAAACCTAGGGAGGCATAGCGTCAACAGAGGGTTATCCAAAAAAGAAAATAAGAAAAAGCCATGAAGGCACAATAACATAAGACCAGCAATGCTAGGAGAAAGAAAGTTCCCGCATGGAGGTAGTACCATTGCCCATACTGACATGTAGGAGAACCTTACCATTGTCCAATGCGCATGCCTGCTTGGCCAATACATCAGCTACAGTTTTGTACGCTCTGTAGATGTGTGAGAAGGTAGTAGCCTGAAAGTGTGACGCCAAATCCAGTGCCCTACTAATGGGATGAGAAAGAGTGCTCTGTCTACAAAGATAAGTGCTGTTCATCCAGTCACAAGCCAAGTTTGAGTCCGAGTAGATAGACAGGGATGGAGGCTCCCAATCCAAAGCAATGGTGAGGGCAGTCACCATTGCTTGTAAGTTGTAACTCAACAAAATTGTGAGAGTGGATTCCCATCCCTTGCCTGAAAGAAATAGTGTTTTGCCGAAAATGTAGGATGCCTCCAGCTCCACTTAACCCCGAGTTGCCATTTGAGGCCCCATCCTTGAAGCAATATGCATTGGTGGCATCCTCTTGAGGAGGATGAACATGGCGAGGGGCCTTTGGGTAGTATGTTTCATTGCCATTCGAGGCGCCATTTTGTAGATCGTGGAAAGGACGGTAGACATATTGTCAGTGAAAACAACACTGTTCTGGGATAACCAGATGCTCCAAATAAGTTGAAGTGGCAATTGTTTCTATTCCTCAGATAAACCTTTGTTCATAATCCAATTAGACCATGCAATCACCATGGAATTGCAATCTCACTTTGGAAAGTGTTGCTGAGTAGTGGTGGCATCCTAGATATCCTTGGCAAATCTACAATGGCTGAAAAGGTGGTCGATGGATTCTCCCCATTCCCTGCATAAGTAGCAAATGTTTGGCCCATTCCATCCATGCCTCATAAGGTTAACCCATGCGAGAAGTTTGTTTTGCATGGCCAACCAAAAGTGTAGTATTGACTTTGGAGGGGCCTATGTTTTCCATAGTCCCCTCCACCACCATTGTGTAACCAAAGGCTCCCACTGAGCCCTGAGAGCTTTGTAACCCAGTTTAACAACATAGTGACCTCCCTCCATGTTCTTTGCCCAGCACAAATTGTCTGGTTGGTCAGTGAGAGATGGAATTTGTGATCAGTTCCGACCTAAATCTTTCCCAATAGATGGCATCCTGTCCAGCAAGTTCTAATTCCACCGCTGTTCGCCACCCAGATCTCCATCTATCCTGCAATGTACTATCAAATGCATTTGCTAGGATAACAAATTTTTATGGCATAGGGTGGCCTTCAAAGAGTTCGTGAATATGAAGTCATTTGGAACCCCCATTATGGCATCTCTACCAAGGAGAACCTCTGTACCATTCCCTGGATCCCAAGCAAGAGAATCCCCAATGATGGAAAAACTTTGAACAAAAGCTTTCCAGAAGATAGTTGCGCCAGTGGAGTTCTTTGGACAAAATCTGATCCATTTTTTAATGGACAAAGGAAAAATATATTTTTGATGAGGAACCTGCTGCCATAGACCATGTTTAGAGATGAGGCTCCATGCCTCCTTAACTGCCAAAGCGGTAGAGAAGATGGACATATCCTTTATGCCCCAGCCAGCCTCTGATTTTGGTTGAGATAACGTACCCCACTAAATGAGAAGAATACTTTTATTTTCCTTATCACCCGACCAAAGGAAATGAAGGCACAATTTCCTTATCTTGTTGAGGATCATTCTTGGGAGATAAGCAATTGAAAGCCAACAAACAGGGATAGCCTCCAAGACACTTTTGATTAACACCAGCTGACCATTTATGGAGATCCATTTGTTGCACTAAAGAGTAATCCTCTGTTTTATCTTGTCCATAAGCCATAACAAGTCCTTGCATCGATAATCATTTGCCTTAATAAAGAAACCTAAATATTTTAAACCATCATTCGATGGAGTGGTAAAGGGCAGCACTGTATGTATGTGGTTTCTAGTAGCAACAACAATGTGGTAAAAATAAATGGCAGATTTCTGTATGTTGATAACCATACCCATCGCTGAAGAGAAAAGTTTTAGTATCCGATCCAAGCACTTAGCTTCCTGAATGGTGCCGTTCCCAAATAAGAGAATGTCATCAACAAAAAAGAATGTGTTTAATGTGCGTGGACGAAGCAATCTTGACCCCTTTTATGTTTCCAGCCGTGACCTCATGTGTAATATGCCGACTGAGGGCTTCCGCAATAATTAGAAACAAGAGTGGGGAGAGTCGGCATCCTTGTCTGAGCCCCCAAGAGGGAGTGAAGAAAGAAGTGGCAGATCCATTAATGAGAACAACAAAGGAGGCTAATTGATAGCATGCTTCAATCCAATTCATAAATGGGGGAGCGAAACTCACTTGTGTGAGTATTAGCCTTGGGTAAAGCCAGTTAACCCTATCAAAAGCTTTCAAGAGATCAATTTCGAGGAGAAAAGCTGGCCTAGACTTTGTTTTTATAGTGTGTAAAGCCTCATGTGCAGTACCAATAGCATCGTGGATGAGCCTATTATCTAGGAAGCCAAATTGCTCAGGGGAAATGTGTGCTGATAGGATGGGTTTTAGGCGAGCAGCAATGATTTTTGAGATTAACTTGTTTATGCAATTACACAAGGATATAGGCCGAAAATGATCAAATCTAGTGGGGTCTTTACCCTTTGGAATGTCTGCTATAAAGGTGGAAGAGAAAGGGGCACATATTCTGCCAGCAATACGAGACTCCTCAACCACAAGAAGTAGATTATCAGCAACAAGGACCCAAAAACCCAAATAGAACTCCACGGTCCCTACTGTCCAAGCTAGGGGCCTTTCAATGTTGAAATGTTTTGAGGGTCGAAAGAAGCTCCTCAAGAGATATAGGACTGAGAAGATGCTGATTTTGCCGGTCGTTAACCCTTCCGTCAAAGAAAGAAGCTGCTGCCATAATATCAGTGTGAGACCGCTGCCTTGGAGATAGAAGAGAAATCTGTACAATCAGTGACATTATTATCCTTGATGTTCCAAATAGTATGCTTTGCCCTGCGAGCCATAGCTTGTCTATGGAATTTTTTTGTGTTTTCATCTCCCTCAATGAGCCAAGTAGCATGACTTTTAATCCTCCATTTGGCCTCTTGCCAAGCCAGTAATCTAGCTTTTTCTTATTCCAAAGAATCTAGTTCCTTAAGAGTATCTGACTGGAAATCATCCTGCTGGTATGATTCGAGGCAAACCTTTGCCTCGATATTTTCTTCCACCTGCTGTAGTTTTATCTCGCTGTTGTCAAATTTATATCTTGCCCATCTTTTTGTAGCATTCTTCGCTTTGATGAGGTTCCTTTGAAGGCTTACCGTTGCATGTTCATCATGTTCTGGATTGTATGAAACCTAGCTTTTTTTAATGAGGTACCTGAAATCTTCGTAACACATCCAGTGAGGATTGAATTTAAATGGCGCTGGAGTCTGTTTTGTTCCCAGAAACAAATCAAGCAGAATACGGCAGTGGTCTGATGTAAACATGTTCAGTGTGGTTGCCTTGTATGCTTAAGGCTGGAGAGTGAGGCCTTCCTTTGATAAGAAGCCGGTCCAGCCTTTTGGATATGCCTTGAGACCCTGCATGATGGTTGGACCAAGTGGGCTCCATCCGCAAGGGGGCAGTATCCACCAAACTTTGATTGTACATGAAGTGTAAGAAGTAATATGCCAAAGGATCCTGTCGTGCTAGGTCCCCCCAAACCTCATTAAGGTGTGTAGTGAAATTTAGATCGATCCCGAGGATGGGGTGAGGCAGTTGTAGCATGCCCGAATCTTCAAGGGCCGACCAAAAATCTTTTCCATGTTGGGAGGGGGCATACATGTTTATATTATCAACTGCCTGATTTAGTTCTCTAGAGAAGAAGGAACCCAATATGTAGTTTGTATCTTGTTGAGAGGATCTCAAATCCATAGAGGAGTTCCATCCAAGTGTCAAACCACCCGAGTTTCCAATAGAGCTGTTGGTAATGAAGGACCAATTAGGTAAGCAATTTTGAAGATGTTTTTTGAGAGCTCATTCGAACACATAGTTTCTTGAACGAGTAAAATACTTGGCTTATGTCTGAAAACCAACCTCTTTAAGGACCGTTGTTTTGCGGCCGTCCCAATGCCTCTGATATTATAGGATGTAATTAACATTTATTCACCTTCTTGGGGGCTGCTCTCCCAAGGACCCCATTTGCAGTAAGTTGTTTTCCCAGGAGGACATCCTTTTCAGCATCCATTTGAGCATGTGTCATGTCCCCTCTCTAGGGCGACTCAACATTTCACGAGGATTTGCCTATTCCTGACTCTCGTAGGCAGATAAAAAGGTGGTGAGAGGGTCATTTTTGCAATTCGATGGCTCACGATGATGCGGGAGATAGTATATTTTATTATGGAGGCCAAATTGCTATATTTTAATTTTAAAATGCACTTTAATTTTATTTTTATAAAATTATTTTTTATTTAAAAAGTATAATAAGTTTTGTGATGTATTACGAAAACTCTTGGAAGTTCCGAAAAAGTGCATAAATAGACCCTATGGGTTATGTAATTGGCATCCAGTTCATTTTTATTGATCATTGCATCTTCCCGAGCATTTGGAGACTCCAGAGTCTGCATATTCTCAGATTAATCCTTGAGAACGATACCTCTCAAGCGATTTGCATAACTGAGGAAGTGAGAGATCTTCCGAAGGGTTGCACATTGGAGATAGCATCCAGCGATTTCATGCCAAACATACAGGTTCGATTTTACCAGTTTAAAAATCCATTGAAGGGATGAAAATATCTATAGCTTATTAACAGGCACTTATTTGGCTACATTCCGTACAGGAACGCCCTGTACCTTCAAGTCCGTACAAACAGCAGACCTTTTTCGCAACCCCAGTAATTGTACGGCGCGCCAGTCCAAGGAGGGCAAATTATTTCTTTTGGAAAATTCTATAAAGAGCGCCCAGCTGAGCGACATCATCTTCAGACCTAGGCCGCAGCTATAGAAGCAAAGAAAGATCAGTCCGTACAGTCCGTACTGTACGGACTGTATCCGTACGGCGCCGTACGGACTGTATCCGCGCGGCATTTTGGCACAGCGACTGATCAAGTTTTGGCAGCAAGTTTTGGGCAGCGAACTGCTACAGAAATAAGGTCGGATTTTTACAATAAACAGCAGGTTCTATTTTTATGCAACAGGGTCCTTGTATATTTGTCTGATTTTTTGTAAGGCTGAAATAGCCATAGCTATATTAAAATAAAGGCTGTACTTTTTTCTAGAAATTTTACAATTCTCATGGAAGTAAATCAATGAGACTGATTGCAAACTATTTGACGAAATTACAAAGCTGTATTCAGTGATATTTTTGACAAATTTCTTAATGCAATGTAATTTCTGATATTCCGTAAAGTGTTTGACAAAATTCCTTAGTATAAAACCAGTGTTTTTAGTGAGCCCATTAGTAAGGGACATCACAGCATGTGAAAATTTTGAGCGTCTCCCTCCGCTGGTTGGCGTAGTGCATGCAGCTGTAGTTTTCATACCTCCAGGTTGTTGATATGAGTCCTGCTTTTGTTGAGTCTTTGAAAGTGATCTTTTCATATATCTTTTCTCTGAAGATGGCTCTGAACCAAATGAATATGTAGAAGAGTCCTGCCCATTTACTAATCTCTCTTGCTCTTTCCGCTTTGAAGATTTTGATGGGGATGAAGTTTGCACCGGATGGATAGCACTCTTCTGATTGGGAATATTTGTAGAATAAACCCCCTGCTGTGGAAAGCACTTGGATTCCTTAACCTCTGTATGACTGAAGTTTCTGCTTATGTGGATGTCGCCCCCATTTATTGCTCTAAACTGCACAAAAGTCTTTTCTATGGGCTGTATAATGTACTGTTCTTGATCAACTTCCTCAATGAAAGTTTCTTTGTGAGGAACCACATCAAAAGGGGGGTGTATGGAAAGGAGCACACCGATGAATGGAGAGGCCTCCTCAATAGGGCAGTGTGTGGGAGGGGTGGAAACCTTGGTGTCCAATGTGTCTTCAAGTGTGAATGAAACCTTCAAGCACGTGTTGACCATCAAAGCTGCCTTGTCAGTAACCTCCCATGAATGATGATGGTTCCTTAGTTCCTCACTGATTTGTAGTTCTGAAGGGATAGTTGAGCCTTCTCCATCCATCATCTTTTGGAGTGTATCCTCATTGTGATCCAGAGGAGAAAGGTTGTATGAAACCTCCTTTTGATTTTTACCATTCTGAGTAAAAGGAGTGGAGGGTGGGCTCTTGGATGAGACCTTTTCCGAAATGGATTGAGGAAGATGAAAAAGACTAGAAAGAGAGTGAAGAATACCTGGAGTACCAGCTGGTGCACTCTCAGAGGAGATGTATATTTGGGAGGTGTGCCGCTGCAATTTGAAACACCCCGTGTGTCATTTGAAATCCCTACTTTACCAGAGCCAACAAAGGTGGTCCTTGAACCCTCACAATGGAGTCACCAGTTTGTTCGGCCAACGGTTGGGAAACTTTCATACCTCCAGATGGCTTCTTCCTAGGGGAAACGACTAGTATATCTGCATGTTTTTGGTGTGGGCAAGAATATTTTAGATGACCGTATGAACGGCACTGTGTGAATCTGAAAGGCACATTTTTGTATCTAATGTTTGATTTATACAATTGTCTTTTACTGTCAACTCTATGGTTTCTGGAAGGCCTTGTGTGATATCTATTTCAACACAAATATTTTCCACTGACGTGTGTTACTTGAAGAGGGTGCTTGGATCCGTTTTTAGAAAGGTTCCTAAGGAGTCTCCAATGATTTTGAAAATCTGGGGCTACCACAACTCAATGGGCAGCCCTGGCAACTTAACCCACATCGCCAATGTTTTTACCTGCTCCCGATTTGGATCAAAGGCGTTATACCATCTTATGGTGGTGAGGGCAGCATTGCCCCAGAACCAAGGGCCTTCCAAGGATATCTTTGATCTGTCCTCCAATGATCTAAACACAAATATGATGAATCCCCTTGCCCCATGATGGATAATAGGTGCATAACCCAGAATAGATGACCAAGTGTGTTGTACCCACCTCTGTAAATCCAGATCATTCAGGATCCTGTTGTGAAACCAGCCGATAAGAGTCTGATCAGTATACTTGATGACATTTTCCTTGAAGATGCATGGATCAATGGTAGCCTGTGCTGGGATTGGTGAGATCTTGAAGCATTTCTGTTTATTATGTCTGATCCTAATCTTCTTTTCCTTTGGTTCATTTGCCTGCTGATTGGACTGCTCGATGCCTGTTGCCACTCAGATCCCATTGTCGGTGTCTTGTGTGAGCAACGGAGGGTGGAGTAAAGAGCCGAAAGAGAATAGAAGCCAGTGTTCTTGAAATCCACCTGGAATGGATAAGGCTTTCTCCGCTGCAAAAGTGTGCTGAGATATGATTGACTTCGCTTTGTTGTAAATGAACCAGGTACCTGTGGATTGATGTGATCCCTAGAGAGACCTCAAAACTGTCGCGTCTCCTCCTGTTGCTCCTCCGTCTCCATTTTTTCATATATATATATTTCCTTTATCTATGCCATTAGCGACCCTAAAATATTTTGTTTTGGTTCATTCATTGGCCACAAAAATCATTTTCAATTCATCTTTTGTGAAGAAAGATACTGCAAGGAGATGAAATCGGTGGCAAATATGCTAATTGTAGGCGAACAACCTCTTTGCTGTTTGCAAATTTGCTCATGAGATTGAGGACCATTGCATGATTCCAGCTTTGTTTTATTATACGTTTATCTTACTCAAACCATTTTAACCCAATTACTTTTTCGTATATTCTCTAGCATCACATCTATATAATTGAAAATGTAAGAGGGGTGCCTCTCCATAAGAAGTTTTCCAACAACCACATAGTTTGCAGCCTCACCAACGACAACATGCATGAGATTTCCTCCCCCACTCTAATCACAACCGCCTTAAACGTCTTGCATAGTGTTTGGGTATTTTTTATTTGGTTGGATCTGATAATGCATCTAAAAACATTGGAGTATGAGACAAGACAGTTAGCAATGGTCATTTTCTTCCATCTGTCCATCAATTGAATGTAATAGCGTAACCTTATTTTCCCCAATGAGCATGATGTTCAGAAGTATTTCTGTCGCATGTTTATCACTTGCGATTTTTCATTTCCAAGGGCTTCAGATATGTGGTCTTTGAAGCCCATGGCAGCAGTGAAAGTAGCATCAACTATGGTGTTCCAATTATGGGATTTAGTGGCATTGAAAGGTTGGTATATTATCACCACGAGTATTAGGATTACGGGAGTAAGAAGACGGAATTGGGGACGACAGAAAAATGATATCTTCTTCTTCCTCCTTTGGTCTAACAAATGCAAAAGTAGACCTTGTACCATGACAACAAATTGATGCAGTTCCTATATTTATTTTTTCCTTTTTGGCTTTATTTATTTTGATGGCCTCTAATGACTTATTGGATTAGAGGGTTACATAAGGTGGGTGTTTCTAACAACTTTCAATGTAATGTCCAGTTGTAATCTATTTATGCCTCTGTATTAATTCTTCCCACAAAAAATTATTTCACTTTTGCTCCTTCCAAACTTGTAGCATAGTTCTAGCCTTCTAGGCATTAGCTTCCGCCTTGGATATATATACTTTTTTGGGATGTCTAAATTTTTTCTAGGTTCTGTTGAAAACCATTTTCCTGACATTTATTAAAAACTTAAATATTTTTATGAGTACAAAATTTCTACCTTTAATGACTGAGTTTTGATGGATAATATGGTGGCTGTTTGTTGATTTGTGGTTGGCACCCCTTTTGGTCAATGCCGAGTCAAATTATGCTCTCATTGAAGGCTCTGTAGATATGTTTTATTTTGAAGTGGAGGGCTTTCTAGGCCCTTTGGCCTGGAGTCCGGTTCCCTAGGGAAGACACAAAGTACTGCTGCTTCTTCGCCAGCAGATGTTCATCAGCCTTGTGTGTTAGGAGAGTATGTACAGGAGCACCCTGCTTCCTCCTAGGATTTCCCAGCTTGGCTCCCTTAGTTCCAGGTATTCTTTGATGTACATTATCATATTTGTCATTGGTGCCTTTGTAGTCGTTGATGACAATGCCACATTTTCTTTTGGCCCGAATCTTCCTTGCTTCAGATGTATGACAGCGCTGGTTTCCAGTCTCGAGGATGTCCATGAAGTACCCTGGACATCCTCAGCAGTCGAGGATGTTCCCCACGCATCTCAGGGATGCCTACACGTCCTGAAAAATAAAGGAGATAAAAAAGTCCTTGGCAAAGCTCCCTGAGAGGCAGGCTGAAAGGTACTGGTGACAGCATGGTCACTTTCTAGGGACCTAGGGATGGCAAGAGGATGTTTCGTCTTTGACTCCCTAAAATACAGGGGTGTCACCAAGGCATCTAGAAGGCTGGGGGTGCATCCCCAGGGAACACTTTGCAAAGCCAATCTCATACATTCACCAGGTTTATCTTTAATAACTTTTTTACTACAAGGCCACAGATTTAATTTGAATAGCATGTAGTATTTTTCTATGTAAAACCATAGAAGGTATCACAAATACTCTGTTATGTCAAGGTTTATTTTTACCAGACTTAGATTTACCTACAATTAATTAAACGTTTGCCCTTCTGTTTGTTACCCTTATATATTTTCAACACAATAAACTCTATATAAACAACATAGATTTAGAGAGAGATTTTGTAAGTTATTAAATTCCCTGACACGTATATATAGTTCATAAAAGCAATCATTTATGTATTAATTCATGCGTCAAATGCATTTCTGGATAGAGTTCTCTGGAAGGCAGCCCTCTTGCAGTAGAAGTGGAAGCACATGTAGAACATGTGGCAGCAAGGAGGAATTATATTATAATAACATCTCACAACCTTGGCCAGGGTCATTAGGAGTGTACCTTGTACCCCTTGTTGGCCATACCTTGTATGCCCTGTCTCAATGCCCACAGTCGCCTTGCCCTGCGTCACCTTGAGTTTCTCATATGGTTCATTTTCTGCCACTTCCAAGAACTCTTAACATTAAACATATAAATAGACGAAAAAGCCGTTGCAACCAACACAACCTTTAATAACATGCTTAGTTACACAAACTTCAATACGTTACACTGTAATAATATTCTTCCACATCTTGAGTAAATTTCATAATATTTTTTTATTTATTGACTCTTAACCATTTACAACTCCACATGTAAGTGGCTTCAGTATTAATCCTTTTTACAGTCAGAAGGGTAAAAAGTCACATAAGATGTTATGTCTCTATCATTGGCCCATGATTTGTTTGTTAGGTTTTGCTTGTTTCATATGATTGTTCAGTGTAAATTATGTCGGTATATTTTCTTATGAATGGTATGGTGCTTACTGCTTGGAACTTAATCACATACATTATCATCACAAATTGTTTGTTGGGAGTTCTCTCACTGTCACTTTCTCTCTCCCATACATGCACATGCGCATGTGCACATATACACACTCTCACAGTCACCCTCCCTCACCCTCACCCTCACCCTCACCCTCACCCTCACACTCTCATTCACATTAGGCGTCCCCCTCACTTTCACCCTCACCCTCACCCTCACCCTCACCCTCACACTCTCATTCACATTAGGCGTCCCCCTCACCTTCACCCTCACCCTCACCCTCACACTCACAATTGAAACGGCTAGGTGACCTCTCAAGGAGTAAAATAAAGAGGCCCTCTTTTTAAAACTCTTATGTGTTGTTTGTTCTCTGAATAATATGGAATTAGGTTTGCAATACATATGTTCTATAAGCCATGCTGTGTTGTTTCTTGTGCTTTCTCTGTAACTCAGTATTTGTAAATTTTTATTTTCATAATTTGTATTCAGCTACTTTTCAGAACCGGGGGTTCTTTTCACCCTAGCACTTTCTTATTATAACTAAACCTAGTTTCAAGTCCTGTTGACTGACTTTGTTCTCTTGTGGACATTGGTATAATTCATTTATTTATTTTTGGAGAAATCTATGTTTACCGGTACTGAACTGGTTTTGAAAATGGGTGGACATTTTAGTCTCATAACTGACTAGTAATGCGATTTTGCAGACGCCGTGTTGTACAAGTATATGCACGGGGTGTTCGTATTCTTGATGGTGCATACATGACCCAGGAGTTGTGCATTGAAGTTCCAAATGCTGATACAAATTCAAATTCCGATAATGCTACTGTATCTACTGTATCCATTGCAGATCCATATGTTCTACTCAAGATGTCAGATGGAAGTGTACAACTCATTGTTGGAGGTTTTTATTCTTTATAATCCATTGTAATGTCTATTTGGCTACCCAAAAAATAAGTCTCATTGACTGAGCATATGCCGCATCTTAAAAATTGATTTTTTAAAATTACGAGTGTTTATGGGAGTGTTCATTTGTAATTACTAATTACCAATGGCATTGTAAGAACATAATTGAATACAAATAGTTTTTTGGCAATTAAACTATTGTAATAATAATAGCTGTCTATTGCACCAGAAGTTCAGTGTTCAATATATCTAAATTCAAAAGTTTGGTTTTAGCACTTTCACTTACATTTTCTGGGAAGGTTATGGGTTCTGTATGAAATATGTATAAATGCAATTAGTCAAATATATACTGATAGACTGAAGACAAAGCAGTGAACCTGAGTGGCAATGATTTCAAGTGTTTGACGTTTTCTTAGGTCCTAGATAATGAGTAGCATGTCTCCTTGTTGAGGAAATCTAGTTGTGCTCCAATATTTCTTTTTTGTTGTATGTTGTAATAGCCTAGTATGATGGTACACTGTGTTAGTTCCTTTCCATTTGCTTATGCTTATCAGGCAGCTTGCATATTAGCTGCTCCTTTTTAATGATTTTACAATATTAACATGTACGCCCTTTTCTCATAAAAAAGTAATACACTGAAGACACATTGGCATCAATGATAGCCTTGTTCACATAAATATGAAGATTTTAATTTTCCCCTCTTAGAAGGTTCATTGGCAAGCATTTGTTTTTATGGGCATCTCTTGGAACCAGTATTTTCTGGAACTGGCTGTTTCCATCGATTATGGAGTGTTTGTGAGATGCATATGATGTGGAATTATTTAACAAGGATTTCTTTAGTTTGAAAATGCAATATTTGCCTAGGATGCAAATGTTAAAAGACAAAGTCAATGGAGTCTCTAAGGCTAGGTTGTGTTAGAATCCACCTTTCAAGCTCAACCATTGTTCTTGTTGTTTCTAGTTGTATTGAACTGTAACTATGAACTTCCACAATCTCTTACAAGTTACAAAGTATGTTTACATGTTTTTGAAACTCGTAAAATGTCTATGCCTGGTTACACAATTCAACAATTGACAAACAAACAGGAGCTTTGTGTTCCCTATTCGGCCAAAAATAAAGTATATTCCAATCCAGTCCTGTGATGTGAGAATCAGTTATAAGCAGCTTGTTGCATTATTTTGGTTCTCATACTTGGGGCACAATCTCATATGATCTGCAAGCAATCTTTTCGAGTTATAATGCAGCAAAAGAGCCTGTTCGCCTCTCCCAGATATATACATGTTGCATCTGATTTTTTTTGTAAAAAATAGCAAAATAGTGTTTTAAAAATCTATTGGCTATTTAGAATTTCTTCAAATTTATCTATATGTAGCATTCATTCTTTTTTTATATGGTGCAAAAGACAATTTGCTTGCCTGACTGGAAGAGATCCTAATTGGATTCCAAAACAACTTTGCAAAATATCAGAATGGATAAAACTTCTTTTGTATTGTTGCTTGAAAAATAAGTAAATCTCATCCCTCAAAAGGAGTTGAATTTTTTATGTATTTGGATTCCAAGTGGCAGCCCACTAGCTTATTAATAATTATGTCATACTGTCTGGGAAATAGTTGGCAAGGAAGTCTGCGATTCTATATCCACTGTATACTGTATCACAAAAACAATTAGCTGAGGAATTTATAGAATGATTGTGCAGTTAGCAGGCATATAATTATTTAAAATTTAGGAAATGCTATAATTATGATTAGAGTTTGGTGAAAAACCTTTCTTGGAGTTGATTTAGATATTTGTCATTGCAGATCCAGCAGCTTGCACCATTTCAATAACTTCGCCGCCTATATCTAAAAGCTCTGCAGACCCTATTGCTGCATGTTCACTTTATCATGATAGAGGGCCTGAACCTTGGTTAAGGAAAACGAGCACAGATGCTTGGCTTTCAACAGGAGCAGCGGATGAACTTGAAGGGACTGATGGTTCCCCTCAAGATCAGGGAGATATATACTGCATAATATGCCGAGATAGTGGAAGACTTGATCTGTTTGAAGTTCCCAGCTTTAGATGCGTTTATTCCATTGATAAGTTTATGTCTGGCAAAAGTATCTTAGTAGATACTTATCTCCCTGATGTGTCCGGTGATACCCAGGTAACTGTAAAGGAGCAACCAGAAGCAAGTTTGGAGGTAAATAAAAAAGAAAATGGGCACAAAATGAAGGTTGTAGAAATATGCATGCAGAAATGGAGTGGTCAATTTGGTCGTCCCTTTCTTTTTGCAATATTGAGTGATGGGACAATGCTTTGTTATCATGCATATCTATATGAAGGACAAGATAATACAGCAAAGATGGAAGGCACAAGTACAGGAGAGAGTGTAAATAATAGTATTAGTACATCGAGGCTTAGGAATTTGCGATTTGTTCGTGTATGCTTGGAATCAATGACAAGGGATGAAGCTGGAACAGAAGCTTCAGGGAAAAGGATCGTGAATTTTAGGAGCATAGGTGGTTACCAAGGTGCTTTCTTGACAGGTGCACGGCCAGCGTGGTTTATGGTCTGTAGAGAGAGACTTCGAGTTCATCCACAGGTAACATAAGATAGTAATGCCTATTGCATGGATATTCCATGTCCTGTATTATCTTTTTGAGTGTAACCTTGTAATTGTTTTTCGATATGGTCATTTGGCAGGTATTTTGAAAATTTAGCGTGTTCTGATATGGAGCGTTTGTAACTTGGAATACTTTGACTTCATTATGCATTTCATGTCATCAAGTTGTTATCTTGTACTAGCATGCATGTGCTTTACCGTGCGTGGAAAACTTTCCAGATTGAATTTTTTGTCAGAAATTCTACAAATTTATCAAATTGCATTACCATCCATGTCTACATGTTGGTTTAGTGATTTCTTTCTGTCAAAGATTTTGTGCATATTTATTTTTCATTTTCACTGAGCAAAAACATATTTTAATGATGCAAATTGCAGTTGATATGATGAGGAATGTGTTCTGTTATCACAATAAATTTAAAATTACATACAGAAATCTTCAGTCCCTGATATGCCATACCTGCATATTCAGCATGTATCTGGGTACAGTGTGGCATGTATCTTTAAGCGTACCTGATCTTAGCCTATCCACACTCTAGGTTTTTCAAAAGCTTCTGTATTTGTGCCGTACACAGTGCCAGTATTGGATACCATATCCATGTCTGCATCTGAATAAAACAGTTAAAAAAAGTTTTGACACAAAGCAAGGGGGGATGATATGCATTGGATGGTAGTACCAGAACATAATCTACAATTCTCATGGAGAATGATTTAAAAATTATGGTATTATAAATGGATTTTCAGATTTTGAGATTTATCATCTTTTGTGAATATAATATTTGTGTGACCAGCTCATGTCTAATCTGTTCTGTTAATTTTGTTTTGGCAAAAGGATAACACAATGGCTACTAGGATACTGTATCAATGTATATTGTATCACAGTTTTCTGATCTGCAAAAAATTAAAAGTAGCATTTTGGTGTCATAGGTTTTATTACAAGTAGTTAATACTCACCATAGTATTAGGTCTTGTATATTCGCCATAATTAATTGATTAGGTGGAGCAATTTCATGAGAGTTGCCGCATGATACTTGATATTCACAAGTCATATATTATTCACATCAATCACCAATTAATAGAATATTAGGGCAATGACTACTCATGAAGGTCATTGATATGACTAAAAAACATGAGTAAAAATCGCACAAAAAATTAATAATCTAAATCTAATAGAATATATCTTTTTCACATCTATTATATTTTGCTCAGCAAATAAGCTGTGCAATACAAAATATTGCTAACGACAATCCATATGTCCATATAAGTAGAAGCAGAATTCTCTCAGCCAAATTTTTTTAAAATATATTTGCACTAGATAGGAGGTTGCAGCAATAGGAAGACAACAATGAAAGTGAGAGGATGCAAAGGAGATGAATAGAGGGAGGGAGGGAGAGATGGAGGACGCTGTTTGTAATTTGGACAAGTTTGACTGGACAAAAACTTATCAGCCATATTTTAGGAGGCTTATATTCCACCCTGTTCATCCAATTTTCAGTTCATGCTCTAGAATATTTTCACTATTTCGCAAACCCAAAAATGAGCTGTATCAGCAAGTGTGGAGATGCTGTGTTCCATATAACAACAGAGTATGGAACTGCAAATATAAATTATAATAATTTAATAAACGATAAAACAAAAAAATGGGGACACCTGCTCACCTGAGAGAGGATTGCACATGCAAATCCGTTTATAGCACTAAAGGTGTTACATAAGGGACCTCTTTGGTTGCACTAGAAGTTGAAATGGTAAAAAGAAACATTCATTAGGGTATTCCACCCGTTATATCAAACCCACAAGAAACCTCACTTAACTCATGACCTAACCATTTACTAATAATATGATAATAATGGTAAGACTAAAGGGAAAACATCCTATAACATATGTTGTGCCTAGGTACACAACATGGCATCCTCCTTAAGGAGCTTTTTTCTCAAAGCTGGTAAAAAATCCAAAGTTAAGCACACTTAACCTAGAGTAGTACTAGGATGGGTGACTTTATAGAAACTTTCCATGTGTAAGATTTTGCCTAACGGGCTTTAATAAATGTGAAGGACCAGAGGGGATTGAACCCAAGACCACCACATCATAAAAGGAAATTCTCACCAACACACCATAAAATACTACTTAACCAAATACATGAATGAGATTATGGGGTTTCGCTTAACTCCTCCATGTCCCCTTGCATTTTAAGACATCTTTTCGACCAACGTTGACATTTTTTTATGCTTGTCTTGGAAACCCTCTTTTTCCCAAATTGGATAGCACCCCAATATTTATTTTCCCTTTTGTTTGTAGCCCCTTTTTTGCCCCCCTTCCCTGCTTGCCCTCACACTCGCCCTATTGCCCCCCCGTTCCTTACCCTTTTATAAAAGCACTGTGGCAAGTTTTGATGCTTGTCAACAAAATCCTATGTCTCCATGGTTGCGTCCTTTGTTGGTAGCTCCTTTCGCTTGAGCTTGAACATTCGGACAACTTGATTGTGCGGCTTCCTAGACTCTTCCCCGACAATGCACTTTGGTTCCAACACCAACTTTCCTTCTTCATTTGTGATAGGAAGTTTTGTTTGTGGCATAATATGCTCTCAGAGATTCTTCTTCAAACATGATACATGGAAGACATTATGCAATCTTCACTTGTTTGGTATGTCCAGTGCATATTCAAATTTGCTCGCCTTTGCTCTCACATTGTACAGGTCATAATATTTAGGCGACAACTTTTGCTTTCCTGCATTCTTCAACATGACCTGCTTACATGGTTGTAGCCAAACAAATACCATGTCTTCGATTTCAAATTTCCTCTCTACCTTGTGTTGATTTGTTTGTTGCTTCATCCTTTTTGCACTTACTACTAGGTTGTCCCTCATAATTTGTAGTGTTGTGCATCTCCTCCAATGCTTTCTTTGTTGCTGGGACCTTGCCCCTTTAAACTACCCAATCCAATAGTAATGGTGGCTCGTACCCATATAGAGCCTTTAAAGGATGTCATTTTGACGGTTGAATGATATGTGGTGTTGTACCAATACTCAACCAAATGTGACCATTCCAATCACTTGCTTTGTTTATCGCTTGCATATATTTTAAGATACCCTTCCAGGGACTTGTTAACCACCTCTATTTGACCATTAGTTTGGGGATGGTAGGCAGTCCTCGTGTTAAATGTAATTCCTGCATTACGAAACAATTCTTACTAAAAATGACTTTGGAATATTTGATCTTGATCGCAAATGATCTTCTTTTGCATACCATATAGTCTAAACTCATGTTGGAAATACGATTTACCAACCTTAGGGCCATTGTTTCCTGCCTTTCTTGTGGGAATGAAATGGGCATACTTAATTGATCTACCACAAAAAATATTTCATTCCTACCTTCAAACTTGGGAAGCTCTGCGATAAAGTCCATTGACACAATTTCCCACTTTTGATTTGGTACAACATTTGGTTGCAAATTTCTTGGAGAAGAAACATTCAACCTTATTTCATTGGCAGGTGTCACACTTAGCTACAAATTGTAGAAAGTTTTCCTTCATGCTTTGCTAGAAAAAAATAGAGATGATGTTTTTGTAGGTTTTGTAGAATCCATGGCATGTAGATGGAGACCCGTGCCCATGCACAAGTGCCTTCTAAACAAGAGGGGATTCCTCCCTTAAGTAAACACGTCCTCTAAAACATATAACTCGATTCCAAGTAGACCGAGTTTTACTTTTCTTCCTTGCTTCAATGTCTTGTATGAGCTTGGTTGTGGTACGGTGGGTTAAGTAGTCTTGTGACAAATCTGGTATATAAGCAAGTTGACTGATGGAGATGACATGAAACACAATGTATTCCTCTAGACTTGATAGTGCATCTCCCACCACATTCTCCTTCCCTTTCTTATAGAGGATCTCAAAGTCATAGGCTTGTAGGTGACCAATGCACTTTTGCGACTCCTTTGTTAATGTTCCTTTAGTAAACAAGTGTTTAAGGCTGAGATGGTCGATCTTAATAAGGAAACTTGCTGCCCAAGAGAAACTGATGCCATTTGGTCATTGTGTGCAAGATGGATAACATCTCCTTGCTATACTTTGACATCGGTTGTTCCCTATCTTTCAATTTCTTGCTTTCAAATGCGATGGGATGGTCATCTTGAGAAAGTTCAGCAACAATTCCGAATCCAAAAGCATCACATTCAATGACAATGGACTTGGAGAAATCACGAGTTGCTAAAACTAGAGTAGAGACAAGAGTTTGTTTGAGATCTTCATTTGAACGATTTTTGTGCCTCAGTTGACTACTTAAAGGCATCCTTCAAAGGACGGGCTATTGTGGAGGAGTTCCTTACAAATCTTCTATAGAAAATTGCCAAGCCTCAAAACCCACAATGTTTTTAAATAGTCTTGGGCACATGCGAATCACATATGACCTTGATCTTTGTAGGTTTGGTGCACACCCCCTCAACAAAAATAATGTGAGCAAGGTATTCCAAAGATGCCTTAGCAAATGCACACTTAGAAGCCCCGACATACAATTTCTCCTTAGCTAAGATATCCAACACAATGGTTAGATGCTCGGTACGGGACTCCAATGAATTGTTATAAGCAAGGATATCATCAAAAATCACAAGAACAAATTTATGTAGGAATTTAGCGAATACCTTGTTCATTAGTGCCTAAAACGTAGTTGGACTGTTGCTTAGACCAAAAGGCATGACCCTAAATTGGTAGTGCACTAATGCAGTCTTCTCTTAGTCTTGAATTCGAATTGGTATTTGATAGCATCCATAGTTTAGATCTATTTTTGAGAAATATTTTTCCCCATGCAACACATCGAGTAGATCATCAATCCTTGGCATAGGATTTTTTTCTTTAATTGTGATTTTGTTCAAGGCCTTATAACCAATACAAAGTCCTTATGACCCATCCTCCTCCTTGGCTAGGACCACTGGAGTACCATATGAGCTCTTTCTAGGGACAATGATACCTGGCTCCATGAGTTCGCTTACCAAATTTTCTATCTTCGATTTTTGAAATGCTTGTATTTGTATGGGTAGACCACAATTGGGCCCTTAGTAGGGTCAATCTCAATCATGTGTTCCAATTCCTTGTCAGGTGCAAGCTCCTTGATAGATCTTGGAAACCTACCTTATATTTGCAAAGTAGCTTTGAAATTCCTGGGGCTTGTTCATGTGGGCTAGAAGAGTCTACATCCATACATTAAAGGTGAGCCATAAACCCAAAATGCCCCCTCTTCATAATTTTGTTCATTTAACTAGAATCAACTATTTTGATTTCCCTTATGGGCAAAGACTTGATAGTATACTCATGGTCACTTTGCTTGAATGTCAAGAATCTTTCTTGGTGATTGGTGGAGTATGTTTCAAGTGAATATAATCACTGAACCCCCAAAACAACATCCACTCAATATCAACAACATAGAATTCATCCTTTAGGACATAATATGCCATTGAAAGTTCCACATTATCACTACTCCTAGGCAATCATTGCTTTGTGCCCTGGAATCTAGATGAGAAAACTCTTAGAGGTGTTTAAATGGAGGCCTAGTCTATGGACTTGTTCCTTATCTAGAATATGAAGTGTACTTCTTGGATCATCCATGACCAACACCCTGGCTTTCTTGACATAGGCAAAGAACTTGAAGGTGTTTAGATGGTCTAACCCTATCATGGTAGAAAGTGACATTGATGATTCCCCCGTTTCTACTTTAGGAGACATGTTTTTTCGTTCACGCTCTATATCATGTTGATAGGTGGCACCATCATTATAAGATTTAGATTCTAGCTCAGATGGATGTACATCTTGTGCCATATATATATATATATATATATATATATATATATATATATATATATTGTGTTACATATATATATACTCCATGGTTGAAAGCTATGTTGTTTGGGAACGGGTACGGGTACGGATACGGGGACGTCTCGGGTACGCGGGTACGTCATTTTTCAAAAACCTTGATTTGGATACGTCGTGGGTACGTCTGTGTATGTATATATATATATATATATATATATATATATATATTACTCATTTTTTTAGTAAAACACTTGAAACTACATAGTGTGAAAATATTTGTCTATAAATGATAAAACACTTAAAAATATATAATATTCATTCATTCATTACTTCAAAGACAAGATGTACATTCAAATCTAGAATAAATCATCTCGATTGTCCACAAAATCATGAATGCCACTCCCATTATTTTTCAACTTTATCATTTACTGACACTTTCTCTCACAAGGGCTCATCGGTGCATTGAATCTCACGAGTGCATGCCTTAAGGGGTGCACAGGGAATGGGGTGGGATCGGCTTGTGGCACTTTGCCAGAGATATTCTCAAACTATTCAATCACGCATACATCCCTTCATGCAGCCTTCATACCTCCTATGATGTCTCCTTGAAATCTTGAAACCCTGAAATATGGCTAAGTTTGAAACCCTGAAACCCTGGAATCTGACTAACTCTGAAATATGACAGGATCCTCCAAAACCTAGAATTTGCATTATAGCTCCTAGTAGTCCGAAACCCCTCTCAAACACCCTAAAAGTATATAAATAAAATATAACTTAAAGTATAAGAAAACTTAAATGTTTATTTTATTTCTATACGTTGGGTTCCGACTGGATTTACATTTAGGGTTGCTTAGTTTTTAGGGTTTTTTTTTTAAGGATTTTCTAGGGTTTTTTAAAAAAACAATTCGCCATTTTTCTGCCGGAATCCCTCGGGTACGCGCCGGAAACGTCCCGGGTACTCTCGGAGGCGTCTCGGAGGCGCCCGTCGGCTTGCCGGACGTTTCCGGCACGCCGGCGGGCGCCTCCGAGACGCCTTCGGGAGTACCCGGGACGTCCCCGTGCCGGAGGCGTCTCCGAACAGGAGGCGTGGGGCTGGGGAGCGTATCCCTGCAACACAGGTTGAAAGCACTTACGACAGGGGTTTATAACAGTGGATATAGGGGCAGACTAATGACTAGTGTTTTTAAGCAACAAAGACTCAGATTTCCTCATTCTTGGGTTTCTTATAAATAGTAGAAGACTTCTGAAAAGTAGTTACGACCATTTTATTTTTTAGGGCATCAATATGTTTTTTTGCTCTTCTAGCTTCAATAATAGCCCTTTCAAAAGTTTCTGGGTCAATTATCCTTACCTTTTTTTGAATCTCAGCTCGCAGGTTTGAAATATAAAATTTCCACATCAGATTCGAAGAAAGCTAGGCCTTGGACTCCAAAATTTGGAAATTTTCCATATACTCCATAGATATATCTTTTTGAAAAAAATGCATTAACTGGGTATCATATGGCGCATCCCAGTTACGATCTGTTCTCTGAGTTAGGGCGTTGGAAAAATCAGCGAACTCTCCATTTGGGACTGTAAAAACCTATCTCTCTCCCTGCATATGGGCAGCATCATCTAAATGTTGTAGGGCCACTTCAACTTGTCATCTTGTTTTTCGCTCTTTTGCACCCTAAAGGCCAGTTTGAGCTTGCTCAACCATGTTTGGACCTCTATTCCACCTTTAAAGTCATATTGCAGAATCTTCATTTGTAGGTTAAAAGCACAGTTACCAAGTTCAGAAATTTGGATCTGTTCGGGAGGGCCAAAAAATCTGAAAATCCAGAATTCTTGAAAAAGTTAAGAAAAATCTGATCCAAAATATATACATAGTATAGTACTCGGTGAGTGGTCGAGTACTCGCTGAGTTGGCATCTGGGCAAATACTTGCCGTAAATAATCGCAGGTGTTTTTTTTGGTTGTTGGCGAGTATTGCGCCAGTACTCGCCAACCCTGTCAAAATCGTGTTCCGCTGTCAAAAATGTGTCCAAAATGCTAAAAACGTGCACAGAACATTGCAAATGTGCATAGATCACTGCAAAAATGTGGGATACACACTAAAATGTCCTTTATTAGTTGCCGAATATTGCCGAGTACTGGCGAGTATTCACTGAGTAAACTTTTTGGGGGCTGGGCAAGTACTCTCCAATCACGGGTGTGCGAACTGTGCATATATATATATATATATATGTGAGCATGGTTTTATAAATATGAAAAATTGACAAATGCAATGAAAAACATTAATAAAGTAATATAAAATGTTAATATCATATAATATCTATGGTTTTTGGGCATTTTTTTCCACAGAAAACCCAAGAAATTAAAAAAAAATATTTTTTTTTCAAAAAAACAGGGCCGACCTTGTCAAACTTATCTAGGGCAGCCAAAAAATTTAGATCTGGCCATTTGGTAACTATTGTTAAAAGACTTATGATGCCATCATTCTTATTCTTCCTCTCCATCATCTGGTGGGTCATGCTTAGGATCCCCCCCCCCTACAGTTGATATCCTCCTCTTCATCATCCGGTTGCTCTGGCTGCTTTGCCATGGAATGTATCTCCTTTTGAACTTGCTTGGTGAACTCAGCCAATAAACCCTTTATATCATCCTTGGTGAAAAACTTCGAGTTTTTTCTTGGATAAACCCCGCTTGACGTTTTGGCAGCTGAACTCTAATACCACTTGTTGCATTCCAAAAAACAACGAAAAATGGAGCTGCAAATATAAAATATAACAATTTATTAATGATAAAATAGAAAAATGGGGGCACCGCTCATTGGAGAGTGGACTGCACTTATAAATCTGTCTTTAAATTTGTTTGCATTAGAAGTTGAAATGGCAAAAAGATACATTCTTTAGGGTTTTCCACTCTATATATCAAACCCACAAGAAACCCTACTTAACTCATGAGCTAACCTTTCACTAACTCTAAACATCCGAAATATAGCATAATTTGATATTAATGGTAAGACTAAATTGGAAAACATCCAATGAAAAATGTTGTGCCTGAGTACACAACAAGAGACAGTCAGTGTTTCACTTTTCTCAGAACAAACTTTTAAGCTAAAGTTAAAGGTAGTGTTTTGGGTCCCTATCCAGCAAGACACTGAGTTGGTGTAATAAGAGAGCCCACCTATGGAAGCCACAAGGGGATTGCTTATTCCATTTACATTATATATTATTCGACGAGGCATACAACTTTGCAACCCTACCCCCTGCTGGTTTTGAACATGTAACCTTCTCTATAGAGTACACATGCCTTTATATTATTCAGAGTATTTCTTTGAAATTTCAGATGCCTTTTAGTTTCTGATCCGATATATTTCTCAATATGATATTTTATTTTCAGAATGCATTTTTTGAATATCTATAATTTAAAAAAATATTTTCAGTATCCATGGATTCGCAGCTAGATGAAAGTTTTTCAGACAGTGGAAAGTACATAAAAATCAGATTAGTTTGACTGGACAAAATTCTATCAGTCATAATTTAGGAGGCTTATATTCCACCATATTTATCCAGTTTTAAGTTCATCCTTTACAAGGTTTCATTATTTTGCAGACCCAGCAATGAGCAATATCATTCAGTTTGAAAACTATCAGGTTTCACTGTTCTCAGACAGCATATCATTCAGAGTATTTTTTCAAAGCTTCAGATGCCTTCGAGTCCAGTATCAATATATTTCTTTGAGTCCGGATTCAATATATTTCTCCATATGATAATTGATTTTCAGAATGATGATATTTGTTAAACCTTAAATATTTATCATTTAAAAGTTCTAAAATTTAATTTAATCAATGTTGAGAAGTTGCCGAAGAGTGGATGAGGTGAGGTTTGGAAAAGAATCGATGAACATTGTGTAGAGGGATAAAGCTACAAACTAACGATTTAGGGCTTCAATCTATGTAGCACAGCTGTATAGTGTCTACAAGGATCCACAGCCAAGTGATTATCATTGTAGGCTTTGGCGGTTGCCCTGTGGGGTGGACGTGAGAAAGGGTTAATGCATAATGCCTTAGGACAAGGAGGAGTTCAGTTGGAGAATGTATCAGAATAGGGTGAATGTATTCATCAGGGGATTATGAATGAGAAAGGAGAGTCCTCAAGAATGACGTTCAAGGAAGTGTTGTGAGGAGAACAGAACGCTAGAGTTACAAGCGCTAAATTAGAGAAAAGATCCCTTGAATGCCAAATGTAGATCCAAGGAAGAATGCCAACGGTTCCTGTTGTGGTGCTTCAGAAATCGGATATTCAAAGTGGAACCGATGAATTGGAAAGCAGGGGTCTGATTGTTCGATTTTTGGGTTTTTGTCCTCCGTTAATGGCTTTCAAATAATGGACAAAGAAATTCTGGCATACCAAAGGTGAGTTCTATATTTCTCTCTACCCTAATGGTTACTTTCTTGTCTTCTTTGTTAATGCAGAGGATAGAGAGCATATCTTCCAAGTGGGGCCATGGTTTTATGGCAGAGTTGGTCTATTTATGAAACCTTGGCACCTGGTGTTCAAAGCGGAAGAAGAACTACCCTCAGTGGCGCTGGTCTGGGTTAGGCTGTTTGGTTTACCAGCGGAGTCTTGGATTAATATTGTTTTTACAGCAATTGGTAATACTCTGGGCACATACATGATGACAGCTGATAGCTTGATGCACTGGGAGCAGATGATTTATGCTCAAATATGTGTTTTAATGGATCTTAATAAACCATTACCAAGTAGAATTGCTCTGGATATGGGAGAAGAGAAATGGGAACATGTGGTAGACTATGAGATTATCCCGTTTAGATGCAGGATCTGCTATGAATATGGTTATTTGGTGAAAGATTGTCCTATGAAAGTTCCTGATCACAAAGCAGAAGGAAAAAATCAGGAAGATTTCACTGTTCCAAAGAAAAAGAAGAGAGTAAAGAAAAATGTTATATCAAATCCTAATGGAAACAATGGTAACTGATTTGCTAGTCTTCAACCGGAAAATGAGGAAACAGACAATGAGGATACTATAGAATCACAGATACCAGAGACTCCAATGCATGAGGCTGATCCTCCGGAGATGATGAAAGATAAAAGGGCGTGTAATCAGCTAGCATTGATACCTGTTAAAAATCAGATGGATGACCATAGTAAGACATTAAAAACCTATCATAGAAAACCTAAATTCCAAGAGCTATTTGATCCAAGTAATATATAGGATGTTGATAAAGATGGGATGGATAAAACCTTGATGATTATGCCTGCTGTTTTTGATTTGCAGAGGACAGATTTGGCACTAGGGGTTTCTCAGGAAACAAATAAGAAAATGAGAATGGATACGATTGTAAAGGTGGGCAGAAACACTAATCAGACATACCTATAGAAGGAAGGTCCAAAATTGAGTTCCTTAGGAAAAGTTAGGAATGTGTCCCATATGCTTATACATTCTTCCCAATGAAGGTTATTACACGGAATGTCAGAGGGCTGAAAGGAAGCCCGTCTAATATTAGTGAAATTAGAAGAATGATTCAGAATAATAATTCTCAAATGCTTTTTATACATGAAACTAAGACTTCGAATGAGTTAATGAATGTTTTAGTAAACAGGATCTGGCCTCAGGCACAAGTCAGCTTTCTAAGCTCTCAGGGAGCTTCTGGAGGGGTGATGTGTATATGGGATCCGAAGACGATTATAGTCATAAGCTCTTGTGGAAGGAAAGGTGTTTTGTTTTTGCGTGCTTTTTCAAGAGGATTCTAAACAGATCCTTTTTATTAATGTTTACGCTCCAACTTCCACTGAGGAAAATTTATTACAATGGCAGATTATTGAATATATGATCAACTCTTTTCCATTAGTTACTTTGGTGGTGAGGGGATTTTAATACTATTTTAAATCTTGAGGAAAAGAAAGGAGGTACTGCTATATCAGATGCAAGTTCAAATAATATGGCATGATGTATTCAAAACCTTCGTTTAGTGGATGTCAAACCTGGTAATGGAATGATGACTTGGTCCAATAAAAGGCAAGGAGAGGAGTGCATTCTTGAACGCTTGTACAGATTTTTGATTTCAGAAATATGATGGACGAAAGAATATATTTCAAAGGTTAAGATTCTTAATAATATTGGTTCTGATCATTGGCCAGTGTGTTTGGAGATTGGGAGAACATTTCTTTGTCATATTCCTTTCAGATTTCAATTGATATGGCTTCGACATGAGAGCGTTACACACCTTATTCAGCAGTGTTGGGTGGAAGGTAAGCCTAGATTTGGTATGCATATGTATACTTTTGCTAAAAGATTTACTTACATCAAAACCAAATTGAAAATGTGGAATTGGAAGGAGTTTGGAGATATAAAGGAAAAAAAGGCACATATTATTGGAAAATTGGATAAGCTTAATCCAGAAATACGAAATATAGGGACTAACGAAGATATAGAAAAGGAGGAAATTTCCTTAAAGGCTGACCTTCAAGAATGGGAGAAGAGAGAAGAGATTCTTTGGCAGCAAAAATCAAGAGTTCAGTGGCTCAAGGAGGTGGGACAAAAATACTGCTTATTATCATAACTCTTTGCTGGTAGGAAAATCTCATAATTGTATATATATATATATATATATATATTTTTTTTTAAAAAGCGGATGGTAAGCAAGAATATACATTAGAAGGATTGCAAAATAGAGCTAAGGATTACTTTTCTCATTTATTTACTGCTGAATCTTTAGATGAAGCAACACAAAAGGAGGTTCCAGCAAATATTCCAAAGATTATTTCAGAACAAGACAATAGAAGGCTTAATGAGAAAGTAACTGAATGTGAATTGAAGAGGGTTGTCTTTAGTATGCAAAAAGGAAAACCCCCTGGACTAGATGGGTTCCCTATAGAATTTTATCAAGTTTTTTGGGATATCATTAAAGATGATCTTCTTCAAGTTGTAGAAGAGGCGCGAACAACCAAAACTATGTTAAGAGAAATTAATAAAACTTTCATAGCCTTGATTCTGAAAGCTTCGGAAGTGGAGGAAATTTTGGGATTCAGACCTATAGCTTTGTGCAATGTTTTTATAAGATTAAAAGAAAAACCATGGCAGATCGATTGAAACCTCTAATGCATAAGATTATCTCTCCTGAACAAGGGGAATTTGTTCAAGGAAGGCAAATTCACAATGAGATTGTTTTAGTCCTGGAAGCTTTGCATTCTATGGAGACGCAAAAATCCCCGTCAATGTTCATTAGGCTTGACCTTTCCAAAACCTATGACAGAGTTGATTGGAGGTTTTTAGCTAAGGTTTTGGCTCAGTTTGGCTTCTCTAGGGAATGGATTGAGTGGGTTCAAGCATGCTTATGTTCAGTCTCTTAGTTATAATTAATGGAAGCCCACCTCATATTTGTACAACCACCAGAGGTATTCGGCAAGGTGATCAGTTATCTCCCTTCTTATAAATTAGTTTGACTGAATGCCTGGGCAGAGTGTTTACTAAAGCCCATATGGATAGGAAGATGGGAGGGATGAAACTGGCTCAAGGGGTAGGTCCTCTCACTCATTTGTAATTTGTTGATGATTCTATGCTTCTAGGTAAGGCTTCTTGTTTAGAGGCTTCCAATATGCAGAAAACTCTTCAGCTTTTTACTAGAGCTACAGGGCAGCTGATTAATCAGGTCAAATCTAGAATCTTTTTTTTCCATTGCTGTCAGAGGCAAGAAGCTTTGATTCTTGAGTTCAAATTTAGAAAGGGTTCTCTTCCAATCACTTATTTGGGGGTTCCGTTGGTAGCAAAACAATTAAACGATTGGAATTGGTTAATAAATAAAGTAAAAATACAATTGGAGAAATGGACAAATAAATGGTTGTTTTCAGGTGGAAGAATGACTTTGGTTAAAGCAGTTCTTCAAGCAATGTCAGTATATGTCTCTTCTATTTTGAATGTTCCTATTGCAATTTTAAAACAATTGGAGTCTTTATGTCAAAACATTATTTGGAATGGAGTTCAAGAGAAAAGGAAATGGTCTTTGGTTAAGTGGGAGATTTTTTGTCAGCCAAAAAGAGAAGGTTGGTTAGGGTTCTGCTCTACTATTAAGCATCATAGAGCTTTATCAACTATACTTTATTGGGGACTATTGGAGGGTCTGAATGAGTTATGGGCTGTTAATATTAGAGCTAAATATGCAGAAAACAATCCTCCACAGCAGATAATAAGATTGGCCCTTCCTTCTAGAGGTTCTCCTATTCTAGCTGTTCTGAGACTAAGAGAAGTGATTATAAAGAGGTATTTCTTTTGGATAATTAATAATGGTCAAACAGCCAATTTTTGGACAGACTCTTGGGATGGCTATCAACCAATTATCAGTCAATTTCCAGATTTGCAGCTAGTAATGGAAACTCTTCATGACAAGGGATAGATACAAGTTGCGAAATATTGTGAGCATAATCTCTACCAATGGGAGATTGGTAAGCGATGAATTCCTACTCATGAATGGCCAATTCAGCTTATGGAGGATCTAAAAAAGATGATCAATCAGATTTTAAAGTCAAGAACTCTTTCAATTTCTGAAAAGCCGGATTCTATAGCATGGGGATCTAAATCAACAAGCATATATTCTGTTTCAGCTGGATATGATTCTTGATGTAAAGCGAATCGTCATCCTTTAAGGGACGTTTTTAGACACTTATAAGAGGACAGTCTTTTGCCAAAAGTAAGTTTCTTTGTCTGGTTGTTATTGAGAAGAAGAGTCTTAACAGGGGATAGGCTTATGAGAAGAGGATTTAATGGCCCTTTAGGTGTGCTATGTGCTTGGATAAGGAAGAAACTGTTATTCATCTTTTTATAGAATGTCCTTTTGTTCTCCGATTATTACAATTATAGGCTACTTTATTTGATATTGCTTGGCTGGAAATTCTGGCTCTTGAAGAACCATTCAGAGAATGAGGAAAACGTATAAAGACTGGTCAAAACCTTTTTTAAGCATTATGGAGTGGAATAACCCTTTTGTTATGGAATGTATGGAAGGAAAGAAATAGACGAATTTTCCCGCAGGAATGTAGAGATATATTAATCGTATGGGAGAAGATAAAGATGAATGTCACTGAATCCATTAAATATAAGTTACATCTCCCTCAGACAATTCCCGAGCAGTGGAATAATCTTATAAAAGCTTTATCTTTAAATTTGTCTAGTAGGGTCATGGTTGATTCTTAGTCTAGAAGGAAAAATCTGACTAATAAAAAGTGGTCAGCTCCTCCGAATGGATTTGGAAAGCTGAACATAGATGGTGCTTCTAGAGGAAGTCCAGGTATTGCTAGCATGGGAGGAATAGGTAGATGTTTGGATGGTTCAGTTGCATTTTAATTTTCAGAAAAATTGGGATATGTAACAAATAATTTAGCTGAGATTAGAGCTGTGTTCAGAGGAATGCAAGAAGTAGTGAAAGTTGGTTGGGCAAGGGTTCAGGGAGAATTTGATTCACTTATAATCATTACCCTCTTATCCCATTCCTCTTTGAGTAAGATCAGAAATTGGCAAATAGCTAGAGAGCAAGAAAAAAATTCAAAAGTTGAAGGAACAATTCCAACAAATTAGCTTCCACCATGTACCTCGTGAGATGAACAAAGTTGAGGATGCATTAGCTAATTGGGCCCTTGACAATGACAATCTTTTTTGTTATGGTCCTCCACTGTTTTGGTGGTTGACAAAGTTTCAACAAGATCTTAGAGAGATTTTAGATATTGATATGAGTTAATGATGGTTGTTGGTATGATTAAACTTGTTTCTAATGCCCAGGCCTGGACTAATAGTTATTACGCCTGGCATGGTCGATTTTGTACAAATTGATTTGTATATAATATGGTTCCTGTGTTAAAAATAAAATAAAATAAATAGATCATTTAAAAAATTACAGAGAGCATGCATGCATCCATAGATGAGTGTAATTTTTTCAGAAAGCGGAAAGTATCCAACAGAGATTTTATAACTTCCCAGTTAATTTAGATGATTTTAGGGTCATCTTGTTCAGACATGTTTTGGTGGATACCAGTGAAGGGTTTTGAAATTAAAAGTTCATTGAGTTGCTGACAGGAAAGATGTTTAATAGAAGATTACAGGGGGTATGCTTCTATTTTTCTCTATTATTGACTTGTTTAGGGGTGTCTATTTCTCTATCAAGCTTGTTACAGGCTGAGACGAAGATTCCACATCTAAATACGAGTTTTGCAGTACTCATAGATGCTGTCCACATTCACAGACTTTCTGCGGGTTGGAACAGTACTTTTTAGATTATTAATCACCACAGGGACTTCATGCAAGTTGTTTTGTATGTTATAAAGATTTCCTGCTGCATCAAAGTTGTACGAATGGAGAAATATGTTTAACGTTCTGTTATGACAGTCTCATGGTACTCCAATACCTGTATTGAAGGAGATTTATAGGAAATTTAAAATGAAATTGATTTTGAAGTTGATGTTTGTCTGCTTGAGGTTGGAAAAATTTCGAAGGGTGTTAGAAACCCAAATTGTTTTTAAATTTAAGTTTTGTTAATGATGTTCTGAAGTTGTTTATAAGTCAAAAATGGAGTTAAACTGTTGTGATTGGGATCCCACGAGCATTCTAGGGAACAAAAACACTAAATTTCAGTATTCAATATGATATAGCAGAAGCAAGTTATATATAACATTAATCTGAAAGTAGAAATAACATTCATCTATTCATTGAAGGAAAGATATAATACTGAAATTAGAATTTAATTAATCTGAAAGTTTTGTACATAACCATCAATGAGAAGGAATAAATGAGGATATGACATTATTACCCACTCAAATGTACCTCTTAACATAAAAACATATCCAATATTTCACATTCACTTATTTTTCCAAAGATAAAAAAAAAATTGACCGGGCAGATAGAGAGAACGCAAAGAGCAAGCGACTGATGTCAAAACTAGCAAGAAAGGAGCAGACAAATGAGAAGAAGTTCAAGGAGAAGCCCGGGCTGAATCAAAAGACGAAAAAAGAAGGGTCTCCAAGCGTGGAGAAGGCTTTGGCAGCCCCATACAGAATTTGAGGAGGAATTTAGGATCAAGTTGGACCACAAAATGCTTCTGGACATACCCAGTGATGACCTACAATCCAAATGAAAGCTTTCGGGCTTGATCTGGACTCTTTGAAGGCGAAAAAACAGACTTATTTGCTCCAGATTTCAAAGGCTGTGTCTCTTCCCCCTTCTTCCGCCTTTAGCTGCGATCTCAATGATACTTTTCGAAAGGATCAAAGGGAACGCAAAGTCTTCAATAGGAAAAGATGCCAAACAGATTTGGAAAAAGAGAAACCTCGACAACTGATTCAAATCGGATTCCCTTCGGTAACAAGGTCAACAGTAGGCCCCATGTTGTCTTTTCAGACAAAAGAAGTATGCTGTTAAGAGGTCAAGCTTTGGATTGGTCACCAATTCTTGTGGCTGGGGGAAAACTGCAAATCAAAACCAGCGAAGGCATAATCGAGGAGGGAAGGAAAAGACTTCTAGATCCCTAATTCATAAAATTCAGGGGAAAAGACAGGTGACAGATGTTATGGAATCTTGGATCACAAGAACTGGCAAAAAACTAATCCAATTCAGATCCATCCCCTCCCACGAAGGTTTTTTGTAGCTTGCTTTCTAGAGAGGTTCAAGTGTGAGGATATCTTAAAGGTTTGGGTCATGGATAATTTAGGACTCCAAAATTGTGACACACAACCTTGGAAAATCAACTTTAAAGTTGGGGAAATTCCCTCAAGGATCAAAGAAGTATGGGTGAGGATGTACGACTTCCCCTTAGAATATTGGAATAACAAAGCCTTTGATGCTATTGGCAATTCAGTGAGGAAACTCTTAGAAATGGACTTGGTAATGAAAATGAAGAGCTTTGCTATATGTCCCATAATCAAAGTATATGTAGATCTTGCCAATTCCCTTCCTACAACAATTATTTTTACTTCCCCTAAAGGTGCTTTCTTCCAAAAAAATGATTATGAGGGCATCCCATTCATATAATATTCTTGTCGTGAGTTGGGTCATACAACAAAATTCTGTAGGAGAGTTAGGAACTCAAAAGGCCTAAAAGAGAGTAGGGGAAACTACCTATATCTCCCAAGCAAATATGGAAAATAAAGTCTCAAAAGATAAGGTGAACTTCTTGCACCAAGGAAATCATCTTTGGTACTTTTCCAAGGACAAGTCTCTCCCAACATTTGGAAAGGAAAGGGTGGAAGTTGGCCAGGATAGGATTGAGAAGGTGATGGGTCAAGTTAGCTCCTCTCAACATTTGGAGATTGGACCTTTTGAGCAAGAATTAGAAACTGGACATGTACTAGAGAGGGATGAAACTTGGACGTTGGATTCTCTATTGAAATTGATGTAGGATATCACAATCTAGCATTATTCCCTTCTCATTTGAGCAATAGAAGCAAAGAGGAGAAGGACTGAACTAGATAGACTTCAAGAAGAAGCTTGAGAAGTTGTTGGGCTGGCTTGCAGAGAATTATAACTGCCATGTTTGCATAGTGGAGGGGAAGGGATCCTCCAAAGGGAATATGAAAGTCCTTTCTTGAAATGTTAGGGGCATCAATGCCCCCAACAAGTGGTGTCTGGTTAGGCGCCAATTGATGCTTAGAAGTCTTGATGTTGTGTTCTTGAAGGAATGTAAGCTTTCAGAGGAGAATTTTGCTTCCCTTTTAGAAAAACGATGGAAGTCATGGTATGGATGCTGTCGTGGGGCAATTGATGCCTTTGGAGGCCTATGTCTCCTATTGGACCCTTTTACAATTAAAGGGGAAATCACTGGGAATGGGAAAACTGGATGGCATGTGAGTTGGAAAGCTTCAAGAAGAGCATGTTAGGCATCTTCATAAATGCATATGGGCTTGACAACTCCATTCGAAAAAGGAAAACATGGGATGGAAATTCAGATTTTTTCAATCAATACTCTGATAGAAGAATCATCTTTGGGGGAGAATTTAACAGCAACATGAAATCGGGGGAGAAGAGAGGAGGTGTTTCTTGAGAAATCCAGCTAGAAACAAATTTCAAACATTTTTTGGCGCAAAATACTTTTCTTGATCTTGAACCGAAAAAAGGAAATTTCACATGGTCAAATAGAAGGAAAGGGTTTGCAATATTGTTGAGCATTTGGATAGATTTCTGGTTTCCCAAAAATGGATGGAAATGAATTGGATAGCCATGTTTGAAATTCTAAACGTTTTAGGCTCCAACCACTATCCATTATGGGTTGATGTCCATGTCCTTTTGAATTCAAAATGATGTTGCTAAGAGATCCAAATCTCAAGTAACTCATGAGGAGTTGGTGCGCTTATTGCCCTTCATTTCATAGATCCAAAATGTTCAATTTCTCCTAGAAGTTGATATTTGTTAAAGGTCAAAGAAGGGATTAAAAAATCCTTTTGTAATATCTTCACTTTAAAACAGTCTTTGGAGGACGAATTGAAAAAGATAAACTTTTTGAATTAGGCTGGGCCAATGACTAATGAACTTCTAAGCGAGGAACTGGAACTTTTGAAAACATTGGAAAAGGTTTATCTCATATAAAAGATCAATTGGAAGCACAAGTCCATAGAAACTTGGATTAAAGAGGAAGACAATAATACTAAATTTTTCAACAATCCATCAAGGCCAAAAAATAGATCAACAAATACAGCAGTGTCTCTTAAACAACGAGCACTCTCTTAATAGTTTTGTGCAAAAATGCTGGAGGCTATCCCAAAATTGGTTGCCAATGTGTAGAATGAGCCTCTATTGCTGCCCTTCAAGGAAGAAGAAGTGAAGGGGGTCTCCACAAGATGGAATCGGATAAGGCTTCTTGTCTTGATGGATTCCTAGTTGGTTTTTCCAAAGCTGTATGGGAGATTTTGGGCTTGGAATTGGCAGGAGCGATAAATGAGTCAATAAAATCCAGGAAAGTTCTGAAGGACCTTAACTATACTTTCATTGGACTCATCACTAGAAAAGCAAACCGTTTCTTTCACAGACTTCCACTTCATTTCACCATGCAAAACAATCTATAAAATTATTGCCAAAGCAATCACAAAACGTCTACTGCTGGAGATTATTATATTTGTGAAGCAAAGTGACTTTGTTAGGCAGATTTTGGATGGCATCGTTATGACGCACAAGATTATGAAGCTTGACTTTGTGAAAGCTTTTGATTGGGTTGGATGGATTTTCCTCAAGGACGCTCCAATAGCATTCAGATTCTCTTGGATATGTACAAAATAGGTTATAAATTGTGTTATTGGGTACTTCTTTGTGTTACTGGATCTTTCTTCTTTATGTGACTGGGTCTTTCTTCTTGGTATTGTAAATGGAAGCCTTATAGGCTTCTTCCAAAGCACCTTAGGATTTAGACTAGGGTTCCCTTTCCCCTTATGTCTTCATCATCATGGTGGAAGCCTTGTGTCGCTCACTCAATACTGTAAGGATCAGGGGAGATATCTAGGGCTTGAAACCATCTTTGTACTCAACCTCTAACCCCCACCTATTGTTTGTAGATGACACAATTCTCTTCGATTGTGTTGAGGTTAGGGAGACACAATTATACTCTTAGAATTTGTGGATGCTTTTGGTCAACTTATCATCGTGGAAAAATCAAAAGTGTACTTCATTAATGTTTCCCCAAGGAGTCAACAAAGAATTGTTCAGATGCTAGGGTTTCCAATTGGCAATCTCCCTGGTAAATATCTTGGGGTGCCTCTCTTTACTGATGCCAGGAAAGGTAAAATTTGGATAGAGACAATTCAAAACTTGCAAGGTAGACTTGCCTTTTGGAAGGCTAAATGGCTCAACATGGCAGGGAGGATTATTTTGGTTAAAGTCGTTTTGTTGGCTATCCCAATTTATGTCTTTTCTATCCTTAAGGCCCCGAAGGATGTGGTGGGTAAGTTGAACAAAATTAATTAGGACATTTCTTTGGCAAGGGATGATAAATGAAAAAAGATATCCACCTCGTTAGCTTAAGCAATGTATGCAGGCCCAAGGAGAAGGGTGGTGCTAGCATTAAAGACTTGTCGATCAAAAACGATGTCTTAGGAGACAAATGGACCTATAAAATTTATGAGGAACATGACAAACCATGAAGCAAGATGTTGAGAGAACAATACTTATATTCCTTAAACTCAAAACTTTTATCCATTGTTGCCAACCTTTCTATTGGTTCACATATCTTGAATTCTATTTCTTCAACTGAAAAATGGATCTATGAGGATTTAACTTGGGAAATTGAGAATGGCAGCAAAACAAAATTTTAGGCAGATTCTTGGCAGGGCCACTAGGCACCGAAAGACCATATTGAACTAAATGAGGGTGAAGCACATTTGACCCGTTTGTGGGGATCCCGTGTGTGTGATGACCGGATCAAATTGTGCTTGCTTGGTAGGATAGAGAGGAAATCAAAACCGGTGGGTGAATATCCTATTCCAAGTTAACGAAAGACTTTGCTTGAAAATATTTTGGCCCAACAAAGAAATTTATGTAAATATTTGGAGGATTTTCTAGGATGGAATGAAAAGAAGCTTAGATCATACAAGGTGCGAGTTGGCCATGCTTTGGTGGCCTCTTCCCTCCCCTCTGATCCAAATTGGCCATGTAGTCTTCTCTGGAATAAGTTCAACACACCAAACGCTAATGCCTTTGCATAGTTAGCCTCTGTTGGAAAGTTTTTGACCCATGACAAGCTATGTCATCTGGGCTTTGTTGGACCCTCTTGGTGCTCTCTTTGCAAAAGGGAGAAGGAATCGACTGATCACTTATTGCTCCATTGCTGTTAGAAAGGAATGCTTGTCGTTGTGCTAAATGATCGACTTGTTAACGCCCGATACAAACACCAGATAAGTACCCACAGGAGGCTGTTAGTCCATGTCACAAATCCTTGAGGGGGATGCTGGCAATTAGTCCAACAATCCCCCCCTCAGCGTTACCCGAGGGGATTCAAATCCGTGACCACTGCTCTGATATCAATTGTTAACTCTTTTAACAAATAATTTGAACCTTGTCTCCACTTAGTGCGAGTGCACAAGTATTTTATTAATTTTCAGAAAATCAAGTACATAAGGGTGCCTTTAATCCATTAACCCTTTTACATTGCAAACATAGATTATATAGATTTTACCCATGACCGGTAAAACCAACTAATCCTATAACCAAGTATTTACGGGAAATGAACCCGTAAGGTAGTTCTAATTAATAAACACAAAACATGAAAACTACTTAAAACTAAAACTAACTTTTATTTTATGGGGGTGTCTTTACTAAAAAGATGCATGCCCCATTAACAATAATTATTTATTAACCTACCAAAAAATCTAACCTAATGTTAAGACTTTGGAACAAGTCCTAACAAAAGAAAAGTCATCAATAAACAAGACAACGTATCTACACCCACCAATGGATGACTTTTTCATGTCACATACATCACTATGAACTAACTGCAAACCCCTGTTAGCTCTCCAGGGTGACTTTCGGAATTTTTTTTCAAGTTTTTTTGCCCAAAACACATGACTCACAAAGAATACTATCTTTGCGAAAAGTGGGCAATTCACCATATTATATCTCTACAAATCCACTAAAGAGTGGATATTCAAATGTCCATAGCGGAGATGCCATAACCGCTGTGTAGATATAGTACTTGTACCTGTGTCAACAACTGTCGCAAGTTCTATAGTGGGAGGAAGCACTTTACAATGCAATCTAACCAAGTTTCCATTGTCCAGCACGGTGAATTTTGGGAGCTTGGTGAATTCGAAAGAAGGCAAGGTGAAAGGTTTAATTCACGAGAAATCAAATGGCGTGAAATAAGGTATGCCATATCAAGCAAATATTTCATTGGTAAATGTAATGTTAAAAGTTTGAAAAATTATTAAATTATTTTAATTTTTCAAATATTTTTTGTATTTAAACTTGTGTATTTCTCTTATATGACCATCTAGTCATTTTGGCCATTCAAGCTCCATTAAATTGTGTTCAAACTCTTCATCTGGGATTAAAAATGAATTTCTTAGCATTTAAATGTTATTAAATTCATTATTTTTTGGCAAAAACAAATTTGTACGGTCTGCTTGCATATTGAAAACCTCTGTAATTTTCATCCATGGCTGCCATTGTTGATTGCATTCATTCTTAGAGCTTTTGAATCCAAAAACACTTGCAAATCTGGTTAAAACCCCTGTTTTGTATCTTCAAAAGAAAATTTGGCATTTTTTTGGATTTGTACGGCCAATGGTACGGCCTTCCAACGCCCTAGCTAAAATTTGAAGCTATTTCCAGAAAAACATACCTCAAAAAATTGTTAATCTCAGCGAAAACCTGTTTAATACTCCCTGTACGGATTTGTATGGCCTCAAGGAGTGAGAACAGGGGCAGATAAAATTTCCAGGAGTTGCCATGGCATCCTAGGCAAAAATGACGTTGCAATAAAATTGGCAAATATTTTTTTTTATGTTTCTAAAGTTTTGGATATCAAAAATTTGCCTTAGATGGGTCCCACGTGAGAAAGCTTGGTTGAGAAGGTTAAAAAGGGAAAAATCTTGGATTTATTTACATGTATAATTTTTTTTTTCCCTCATAGACAAAATCCATCATAAGTACAAGTTTCTGAGTATTATATTCTGAAAGTGCTCTTAGAGCAATTGGTTAAAGTCATTTTGTAAGAAGTTTGCAAAGAGGAGGTCAAGGGTTCAAATCCCTTTTTTTTGAAAGAAATTGCTTTAGAATATATTTTTTGTAAAAGGAATATTCTTTTTTAAATTTGCTTTTTGTATGCCTTGAAAGTTGTGAAAAGCATACTTATTGTATAGTGTTGTTTTAAAAATCGAAAAAAAAAAATTAAATTATATTTCTTTTAC
Organism: Torreya grandis; assembly: GCA_037957365.1. NCBI lineage: Eukaryota > Viridiplantae > Streptophyta > Pinopsida > Cupressales > Taxaceae > Torreya > Torreya grandis. The sequence goes on along the minus strand of JARHVA010001301.1, from coordinate 3,320,719 downwards.
ATTGTTGTGGTGATATAACGGTGTAATTGGTGGAATAAGGAAGTAATTTGGTGAAATAAGGGTGTGATCAATTGGTTTTTGGCGAGGTTAAGTGCAAAATCCATCAAAAATTCTTGTTTTTCTTATTTTGCTCTACGCGGAGGTTTTTGTGCAGTGAGTGTGATATTTGTTTCATCTCTTTTGCATTTTGTCGCACTTTTCTCTATTGCACTTGCTTTTATTTCAAGATGCCGAAAATTCAAAACTTACTTTCAGATGGTGATAGATTAACAATTTCCAATTATTCTGATTGGAAACAATTGATGGAGGCTTCACTAGTTTTTAATGAGTTATGGGATATTGTCAAAAATGAAAATCCCACATTGCCAACAGAACAAGCTAAATTAGATATTGTCAATTTGCGTGATTCTAAGGCCTTAGCTCTCATTAAATGTTGTTGTACTCGTGATACTTATGTTCATATTGAAAATTTTTCTCATAGTTACACTGCATGAAAAACATTGTCAGATTTCTATGATAAGAAACCTAAGCATAAAAAGATAGATATTCATATGCAGTTGTTTACTTTGTCATTAGATGAAGATGGGGATATGGGAGAATATGTCTAAGTTGAAAAATATCACTACTAAATACACTAAGACCGGGTTTGGAAAACTAGATGATGACCTCATAGTCACTGTTGCTTAGAAATGACTCCCTAGGTCCTATAGGAATTTTGTTGAAGTGTTGCATGTCTCTGACAAGATCACAGACATCACCTTTGATAAGTTGGCTGAGTTGCTCATCCAACATGACCTCTCTCTACCCAAGAAATCCAAGAAAACCAAAGAAGCCCATATTTTAGAGTCAAAGCCTAGTTCATCTTCATCTGGACATCAAAACAATAGAGGAAACAATTATAGAGGGGGTCGAGGTTATAAAGGAGGCAGATATCAAAACAGAGGTAGGGGTCATTCAAATAACCAACAATCTAACCAATCACATTCACATAAAATGAGTGATCGAGGGCATTGTCACAACTCATATAGGGGCAGAGGTCGAGGTAGATCAGACATTCAGTGTCATAGATGTGAAAAATTTGGTCACATTGCCTCACAATGTAGGATTCCTTTTGATAAAATTCAGAGGCCACAAAAAGTGACTAAGTCTAACTCTGCTTAGTATGCCGATCATGACTATGATGAGTCCAGTAATGTTGCCCATGAATTTGCATTCACTACTATGGGGCACATTGATTATATTGAATATGAGGCTAGAGATGAGCTCACAGATGTATGTGTTTTAGACACAGGGGCAACCAAACACATGACATTTAGGAGAGATTTCTTTTGGTCTTTCAAGGAAGCTTTTCTCTCTAGTTGTCTTGGCAGATAAGTCTATGCATACACCGCTAAGACTTGGATCTATTCGGATTCTTCTTCCTAATGGGTCTATAAAATTCTTAGAGGATGTTTGGTATGTTCCCACATTGAAAAAACACTTACTTTCTTTGGTAACTATTCAAAAGAAAGGTTATCAAATTGTGCTTGAAAATGGGCTCATTTACATCAATTCAGTGAAAGATGATTATAATACCATGTATACAGGATATGAAGATGGAAACTTGGTTAGATTGCATTGTAAAGTGCTTCCTCTCACTATAGAATTTGCGGCAGTTGTTGACATAGGTACATGTACTATGTCTACACAGCGGTTATGGCATCTCCGCTATGGACATTTGAATATCCACTCTTTGGTGGATTTGCAGAAATATAGTATGGTGAGTGGGTTGCCCACTTTTCGCAAAGATAGTATTCTTTGTGAGTCGTGTTTTGGGCAAACAAAATCGGGAAAAAATTCCTAAATAGTCATCCTGGAGAGCTAACAGGGGTTTGCAGTTAGTTCATATTGATGTATGTGACATGAAAAAGTCATCCATTGGTGGGTGTAGATACTTTGTCTTGTTTATTGATGGCTTTTCTTGGATGACTTGGGTATATTTTATGAAAAACAAATTTGAAGTTTTAGCTAAGTTTGTTGATTGGTTACACTTAGTCGAAAAGAAACAGGTTCACATTTGGCCACTCTTCGTTCAGATAATGGAGGTGAGTATACCTCAAATGAATTTTCAGATTATTGTCGAGAACATGGCATTCATCGACAATATAGTAATGCTTATACTCCACAACAAAATGGCGTATCTGAATGGATGAACAAAACTTTAGAGGGCACAACACGTGCCATGTTGCACTATAAACAGCTTGATGATAAGTTTTGGGCAAAAGCCATTGATACTGTAGTCCCCCATAGTTGCACTTTTGGGACAAACTCCATATGAGGCATGGGATGGGTTTAAACCAAAAGTTAAACACTTGAAAGTGTTTGGATGTTTTGTTTTGCTTTGGTTCCTATTAAACACAGAACTAAGTTGGAACCGCGAAGTCGAAAATGCATCTTTCTTGGTTATTCTGAAGATAAAAAGGGGTTTTGTTTGCTTGCACAGGATACAGGCAAATTCATAGTGAGTCGAGATGTAATATTTGATGAGTTTTGATTCTCAACTTGATAGATTAGAGAGGAAAAATACAAAAAGAGATAAGGGTTTGAATAATGGGGATAACTCTTCGAAGTTGTGGTATGAGACTGAGACTCAAATTCCTTCACTTTCCTCTCCATCTACAAGTTCACAGGTTGATGACTTAGAAATTATTGAAAATTCTCTAAGTCCCCCGTCGAATGATGCACATGAGGAGAATTCTGGGGTCCCTGATTTGAATAATTTGACTAAATATCCAAAATGGGCTCAAAGTACCTTTTTTTTGACTTGAAAGCAGATGAAGTTGGTTTAACAGGGCCCAGGAATTCTTGAAAACAAGTAAACTATGCTATGGTTACTACTTCCTCTGAGCCATCCACTTTTGAGGAGGCATCTACTGAACATGTTTGGCAACAGGAAATGAAAAGTGAGTATGATGCCTTAATTAGCAATAATACATGGGTTTTAGTTGATCTTCCTCCACATGTTAAACCCATAGGATGTAAATCGGTTTATAGGACTAAGTATAAATCAGATGGCTCCATTGATAAACATAAGGCAAGACTTGTTGCAAAAGGATAAGCGCAACAAGAAGGTATTGACTATGAGGAAACATTTGCACCAATTGCCAAATGGCACACTATTTGTATGGTACTTTTCTTAGCAGCACACAATGGTTGGAAAGTACATCAATTGGATGTTAAAAGTGCTTTTTTAAATGGTGATTTACAGGAAGAAGTATATATGAAACAACCTCAAGGTTTTGAATAGGTGGGTGCCGAACAGAAAGTGTGTAAATTGATAAAAGCTTTGTATGGGCTCAAACAGGCACCCATGGATTGGTATGAGAATATGGATTCATACTTAAAATCCATTGGTTTTCATCGCAGTGAATTTGATGATACTCTCTATTTTCAAGTGTAGGGTAAGAAAATGGTGATACTTGTTCTCTATGTTGATGACTTGTTTATCACAGGTAATGATGAAAACCATAACAAGTCTGTGAAGAAGGAATTAAATGATGGGTTTGAGATGACAGATCTTGGACTTCTTCACTACTATCTAGGCATAGAGGTAACTCAGAAAGAGCATAGTATTTTCATTTCACAAACTAAGTATATTTTTGAGTTATTAGAAAGGTTTGGCATGAGTGATTGCAAACCTGTCCTCACTCATGGAAAGTAACTTGAAATTGTCTAAGGATGATAGCAGTGCCTTTTTTGATGGCACCTCATATAGACAATTGGTGGAAGGTTTGATATACTTGATGACTACCAGGCCCGATATTTCATTTTCAATTGGAATTTTATCTAGGTTTATGCATGAGCTTAGAGAAATTCATTGGCATGCGGCAAAACGAGTACTTCGTTACCTTCAAGGAACGAAAACATATGGCCTTGAATACCGCCGCAACAAGAACTTCAAACTTGTTGGATATTGTGATGCAGATTTTGGCGGATGTGTGGATGACAGTGTCAACCACATGATACACTATGCATATGGGTTCAGCTACCATTGCTTGGTGTTGTAAGAAGCAAGATACAATGGTAAATTCATTAGCAGAATCAGAGTATATTGCAGCATGGGATACTTCTAGAGAAATTGTTTATCTACGTCGTATTCTTGAAGATCTTCAGGTTTCTCAGTTTGCTCCTACACAGTTATACATTGATAATCAAAGTGCAATCAAGATGTCCAAGAATCCTGTGTTTCATGCCAAAACAAAACATATGGATGTCAAATACCATTGTCTGCGAATGCTGGTGGCAAAGAAAGCTCTTGATCCAATATATTGCCCAACTGTCGATTAGACAATTGACATCTTCACAAAACCCTTTGATAGAATCAAATTTGAAAAATTTAGAAAAATGCTTGGTATGTGTCCAGAGCCTTGACTTTGGATCATAGGGGGGTTTGTTAGGACTTGTTCCAAAGTCTTAACATTAGGTTAGATTTTTTTGGTAGGTTAATAAATAATTATTGTTAATGGGGCATGCATCTTTTTAGTAAAGACACTCGCATAAAATAAAAGTTACTTAGTTTTAGTTTAAGGTAGTTTTCATGTTTTGTGTTTATTAATTAGAACTACCTTACGGGTTGATTTCCTGTAAATACTTGGTTATAGGATTAATTGGTTTTACCGGTCATGGGTAAAATCTATATAATCTATGTTTGCAATGTAAAAGGGTTAACGGAGTAAAGGCACCCTTATGTACTTGGTTTTTTGAAAATTAATAAAATATTTGTGCACTTGCACTAAGCGGGGACAAGGTTCAAATTATTTGTTAAAGGAGTTATCAATTGCGAGTTTGCTAACAATATGTGGGACTATGTAATAATCAAGCTTGACCATATTTGGTTTTGTCTGCGAACAGTGAAGGAGGCCTTTTGTGCTTGACCTCAGCGCATCAAGAATCTAAGGCGTCTATTGTTGGCTGCTTTTGAAGGTCTTATTTGGTGTATCTGGTTGGAATGCAATGCTAGAATATTTCAAGTTAAGGAAGTCCCTTGGGAGAGATGCTAGATTAAGTTTGAGGTTGCCTTCTTAGTTGCTATGCCCTCTGCCCTCACAGTTAACCCCCAATGCCTCTCTTCATATGAAGGTTGGGTCCTTTGACATTGGACCGTGTATATGATTATTGGATCGAATCATGTTCCCTCAGAAGGATAGATAAGAAATGGAAATTGATGGGTGAATATCCAATTCCAAGTGGACAACAAACTCTGCATGAAGATATTTTTTCATAGTGAAGAATCCCATGTAAAGATTCAAAGGATATTCTAAGATGGAATGGCAAGAAGATTTGATTATACAAGGCGCAAGCTAGCTATGCTTGGGTTGCTTCTTCCCTCCCCCTCTGGAGTCTGAACAATGCACATGCTTGGGTTGATTTTTCCCTCCCCTTTGAACAACACTAGCCGCATAGTCTTCTTTGGAATAAGTTCAACATGCCAAAAGCTAATTTTTTTGATTTATGATAGGCTAAGGCATCTGGACTTTGTTGGCCCCTCTAGTTGTTGTCTTTGCAAAAGGAAGGATGAATCAGTTGATCACTTGTTGCTCCACTACAAGTTTTCTAACAATATTTGGGATTGCTTAGAGCCATATATAGATATAGACAGGGGCCCCTCTCCTCATATCTATAGAGGGGGTAGGAAGGAGCCTATAGACAGAGGGGCCCTCTCCTGTCATCGCTACCCTCTCTTGCCCAATCAATAGGTCAACTAAAGGCTATAACCAAGCTTGGCCAAATCTAGGTTTGTCTGGGAATAGTGAAAGAGGCACCAAGAACACAATGGTAGACTATTGAAAGGTAACAAAGTACCCTGGGAGATATGTTTGAGGCTGCCTTCTTGGTCATTGTGTCCTTTGCCCTCAAGGTTAACCCTCAATACCTCTCTTCATATGAAGGTTGGTTCCTTGGACATTGGCTCAGGATCCTTCCTTCTCCTATTAATGGGTTGAGAGTGTCCTTTGACAAGAGGTCTGTCACAAAATGGGTCTCTCTACCTCCGGCCTTGGTTAATCTCAATTTTGATGGCACTACAAAACACAACTCTTGAATAGGAGCTGAATTTATCTTAAGGGAACACAATTATATGTTTCTTTGGGGTAGTTCGACTTTCTTTCCTAAGGCTACATAATCTTAGATGAACTTTTATTTGGTTCCTCACTACACAATTCTTATAAATCAAATTGATATTGGTATTTGGATTATAGTGCCTTGAAATACATGATGGCTAGGAAGAGTGGTTTATAAAGCTAGATAACAAAAAATCCAATAATAAATAGTTGTTTTAGAAATAGAAAAACAAGAAACATCTAAGGTGTAAGGTAATGAATGTGGCCTTTGAGATGTCTAATGGAGTGGTACTTAAGGTTTGGAATGCTCACTAAGTCCAAGGTCTAACATATAATGTTTTGTATTGATAATTTTTTTTGATCCATTTACTATAGTACTTCTCTTTTATAAGTGAATGTACTTAGAGTCCATTTGACCTACTTTTTGACATCTGAGGACATTAATATAATTTCTCTCTCTCTATCATTAAATAGATTTCTTTCTCTCCATCATTATCTACCCTTTTTGTAATAACAAGCATGCTAACTTGTCAAAGGGAAAACCTTGTGTTTTTGTGGTAATGCTTAATGTCATAGCAAAGTTCTCATGTGAATCAAGAAGTTTGTTCAAAGCAATATTCACAAACTCATTATCATAAATAATGCTCCCAATAGCTTCAATCTATGTGCTGAGATGCTTCCACTTTTTGAGATGATTAATGAAAAACTCATCCTCGTGCATTTATAGCCTATAGAGTCAATTGTTTTAATATAAAATTCTAGTCTTAAATGTTTCATAAATAGGTTCTTATTATCCTGGACATGCATTATATTAATGCCCTCTGATGTCAAAAAGTAGGTCAAATGGACTCTTAAGTACATTCACTTATAAAAGAGAAGTACTATAGTAAATGGATTCTAGGTTATGAAAAGTAAAGAACGAAAGCTATGTAAACATAAGAAAAGCTTTACCTAGAGAAGGTAAAGCCCAAACCATCAAAACTATGTATAAGTATAGATAGCCGCAACGAAAAACCCCTCAATGGAGGATAGGACTGATGAAGATGAAAACAAGAGACAATGGAAGGAAACCAATGATTTACATGATTGGAGCAAGGTTCGAGCCTAAATAAATAACATCACCATCTTGTATCAGCATGAAACTTTGAATGGTTTGATGCAAGGGAAACCTTAGAGATGGCTTTGCAAGCAAACATAAAGGAAGGGAACCTGAGTCACGACATGAACCTCTACAATGTAGAGGCTCTAATTATCAAAATAGAGGAGGTTGCTCACATAATAAAGGTTGCGCCGCCAAAACAAAGGTGCAATAAAGAGGTTGCAACTTTCAAAATAGAGGTGGTAGTTCTTAGGGCTATTATCATTGTGATGGTACTAAAGAAAGTGTAATTTTGTGAGAGTTTAGCCATCAAATAGAAGGGTTTTCATAAATTTCAATGGCGTATAAATTCGAATAGGCATAGGTGAGTGGTAGATATCATAATAATCTCTTTGAACAAATGAACAACATAATCGAAGATGAACTTTTATTTACTTCCTCAGACACAATTCTTAGAAATCAAATCGATGTTGGTATTTGCATTATGGTGCCTTGAAATACATGATGGCTAGGAATAGTGGCTTATAAAGCTAGACAACAAAAAATCTAATAATAAATAGTTGTTTTGGAAATAGAAAAACTCAAAACATCTAAGGTGTAAGGTAATGAATGTGGCCTTTTAGATGTCTAATGGAGACCTTCAAGATGTCTAATGGATAGGTAATGCTCGTTATGTCGAAGGTCTAACATATAATGTTTTCTATTGATATATATTTTTTTAAATCAACAATTCAAGATGGAATTCTATCTTGATAGATCAATAATTTGGGTTATGAAGAGAGTTTTTAAGTGATTGCCACATGCATTAGGGAGAATGTATTCTGCAATTTTGTACACTTGTAGTTGATTGGAAGACACGAAGCTAGAGAGAAATTTGTCCCAAGTACCAATACTCATGTCCTGTGTCATTGTAGGTGTGGACATCTCAACCTATTTTTACCATGATCTATTGAATACAATGAACATGGTATTTCTATTGCCTTTGGTTAGAGATAGTAGACAAGTATTGTGAAGCATGTTTTGCAGGTAAGTAATAACAAATTTTTGATAAAAGGGCTTGGCGTGTCCAACAAGCTTTAGAGTTGGTACTCAAAAATGCATGTGGTCCTATGTGGGTTGTGCCACATTGAGTATAAATATACTTGGCATTTACTCATGACTACTTGACAAATGTTGGTTTATTTCCCTCATTTGAAATCTGATGTATCTTTTGTCTTTGCTGCATTTTGAGCAGTTATTGAATGAAAGGGTAAGTCAATGAAGTTAACTCTGTAAGTAGATTGTAGATTATCATGCAAAATTTGGTATTTGGAGACAAATTACAATGTTTGATGCACGACAACAAAATGCCATCACAAAATGAAAGAATGGAGTTATCATGGAATTGGTCAGATGCATGATTGAAGATTGTAAGTTTGAGCATGAATATTTTGGAAATGCAATTTGTGAGATAGTATATTTACTAGATACATGTCATACAAAGGCAGTTCTTGGCATGATTCTATCTTATTTGACAGTTTTTGGTGGTACATTTTACACTATTGTCCTTGAAGATAAAGACAAATTAAAGGATAAAGCTAGGAAGTGCATTTTCATTCTATAAGTTATTAATTCATAAATCTAAAGTGTATTTCTTGTTCGAGTCTCATGTTTAAAAATGTTGTGGTCTATCCTAATTTAAAAAAATGAAGTTAATGGGGTTTTGGTGGGTACCTCGTCTTTCATTAAAGCAAAATATTGAAAATACATGTCATTGGATTGAATCAATGTAACTCTAGACATTGAGTAGGGTTCATACCATCAAAACTGAGCCAACCAACTAGACAAAACTATCATAGTAAAACTACTAAAAACAAGGCAACGAAAGCCAAAGAAGTTGCAGTAAAAGTTAAAGATAACCAGTTACAACTGAAAATGAACTAGGCTACCCAAGTTTAAGGACTACACAACTTGAAACTACAAAGATAACAACATGAAACAAAGGGCTGCTTGCAACTGGAACAACCGTTGCCAAAAACCCACACAATTTGCCAAAAGCTTTAGAAGTCATGCCTTACAAGAATATAGACAATTGCCACTTGAACTTGTACCTCCTTTTCCATGAGGAGCAATGCCACAAAAAAGTTCAAACAAAAGCAATATCGATTCTTGAGCAGCCCTAAGCTTGGCCTCTTCAGCGGACGACCAACCTTGTTTTTGCTAAGCAAAAATTGTTAGAGGATTGTTGTTTCCCTTAGGATGTGTGAGCAAAGAAGTATATGGCATGGCCGAGCAAGGAGAAAGAGGGGATGCAAAGGGCAGGTTGTCATTAATAAACTGAAATCTATTGCACAACAATAGCCTTCCAAATGGTGAGTTCTACCTCCAAGGCCAAATTTTGGGCCTTGAGAAAAGCATTTGGGTCCTATGTGATTTCCAAAGCATCACCTTCTTGTTTCTTGATTAGGACATTGTATAGAAATTTAAAAGCCTCCTCTCTCTTGACTTCTTGGTTCAAATGGGTGTAGAACATAGTTTTAATCTCTGAGCAAGAGCACATCTCACTCATTCCTTAATTTCCAATAACTGTGTATAGGATGCGAAGGGTGTGAATGTCAACAAAAACATGAAAAAATTCCTGTAAGTCTTGAGTTGTTACCTCTCATGAGAGCTGAGCCATACATGCAACAATACTAAATGTAGAGGGAAACATGACTAATTAGAGAGGATTGTGATAGAGGAGCCCTTAAAAAGCCATAATTGACGGATGGAGTTAGATGCATCATGAGTTGTCACTACCTTAACTTGAAGAGTGCATGCTATTAATTCTCATTAAAGTTGTTCTTCTTTCAAAAATATGAAAGAGCGAAAGAATGAATGATGAGAGGTTGCCTAGGAGTGGGTGATGACATAACGATGAGAACTTAGGGTGATGCTAGCTTATGCTAGCATAACTAGCTTCAGTGAGAACAATCTCCTCTAAACCGTTCTAAGTTGAAGGTGAGTGGTGGACAAGTTGGCAAGATGGCCCGCAACCTAGTTGCACTTTTTGAAGACATAAGGCTTAGAGATGGTCTCAAAGCAAGAAGCTTTCCTTCTTCAAGAAGGGATTTGAGTCTCCAATCATTGAAATTACCTCTGACCATGGTACCAACTACTACTTTGAAATCTTGCTCAACTGCAAAGCATTTCACACCAAGAGAGGGCCAATTTATGTCCTTCAACTAGACCCACAACTTCTGCCTTATTATTAGCATCGAAGCTTCACTTGACTGAAAAAGTGTGAAGGGAAGAACCTGGGAAACAAAATATAAAGCTGCTCACAATTGCTGAGCCCATGTTGCCCGAAGAGCCCCCATCAAAGTTAAGCTTGATAACAGCCAAAATTGGGTCAACCAACAAACCCCTTCCCTTTTGTTAACTTTGTTACCTTTGCTACCTTTCCCTCTATTGGGAAGATGGTCTATCCTAATATGCTTTATGTCTTATCCTAACATTGCTTTATCCAATGAAACTGGTATATGCAGTCTAGATGTTTTGGGGTGCATTGTGTTATGAGAATGTGTGTCCGTTATAGGAGATGGATTTAGAGACAATATCACTTTGTAAAAGATTGAGTTTAATGGTTGTAAATGGTGAGTCAGGTACTTATATTATAAAAGCACATTGACATAGGAAATAAATGCGTAATAAAAAATATAAAATCGTGCTTGATAAGTTAGTAATAGGGGAGTGTGAATTAGCTAACCTTGTAACTAAAGGGTAGTTGGTATTTGTTTGTTCATCTCTTTCACTTTATGTACACACCCATTTAATTTCTGATTGGAATCTTTGTGTATAGGGAATTGGATGGGGTTATCAATAAGGAATTGCCTAAGAATCAAGCAAAAGAGACTATATTACATCAAGATAAGGAGTTTGTTTGAAAGAAAAGGGATGCTTTGATGCTGTTTACTTTATTGTTACTGATGACATGTTGGTCAAAATATCAAGTTTCAAATATGTTGCAGAGGCATGGAAGAAACTTAAAAGTAAGTAGGAGATTTCTGATATTTCAAGGGCATGTTACTTGAGGAATTTGATATTTTCACTCAAGATGTAGGAATTGGAGTCTCTTCAACAAATTTTTTTGGAATTTAAAGACATAAAGGATAGGCTAGCAGCCATCAACCAAAAATTAGATGACGAAGAATTGATAATGATTGTTCTTCATAGCCTTTCTCTTTCATTTAGTATATTGTTTGAAACTTTTAATCAAACTGCTATAAAAGAAGATACGAATTTCGACAAACCGTATTACACTTGATTGCATAAGGACATTTGAATTAGGTAATTTGGTTCATAGAAGTCGTCAACCGTAGAGTGCTTTTTTGGAGAATTCCAACGGAAAGAAGCATAGTAATTTTTTTTCCTTTGGAATCAAAAATCACTTTAGGTAATAACACTTCTAAGACTAATATTAGGTGTTATTTTTATGGAAAGAAGGGTCATGCAAAAAACGATTGTGGGAAGAGGTCAACATATTTAGAGAAAAAGAGGAAAGTGGAACAAGCTAATTTGGTTGATAAAGAGGAGTGCACCTTAATGGTGTCCCACTGTAACCATTCAAGAAGGGATGTTTGGTTTTTGTGTTAGTAGTCATATGACTAACTAGTGTGATTGGTTTGTGAAATTTGTAGAGACTCAAGGTGAGAATATTTAGTGACACGTGGTAATGGTAGGTCACATATTGTTCATGGCTGTGAGAAGTCAAGATAGGTCACATTCCAAAATATCTTTTATGTTCTTGGTTTGACTAAGAATTTGTTAAGTAATAAAAGGTTTCCATGAGCAATTTAATTAGTTTATTAATGTTTTTTGGATTTTACTTTATTTAAATCATCTCATGATGACTTCCATGAGTAGTCGTTAAGCTAATGACATTTAAACACATTAATAATCCAAGAATTTTTTGTCTATTAGTTAAATTACTAGTTATGGGCATTGCAGATTGTATTTTTGGATGATAAGAGTCCAGTTAAGGAGAAGAGTAATGGTAAAGTCCTTGTCAAAGTGGTTAGAGAGTACAATATTTATAGTTTTGAGTCTGCTAACACATTTAAGGTTTATGTTTTGGTTGCATCCAATTCGAAGTTTGGAGTTTGGCACCAAATGTATGGACGCCACACTGGAATCTCTCTCTTTGCTTATGCAAAACAATATAGTTGTTGGTTCCCCTTTATTTTAAATTGAGAAACAAGTATGTTCAACTTCTTTAGAGGGGAAACATAGCAAGAAAGCTTTTCAAAGGAAATAACATGAAGAACCACTTGTTGTCTTGAATTGGTGCATGCAGATCTTTGTGGTTCAATGAAGGTAAAAACATTTGGCCAATCAATGGAGGTAAAATTTATGTGGTGCTTTATACTTTCTACTTTTTGTTGATGATTACAATAAGAGGATGTGGGTGTTTTTTTTCAAACATAAGAGTGAGGTGTTTGAGAAATTAAAGTAGATTATAGCTGCTATAGATGTTGAATCTTGTTTGAAAATTAAGTTTCTACATGTTGATAATAGTAGTGTGTTTTATAGCAAAGAATTTCATATTTTTTTGTGCAAAAGGAGTTCAAAGACAATTTTATGCCCCTTATACGGTTCAACAAGATGGAATTGAGGGGAGGAGGTATCAAGTGGCGATGGAAATTATTTGATGTATGCTTAAGGGGTAACAGCACACCTATGGATTTTCGGGCTGAAGTGGTAAACAAAGCTATATATATTCTTAATAGAAGCCCATCTAAGGTGTTGTAGGGGATCACACCATAGGAGGCTTGGTCCGACAAGAAACCAAAGGTACATTTCTTGAAAATATTTGGTTTATTGGACATGTTCATGTTCTAGATCAAGTTCGCAGTAAATTGGATAAGAGGTGTAAGAAATTTGTTTTTGTTGGCTATAGTGAGCAATCAAAAACATACAAAGTCATGAAGATTAGCTACTAGAGAGGTAACTCTCTAAAGGGATTCTGATTTTGATGAGGGTGATAGTATTTTCAGTCACAACCAACAATAAAATTGGATTCTTCATGTATTTTGACTCCTAATGACATGGCTTCAGATAGCACTCAAAATGTGCAAGAGGTTTAAGATGTGGTGGGTGTTGACATAGGGGCTGAAATGTCCACCGGAGAGGCTGATTTGTGTCTTGGACAGATTGGTAATGACGTTGATTCATATTTGATTAGACTTGATTCAATTGAGCAGATTGCGCCAATAAGGAGACCAAAGTGGTATCATACTCCTTTAAGGGGTTCAAAGCAAGATGAGCTGGACATGGCTAGCGCTACTTCAAGACCAAGGAGAAATGCCAATAAGGTATATGACTTACATTTGACGTTGGTGGTGATTACGATTTTTTTGTTAACAATGTGAGTGAGCCTTCTTATAAGAAATCTCAAGGAAAGTTGGAGTGGGAGGAAGCTATGAAGGTTGAGTACGAGGCTTTGATGTGGAACGACACTTGAGTGCTTATTGTTTTGCCACTAGGTAAAAAAGCAATTGTTTGTAAATGAGTTGATGAAACCAAAATGAACGTGGATGGTTTGTTGGAGAAACACAAAGTGAGGATTGTAGCGAAGGGGTTTGCCTAGAAAGAGGGGATAGACTATGAAGAGTCATTTCCCCCTACAGCGAAAATGAAAACAATCAGGGTGGTGACTGCCATTGCTTCTGAGTTTCATCGGAAAGTGTGTTAGGTGGATATCAAATGTGGATTTTTGGGTTGTGATTTGATGGAGTATGTATGCATGATGCAATCAAAAGGTTTTGTGGTGGTTGGCAAGGAAAAACTTGTGTAGGTCGGTGAGGGCAGTCTATGGGGTGAAGCAAGGTGCAAGAGCATGGTACACAAAAATTGATCCTTTTTTGATTAATTCAGGGTTTAGGAGTCCTTTTGATCCCAATCCTTACGTCAAAAGCGTAGGGGGTGATATAGTCATTCCTATGGTTTATGTGGATGATTTAACTATCACATGAAGCGAGACCAACAATATCAACATGGTAAAATCAGCTCTTTGCTCTACTTTTGACATGACAGACTTAGGTCGCATACACTTGCTTATGGGTTGAATTCTTGAAAATATATAGAGATGTGTTTATTTTTTAGCAAAAACATGCAATAGGACTACATGAGAGATTCAATATGGTGGATTGTAAGCCAATGATGATTCCTATGGAGGCTAATTTGAAACTAGCAGCCTCAAGCGATTCTGATAAGTAAGTTGATGAAACACTTTATCTAAGATTGGTGGGTAGCCTAATATACATGTCTTCCACTTGGCCTACGAGGCTTTGATGTGGAATATTACTTGAGCGCTTGTTGTTTTGCCACTAGGTAGAAAAGCAATTGTTTGTAAATGAGTTGATGAAACCAAAATGAACGTGGATGGTTTGTTGGAGAAACATAAAGTGAGGTTTGTAGCGAAGGGGTTTGCCTAGAAAGAGGGGATAGACTATGAAGAGTCATTTCCCCCTACAGCCAAGATGAAAACAATCAGGGTGGTGACTGCCATTGCTTCTGAGTTTCATCGGAAAGTGTGTTAGGTGGATATCAAATGTGGATTTTTGGGTTGTGATTTGATGGAGTATGTATGCATGATGCAATCAAAAGGTTTTGTGGTTGTTGTCAAGGAAAAACTTGTGTAGGTCAGTGAGGGCAGTCTATGGGGTGAAGCAAGGTGCAAGAGCATGGTACACAAAAATTGATCTTTTTTTTATTAATTCAGGGTTTAGGAGTCCTTTCGATCCCAATCCTTACATCAAAAGCGTAGGGGGTGATATATTCATTCCTATGGTTTATGTGGATGACTTAATTATCACAGGAAGCGAGACCAACAATATTAACAGGTAAAATCAGCTCTTTGCTCTACTTTTGACATGACAGTCTTAGGTCGCATACACTTGTTTATGGGTTGAATTCTTGAAAACATATAGAGATGCATTTATTTTTGAGCAAAAACATGCAATAGGACTACGTGAGAGATTCAATATGGTGGATTGTAAGCCAATGATGACTCCTATGGAGGCTAATTTGAAACTGGCAGCCTCAAGTGATTCTGATAAGTAAGTTGATGAAACACTTTATCTAAAATTGGTGGGTAGCCTAATATACATGTCTTCCACTTGGCCTAATATTTCATCTACTTTTAACTATCTTAGAAGATTTCTTAGTAACCCAATGCTGATCATTGGAGCGAAGTTAAGAGTATCTTGTTGAATGTCAAAGGCACATTGGATTTTGGAAATTGGTATGTTGTTTCTGGTGATTTTCAGCTGGTTGGTTATAAAGATTCAGATTGGGTCGGATCATTTGATGATAGGAAGTCAACAACAAGATAGATCTTTAGTCTTGGAGCAGGGGCAATGTCTTGGGTAAGCAAACAATAAAAGACAGTTGCTTTGTCTTCGGTAGAAGCAAAGTACAAGGCTGCAGTTTCGATTGTATTTGAGGCGGTTTGGATGAGGAAGATCTTGGCTGGTTTATAGTTATATCGAGAGCGAACTACATGTATATTTTGTGATACTCAGTGTGTGCTTAAATCTGTCAAAAATCTAGTTTTCAATGAGTGTACCGAGCACCGAAGTTCATTTCCATTTTATTCCTTTGCTTGTCGAGAAAGGAGTTATTGAGCTGATATATTGTTGAACTAAGGAGCAAGCAATGTATGTGTTTACAAACTCTCTCTGTATTGAAAAGTTTATTAAATTGAGGGATACGCTTGTAATGTTTTCATATATGATCAGTAAGGAAGGGTTTTAGAATATTTAGCATGATGGTCATAAATGTAAGTCAAGTCCTTATATTATAAAGGTATATTAACATAGAAAACAAATACACAATTAGAAAATATAATATGGAGCCTTATAAAAGTTAGCAATAAGGGAGGGTGCTTTAGTTAACATTATAACTAATGGGTGTTGGCATTCGGTTGGTTATATCTCTCACTTTTTGTATTCATCCATTTCATTTCTGATTTGAATGAAGAACACACAACAAACCTTTCTCTCTTCATTTCTGAGTTTTCTCCTATTTTTTTATTTGTTTTTGTCTCACTCTTGAATGTAAGGGAGGATGTATTAGTTAACCTTGTAACTAAAGGGTAGTTGACATTCGGTTGGTTATATCTCTCACTTTATGTATTCATCCATTTCATTTCTGCTTTGAATGAAGAACAACACAACAAACCTCTCTCTTTCTCAATTTCTGAGTTTTCTCCTATCTTTCTTTGTTTTTGGTTCACTCTTGAATGTAAGGGAGGATGGATTAGTTAACCTTGTAACTAAGGGGTAGTCGGCATTTAGTTGGTTATATCTCTCACTTTATGTATCCATCCATTTCATTTCTGATTTGAATGAACAACACAATAAACCTCTCTCAATTTCTGAGTTTTCTCGTATCTTTCTTTGTTTTTGTCTCACTCTTGAATGTCTTCTGTCACTCCTGATGTTTTTTGGCGTGTTTTGGATGTCCCTTGAAAAAATGAGATATTTACATGAGATGTCTCTTGAAAAATGAAAAGATCAAAAGCATTTTCTAGACTTTGACATACCTTGGGACTCACAATGATGAAGGAAACACCTAAGCCTTCAACTTTTTCTCCATTTTGTTCCTCACTTTCCCATTATTGGTGTCTAACGTTATTCAAAAGTTTCAATAGTAGGAAAGAGGTGTTATGTTTCACTTTTATATTTGGCCACGTTTCACTTCTATATTTCGCCCTTGGCCCTTTAAGAGATTTTTGCTGTAGGTTCGAGCTGCTAAAAAGTTGTTGCAGCAGATTTTTTATGCTTGAAGAATTTGCCGCAGGTATCTGTTGCTAAAGGCTTGTAGCTTACCTCAAATTCTAATATATTTTTTATTTTTTTATATTTCTTGTGACATACTTCTAGTTCTGCAAGAAATTTCTAGATTTCATCTGCTAATTTATCTTATTTGTAGTACTCAAACCTTACGAGTTCACTCCTAGAGAACTTTGCAAGCTATTAACCACAACTAAAAGGTCAGCGTCTCCCATCTTGCAAATAAAATCTAGCAAAGGTTTCATCATCTCAGCTATACATTTTGGAAGATACTTATCTATGTCATGATGCTTGGTCACCAAAATTTTGAATCGTTGAGTCATCTTTTCATCCTACACGGGTTGTTTATAAACGATAAATATCGCAAGGGGTTCTTGAAAACAAGACTTGCAATAAGAGTAGATGTTCTAACACGATCCTTGGGGCCAAACATAGCCTTGCTCCTCTCCATTCTTTCCATTTGATCCATCCATTTTGTGAACTCTGTGCTCCATCTTTGATGTAGGGAGCAAATAAGATTTAGAACCATTTTGTGATGTTTGGGCCGCCTATAGCGTTTGTCTATACTAACCTACGAAGTTATGGTGTGTGATGCATGATATACCGTACTAGTTGAATTGACTAAGGTGGATTGAATGAATAAAATTAAACTAAAAGAGTTCTATATAAGATCTTATTAGTGTAGGTTTTTATTTTTCCCTATTTATTAATTAGAGAAATTGTATTTTTTGTGCATACATGGAGTTTTTCTACATTTGTGGGATAGGCTAGCTTATGTGGAGGTGTGTGTCATAGATGTGTCATAAGAATGTCATAAGTAACTCCCTTGATGGGAGTTACTTCTCTATTCTTAGCACCTTGTCACCACATTTCATGGAGTTACTGTCTATTCTTGGGGTGCCTTGTCCACCTTTTGTGGAGGATTTACGTACTCTCCTATATGTATTCTTCACTTTGGCCATCTCATGTTAATCAGATTTTGGTTTTCTCCATTTTGTTTTGTACAATTTATCTTCTTGTGTTATTTTCAAATTATTTTAGCATCTATGTGGTGTGATTTGCTTCAACTCGTGTGATCACGTCTCCATTGCACTCGCATTATTTGGATTCTGGGAACAACTCCGATATGGTATCAGAGCAAGAACGGTAATCGTGTGTATGGTTATGCTTTTAGTTCATTTTGAAATCAAGAGGAGTGGAGTTCTCTTTGTTTTTTTTATTTTCTAGATTTGATCTAAAATAAAAAAAAAATATCATTTCTGGTTAGTTTCCTTGGAAATCTTTGGCCTTTGGGTGTCGTCGCTGTCTTAACTTCAGGCGCTGGTTCATTTGTTTCTCTTCTTGGGTGCCATTGTTGTGTGGAGCAGCAGAGGGAGGAGTAGCAACTCCAAACAACAGTCCTTCCAGCCAAGCTTCTGTGCCTACTTTCACTCTGCACACCAAGCAGCAGCAAGGCGCCTTCAACAGGCCATACGACGTTCTTTTTTGACTGTTTCTGTTTGCAAGGGCCTTCAACAATGCCTAGCCTTTGGTCTTCACTTCTGCCACAGGTCGTATGGTGCACACTTCTGGTCAGCAGTCTGCAAGTCCGCTAACTTCTGCAATGCCTTCTTCTGGTCCATGCCATAGTCCTTTCTACCAGCAAGGCGTCATCAGGCCATACGACGCGTCCAACAGGTCTGAACATTCATTTTTTTGTCTTTTCTGCTGTTAAATTTTGGACTGTTTTCTTTTGGGCGCCCCTTCCTTACTTGGCGTCCCATGTGGACACTTAGATGTTTGGCCAGCTGTTCATTTCTGTCTATGCTTTATTTTTTTTAGTTAAAATTGACTTGATAAAACAAAAATCAGTTAATTTGACTGAATATTCAATTTTATAGACAGTTTTGTAATTTGGAGGTTTTCAATTTAAAACTTGTATCTTCGACCTACGAAGACAAAGGGTGAGGCCCAGGTTGGCGGGAGGTCAATTCCCCCTCACACAAACCTCTTTTGGATTTCTCATTCCGTGCCGAATCCAACGAGTGGTTGGAAGACCACTTTCTCTCTCAAAATAGGCATTTTTTTAATGTTTTAGTGTTTTTTTTTTGGCAAAAACACTAGTTTACGAGAAAATTGAACCTTTAATATCTTGCAAATGGTATCTTGGATTTGGGTGCCGTTTTTTGCAAAAGTGTTTGTAATTCAATTCTCCACATCGTAGGCCTGTTATTTGTTAAAAACACATTATTTTATAAAGTGCCAAAAATTTGGGTCTCTCGGGACGCATTTTCGGCTGGGTTCGACATCTTGTTTGCTTTAGTCTTGCACTGATTTCTCTAAGACGCATTCTCGGCTGAGTTCGATGTCTTTTGAGCATGCACTTGCATATTTGAGGGGGCTCAATATTTCGGGGGGTTGTGATTGCTTTTCACAACTTGCAAATCTTTGCTTTCATTCTCCTTTCTGCATAATTTCACAACTTGCAATCAACACAACTTCACCTAAATTCAGCTAAAAATGGATTTTTATCAACTTAAACCCCAACACCCTTCAACTATCATGAATGAAAGGTTAAAATGTCAATCATTCTTAGAAGCAAAGGGTTGTATAGGATCACCGTGGGTACTGAAGTAGAACCCAACACTGATGCTGAAAAGGTCAAGTGGTACAACCGTAGTGATGAAGCCTATGGATTACTGAGCTTGTCTGTGTCTCCAAAACTTTTCTTCCATCTAGAATCCTCCCAGACTCCCAATGACATATGGGACACCTTAGAAAAGTTATTTGAAAAGCTTGATGAGATGAGAGGTCATGAGCTCGAAAACGAACTCATAAGTCTAAGTCCTAGCAAGTTTAAGGCCTTCAGATTGCAATTGAAAGAATGCGGGATAGAGACGAAAGATGATCAACTCATACTTTCTATTCTCGCAACGTTAGGTCCAAGCTATTCAGTCTTTGTCTTCACTTTCCATGCCACAAAAAGTGCCCTTGGCACTACATGGAAAATGCCTTCTTTGGATTCATTCATTGTTGACTTGACTAGGGAGCAAGATAAGTTATTTCAAATGGGCACAATGAAGTCTACTCAACCCCAAGCTTTGATAGCTGGAAATGGTAAGGATAAGACTTCAACAAAGGAGAAGAAGAAAAAGAACAAAGACCAGGAGAAAAAGAAAGAAAACACCAATCCTGCCAAAAACAACACTGAGTCTTTATCCTCCAATGCTAAACCTAAGAAGGAGAAGGTTAAGTGTGCCTATTGTAAAAAGACAGGGCATGATGAACACAAATGCATGAAGAAACAAATAGATCACCTAACTCATCTTCTAGAGAAGAACATAGGTGTTCCTGAGTCCATCAAGCAGAATTCATCTACCCAAGATTCTACCAAAGCAAAAGGCAAGGGTAAGGAGAAAGAAAAGGGCAAGGCCTTTGTAGCTACAGTAGCTTCTACATCTTCATGGGTCATCGACTCGGGTGCTTCTCACCACATGGGCTCTTCATTAGTTGAGTTTTCATCTTTAGAGCCTTGTAGCATGACTTCAATTAGTTTGGGTGATGACACTTCAGTTTTTGTTGCAAGGAGAGGGTCAGTTGAAATGGAAGGAAGAACATTCAATAATGTTCTAAGTGTTCCTTCTCTTTCAACCAATCTCCTATCAGTGTACCAAATCACTCACATTGGTCGGGGCATGAGAGTTGAGTTTTCACCAGATTTAGTGGCTATCAGGGAGTTGCATAGTGATACTACAGTGGCAGTGGGTAGGGCAGAGCACCAAGCCAGGTTATACATCTCACATTTTGCATCAGATTCTTCTCCAACAGCATTGCTGACTCATTCAGATGGAGTTAGCAAATTGTGGCATGAGCAGTTTGGCCACCTTAACTACCGCTATCTTGAGCAACTTTGCAAACATGACATGGTCATTGGCTTGGCTTGTGTCCAATTCTCAAAAGGACTTTGCGAGGGGTGTTCCCTTGGGAAGCATCTCGAAGCAAAATTTGACAAAGGCAAAGCTTGGAGGGCTTCACAACCTTTGGAGTTAGTCCACAGTGATGTATCGGGACCTTTTCCCAAACCATCTTTCATAAGGGCCAAGTACATCCTTACTTTCATTGATGATTTCTTTAGGTACACTTGGATATATTTTCTCAAACAAAAGTCTGAAGTGTTTGAAAATTTTCTAGACTTCAAGGCTCTTGTTGAGAAACAAAGTGAGAAATCCATCAAGGTTCTTCGAACTGATAATGGAGGGGAGTATGTCAGCATCAAGTTTGAGTAGTTTTGCACCACAGAGGGGATTGATTTGCAGTGCACAGTCACTTACAATCCTTCACAGATTGGGGTTGCAGAATGCAAAAATAGGTTTTTGAAAGAGATGGGTAGCTGTATGATTCACTCCAAATTTTTAGCACCACAGTACTGGGCCGAAGCCATCAATTATGCTTGCTACATTCAAAAGAAGGTTCCTCACAAAGCTTTGAAAGGGATAACACCCTTTGAAGCTTGGCATAAAAGGAAACCTGATGTTGAGCACCTTCGAGTTTTCGGATCCCTAGCCATGGCCCGCATTCCGAAGAAGAAACGCAAAGCTATGAAACGTCAATCCAAGCCTTGCATCTTTGTAGGATATCCAGATTGTATTAAGGGATATCGCCTTCTAGATCCAGTCACTCATGAGTTGTTCATCGAGAGAAGTGTCCATTTTCAGGAGAGTTCTAGAGACTCAACACTTGACACTTCTTCTCCCTCATCGGATCTACTTCGTCATGATGATTTCTCATCAGATTCAGATCAGCGACAACAGGTTCTTGAGCCAGAGACATCATCTTCTTTTTCAAGTTCAGACAGTGAGGACAGTGATGCAGAGTCATCCACCTCTAGTCAATCAGAGGATGAGGAGTTAGAACCTGACTCGCCCACTTCCGGGCCACTTTGGACCAGACAGACACTTGAGTGCTGGCACTTGGACAGGAGATCTCGCATATGACAGACGTACTAGGGGGGATTTTCAGAGAGATCCACATGCCTTCTTTGCTTCAGTTTCGGATCCACAAACTTTTCGAGAGGCATTTGGGGTACCTAAGTGGGATAATGCTATGGAAGAAGAATATTCTTCCTTAATCAAAAATCACACTTGGGATTTGACTTCACTTCCTAAGGGAAGAAAGATGGTTCGATGTAGGTGGATATATCGGACCAAGTTTGCAGCAGATGGGTCGGTTGATAAGTACAAGGTGCGATTAGTCGCCAAGGGTTTCTCACAGGTGGCAGGGTTTGACTACTCAGAGACCTTTGCACCCGTTGCAAAGATGACTTCTATCCGACTCATGTTGGCTATTGCCGCAACACATGGTTGGGATGTGCATTAGATGGATGTGAAGAGTGCCTTTCTTCTCGGAGACCTAGAGGAGGAGATCTACATGGAGCAGCCGTCAGGATTTGTTCAGGATTCTTCCTTAGTATGCAGACTTAGGAAATCTATCTATGGCCTCAAACAGGCCGCTTGGGCTTGGTATGCCAAGATGGATTCCTTCCTTCTCACAGCGGGTTTCACTAGGTGCCATTCTGAACCTAATATCTATTTCTTGCGGCAGGATGATTCGCTCTTGATTTTGGTTCTATATGTTGATGACCTTTTGATCACCGGGAGTTCTTCATCGGCTATTGCAGCAGTGAAGGCATCTCTCTAGGATAGATTTGACATGACAGACTTGGGTTTGTTGCACTACTTCCTTGGCATTGAGATCTCACAGACAGATTCAGGGATTTCTCTTGCACAGCCTAAGTATGCTCTTGACTTATTGGCTCGGTTTCACATGGCTGATTGCAAGCCATCTCCGACTCCCTTTCTATTAGGAGTCAAAGTTGAGGCTGATTGTTCTTCACCATTGGTTGATGCCACTCGGTATCGACAACTTGTTGGTAGTCTCATCTACTTGGTTCACACCAGGCCCGACATATCATATATAGTGGGACTTGTCTCCAAATTCATGCAGGAACCTCATGAGCTGCATTGGAAAGCAGCTAAGAGGATCTTGCATTACATATAGGGTTCACATAGATACGGGATTCATTACAAATTTGGCATAGAGGTTGACTTGGTTGGATATACAAATTCAGACTGGGCTGGCGATTCACAGACTCGCAAGTCCACTTTTGGTTACAGTTTCTCTCTAGGTTCAGGTCCTATCAATTGGTCTAGCAAGAAGCAGAATGCTATTGCTATATCATTCACAGAGGCAAAATACAGGGGAGCTGTTAATGTAGCTACTGAGTCTATTTGGCTTCAGGAGATTCTTTCTGAGTTTGGCTTTCCTATCAGGCAGCCCACCATCATTTATTGTGACCACTAGAGTACCATTCAGATTTGCAGGAATCCGGTTCAGCACCAGCGGACCAAGCACATAGAGATTCACATGCATTTCATTCGGGAGCTTATTCATAGTCAGGTCATTGACTTGATATTTCGCTAGTCTTCGGAGCATGTTGTAGACATCTTCACCAAACCTTTCACTGAGAGCAAGTTCATTCATTTACGAGCTCTTCTTGGGGTGCGGTCCACATCTGCAGTAGCATCATCTTCAGGGGGGCCCTTCTAGCCTCTTCTTTTTTTTCTCTTTTGGAGGGGAGTTTTTTCCTACGGGTTTTCTCCTTTTCTCTATCTAATGGGAGATTGCATTTGTACATGGGTACCTCATCAGGCCTAGTTGTCGGAACCCATTTTTTATTTCCACACTGCCCACCTAAGCTGCGCTTATGGGGGGTATTAGTGTAAGTTTTTATTTTTTCCTATTTATTAATTAAAAAAATTGTATTTTTTGTGCATACATGGAGTTTTCCTACATTTGTGGGATAGGCTAGCTTATGTGGAGGTGTGTGTCATAGATGTGTCATAGGTGTCATAAGAATGTCATAAGTAACTCCCTTGATGGGAGTTACTTCTCTATTCTTAGCACCTTGTCACCACCTTTCATGGAGGAGTTATTGTCTATTCTTGGGGTGCCTTGTCCACCTTTTGTGGAGGAGTTACGTACTCTCCTATATGTATTCCTCACTTTGGCCATCTCATGTTAATTAGATTTTGGTTTTCTCCATTTTCTCTTGTGCAATTTATCTTGTGTTATTTTCAAATTGCTTTAGCATCTATGTGGTGTGCACTTGCTTTAACTCGTGTGATCACGTCTCCATTGCACTTGCATTATTCGGATTCTGGCAACAACTCTGATAGATCTAAGCTAGAACCAAAAAAAAAAAGCCAACTAAACATGTGAATTCCTTTACCTAGCACTTTCTATTGTAATTGGATGTATTCTCAAGTTCCATTGACCTAGTTTTGGTCATTCATGGACATTAATATAATTTCTTTCTTTCTTAAAAATACAACACCTTTTCTCATTTAAACCAGAAATTACAAGGAAAATAAACAAATAACTGTGTAGTAGTGTACTTGTCTTTCTCTTGCATGGGGTGATGGTGGTGGTGAGGACCCTTATAAAGCTTTGCATCCTCTCCCGAATTTATGAGCACACATATTAGTGTAGGCAGCTTAATATTTCTTTTAGTCTTTAGTTAAAGGGGTGACCTTGTTGAGCTTCATGAAAAATCAAGGAATAGGTTGCTTGCTTAGTCTTTGTAAGGATCACAATCTTTGCTTGGATAAGAGCTGTGTCTACTTGAAATAGACTAGAGAAGCTTTTCTAGGCACAACTTGAACAATATTGAATCCTTGCGATGAAAGATGTGCTACCACATGCTTGCGTTGAAGGAAGTATAAAATGTGTCAATTAAGACCTTCAACTCCTTTTGTAGGTGAAGGCGGGTTTAAAAATAATGCTAACTAGGGATAAATTTGAGGCCATATCACAGGAATTCAATAGACATATCTCGTGTCCAATGGTTTGAAATACTTGTGCAAATCTCTCCTGTTTGGTTGCTTACCACCTTTTGGCTTTCTTCCCCATTGAAATTATCACTAAATGATCATACTAAAATCACGGGAATCTATCAAGTAAATTATGGTGTACAACTCCAAATTGCTTCACTCATCTAGGAGTTTTGGCTTGCAAAAGGAGGCAAAAATGTATTTTTTGAATGGGGTGCCCAAGTGCGTGCCCCTAATAGGTCTCATTGATTTTGTTAATCTTCAGTCCAAAAGGGGGGACTTAGCATCCTAACTTGTCATAAGGGGGGTCTAAAGCATTTTTATTTGCTCAAATGAGACTTATCGATGGAAATTGATGTCTCAATTGTTCTTCTATGCTTTTAGTTTCAAGTGCTACCTAGACTCCCTAAACCCAATTTAGGGTAAAATTGGTTGTTTCAAATTGGCAATGGTCACATCAAAACTTGTGCGCAACACTAGAGTAGGACTTGTTTCATCCCTAGGCCTTTGTAGAGGTCAAATAATGATTGCCTCTTATGCATCCTTGACACGATTAGATGTGGCTAAACTCCTATTTAGGCCATCATTACCTGAAGGGCATATGAATAGTTGCCATAATCTCGTGTTTCAGCTAGGCCTTAGAGGCTGATTTGCCGATATGGGTACGGGTACAAGTATCGAGTACGTGGATACGGGGATTGTTTTTGGGGGTTTGGGTACAGCTGGGTATGGCCGCAAAATATATATATATATATATATATATATATATATATATATATATAAAATTAAAAATATAAAAATATAGCCATATAAGCAAAATTAACCACATAATATGCATAAAGGAAACAAAATAAGTTAAATAAACGCAAATCATACTCATAATTTCAATGCCAAAGGCAAATATCGTAACATTAAATGGTTGAACTTTGATTAGTTTTATAAATTTATAATAGGTACATAGTGCAAATGTTACAAATTACAATATATGGAAAACAATAAAGACAACTCAGCATTCACTATAGTCTATATTAATTTTCATCTTCGGCTACAATGTCTTCATTAGGGTATGGTTCATTAGAACCACAAGCAGCAACAGTGCCACTCCCACTAGCTCCACTACGTAGGTCCTGTGAAGCACCCTCCAAATCCAAATGAACAAGAGTTTCAAGCTTATGTGACTGAAAAAATGAGCAAGAGTGAACAAATATGCAATGGGAGGTTAAAATGCAATGAAAGGTAAATGTGTTGTTATCTTTTGATAAAATGAGTGTGATTGTTGCTTTTACGGTTGCAAATGCACTTTCAAATGTTTTAAAATATTTTTTGAGGTCCATATTTGACTTTGACTAGTGAAATAAGGAAAAAAATTAAAAAAAAACACTTTTCTTGGGTGGGTACGCGTAGGAAACGGGTAGGGTACATCCCTGGCCTGACGAGTACGCTCGTGTATGTCCTCAGATGCACCTGGGCATACCTATAGGGGCAAAGGGATGTACCCTGCCCGTTTCTTGCACGTACCCAAGCGTATCGTACCCGTACCCAAGCGTATCGTACCCGTACCTAGGGGGCTTAGGGGCGTATCCAGTAACGTAGCTTAGAGGTAGTACAAATTTACGGTTTTATACTTTTTTTTTTGGCATGATGAAATTCTGTCAATGTTTGAGAGTGTTTCTTGCTCTTCTTTAGCGTAAATCAATGGGATTATCCGTGCCAATATCTTCCTTAATCTCCCTTTCGTTGAATTTCAACCTATTTTGAGAGTAGTCAGTTAAACAGTTTTGTCATTCTAGAATTGAAATTCACATTTATGAGGTCAATATTCTTAATTCATTTTATGCATCTCGTAGTCTCTATTTTATTGTTGAAGTTTATGGTAGAAAAGTGAATATTTAATTTATTTTATCCAGAAATTAATCTTATAGTCAATATTCTTTGTTCTATTGAGAAGTTCTTATTGAAGCTAATATTGTCTTTTAACTGAAAATTTAATCCCAGAGATACCTGTAGTTTTATTTCAATAAATAAATTCACATTAGGGATATTGATGGCATTAATTGTTTTAAGAAGGAAAGGTCAAATATGAATTCTTG
This sequence comes from Torreya grandis, assembly GCA_037957365.1. Classification (NCBI taxonomy): domain Eukaryota; kingdom Viridiplantae; phylum Streptophyta; class Pinopsida; order Cupressales; family Taxaceae; genus Torreya; species Torreya grandis. The sequence continues at coordinate 3,293,749 of JARHVA010001301.1, read as the reverse complement.
ATTACATTACCAGCGATACTAACCTGTCAAATTTCCGTGTGTGATTCATGATATACCTACTAGTTTAATTGCCTAAAGTGGCTTGGGTGAAGCGAATTAAAGTAGGAGTGTATCTAAGATCTAAACTAGAATTAAGAAGAAAAAACTAACTAAACATATGACCTAATTTACCCTAGAACTTTTTATTTTAATTGGATGTATTCTCAAGTCGCATTTACCTAGTTTGGTCATTCATGGACATGATTATGATTTCTTTCTCTTTCTTTTTAAGAAAAACAGTAACTTTTCTCATTTTAAGCAGAAATTACAAGGAAAATAAACAAGTGTGTGTCTAATAGTGTACTTGTCTTTCCTTTGCATGGAGTGATGGTGGTGGCAGGGACCCTTAGATAGCTTTGCATCCTCTCGCGAATTTATGAGCACACATTTCAATGTAAGCAGCTTAATCTTCCTAGGCTTGGGAAAGGTAGCCATATTCTAGGAAAAGGGGCGACCTTGTTGAGCTTTGTGAATAATCAAGGAATAGGTGGCTAACTCAGTCTTGCAAGGATCACAGTATTTTATTGCACAAGAGCTGTGTATGCTCAAAATAGACTGGATAAACTTTTCTATGCACAACTTGAACAGGATTGAATCCTTGATATGAAAGATGAGCTACAACATGCTTGATGTGAAGGGAAGTGTAAAACATGTGTAAGAATGAAGACCTTCACCTTCTTTTGTAGTTGAAGGTGGGTGTAAAAATAAGGCTAACTAGAGATCAATCTGAGGCTATATAATGAATTAATGGTGCAGAGCAATTATCACATGAGTTCATTAGACCTATCTCAGGTCCAATGGTGTGGAATACTTGTGTGAATCTCTCATGTTCAGTTGATTACTACCTTTTGGCCTTCTTCCCCATTGAAATTATTACCAAAAAACCAAACCAAAGTCACATGAATCTATAATGGAAATTATTGCGTACAACTCCAAATTGCTTCACTCATCTTTGAGTTTTGGCTCCCAAAAGGAGGCAAAAATGCATTTTTTGAATGGGGTGCACAAGAGCAGGCCCTAACATGTCTCATTGATTTTGTTAATGTTTACTCCAAATGGGGGTACTTAGCATCCTAGCTGGTTGTATGCAGGGCGTAAAGTGTTTTGACTTTTCTCAAATGGGCATTATTGAAGGAAATTGATTACTCAATTGTTCTTCTATGCTTTCAAGTGCTACCTAGACTCTGTAAAGACAGTTTATGGTAAAATTGGCTGTTTTAAACTGGCAATACTCACATCAGAACTTGTGCGTAACACTAGAGTAGGACTTACCTCATCACTAGGCCTTCATAGAGGTCAACCAATGACTCCATCTTATCCAACCTTGACACGATCAGATGTGGCTAAACCTGTATTTATTTAGGCCATCATTACCTCAAGGGTATATGATAGTTGTCATAATATCCTGTTTTCAGTTAGGACTTAGAGGTAGTACAAATTTGCGGTTTTACACTCTTTCTTTTTGTGGCATGATGAAATTCTGTCATTGTGTGAAAATGTTTCTTTCTCTTATGCAGCTTGACTTAATGGGATCATCTCCACACCAACATCCTCGTTAATCTCCCTTTCATTGAACTTCAATCCATTGTGAAGTAGTCGACAACAATTTTGCCATTATAGAATTGAAGTTCATCTTCATGAGGCTAATATTATTTAAAGAATGGGATTGTTCATGCCAATATCCTCCTTGATTTCCTTTTCGTGAACTTCGATCCATTGTGAGAATTGTCATCGGTTTTCCATTCTAGAATTGAAGTTCACATTTATGAGGTCAATATTCTTTATTCATTTTAGAATTTTATTTTATGCATCTAGTACTCTCTATTTTATCTTGAAGTTTATAGTACCAAAGTAAATCCTATCTATTTTATCCAGGAATTAATCTTAAAGTCAGTATTCTTTGTTCTATCGAGATGGTCTTATTGAAGCTAATATTGTCTGCTAAATTGAAAAGTTAATCCCAGCAATACCTGTAGTTTTATATTAATAAAAAAGTTAACATTAGTGATATTGATGGCATTAATTTTTTCAAGGAAAGGTCGAATGTGATGATTGGTTACATTCCCAGTGACACTGACAAGAGGATCATAAGGAATGTCTAGGGACGCTTGTTTGCAGATAGGTTTGGTCTTGGTTATACTCTGTATGAATCCATACATGTTCTTGGGTTTGTGTTTCTTGTCTCCATCATGCATGTATGGGAAAGTTGGCCCATGCTGGATTTTGTTAGGAGAAGACAAATAGTGGATGAGATTTTGATTGCTCTAGACACTATAGATTCAAGTAAAGGTGTTTGGAATTCAGGCATGGCAATTAAACTCGACATGTGAAAAACTTTGAATAGGTAGGGGTTGCATTATATTTAGAAATTGTTCATCGTTTAGGTTTGTTTTTAGAATGGATCAAGCGGTTTCATATGCACATCTCTATACCTTTTTATATTGTGGTCAATGGTGTACCCTCACATCCCTTCCATGCAACACAAGGCCTTTGTTAAGGGGATTGCTTATCGACGTACATATTCATAATTATGACTGAATTTATGAGCAAGGTGCTACAGGGAATGAAAATAAAACACAAATGTTTTTGCATTGAGTCAACATCATTAGAGTGGAGGCTTTGAGGGAAGATATCAATCAATGGGGGAAGGCCGAGGCCATCTCATTTAACATTCCTATTCATAGCCAAGGGCAGCCACATGGAGTCCTTTAAATTATTGTAGCTAAGCTGTGAATTTGATAAATAGGGGTGCACAAGGCGTGCGTTTGAGCCCTGAGCCACATCAGATCATAATTAAGAAAAAAAGAGAATTTTTAAATGAACACAAGTGACTAATGTAGGTCAATAAGATTCAAAATTACATTCAGTTACATAGACAAGAAGACATGTGACTAGGACCAAAGCTACAAATGCTAAAACATCAAAAATACAAGAAGACAACGGGATTCAATTATAGAAAAAATTAAAGCGAACATATAACCATGGACCAACTCTTGCTTTACATTTGCAGAAAAATCCAACTTATAAAATCAGGGCTTCAATTAGTTCCAAATCTCAAATTACGTAGCTTGCTGGCATCCACTTTAAGTCAGAGCTTGAGAAAATTTGTGGCAAGGAACAAACAAAAACTATTAAAGTTTCCCTTTTATCATTAAACAAAGTCACTTGCATTGTTTGAGCGAGTGAATTGAGCATTCAAACAATTTTTTTAATGAATTAATCTCTAGGAGATAAATTAGTAAGGAGAATTGATAACCAATCCTAATGCATTATGAAGTGAATTCATTTCAGCCACATATTTGAACAATCAATCACCTACCCAATTTCTTCATTATCAATCGTCACAAGTAAAGGACTTGAATCTTGTGTCAGCTCAAGCATACAGTTTCACTCATGAACTTTTTCTGGGAAGTTTGGGATGGTAAGTCAAATTTTCAGTAGATGCATGGTAAAGCTTCCCTCGTTACAATGAAGTAAGATAAGTAAAAAATTTCTGTTATTATTGTAGCAGATGCTTTGTACTAGAATATCACTTCTAGATTTGTTATAGACATATAGGTTTTGGAAGATTTGTTGGCTTGGAAATTTCGCAACCGTCATGATTTAGTAAGTTATGAGAGTTTTTATTCAAATGCTATGTGATTTTGGATATATGCAAGTTTCGCTGGTCACACCCGAAGCTATTTAAAGGTATTTCTTAGTAGCTTGCATTTTATTTGAAATGCAACTTATTATTGACATTTGTCCTTGTTAATATAAATTTAGCCTTTTAAGTTTATCAAAACAGATTCTCTGTTTGCAACACCTTCTATCGACAAAAGATAACTCAAAAATAATGCGAGTGAAGAGTGGCTACATCAAAACATTGCAAGAAGAAAATTGGCATTGATGTTGCTAAGGTAGAGATCACAATTATCAAAGGTCCATACATCTGAAAAAATCCCATAATGAATTATGTATATGCATACTTCGATAGGATTATAAGAAGACAACTCTGGCAAATATTTATAAGTTTATTTCAAGTGCAACATCAATTCCTTAGACCTTTATGCCTGACTGGCTACTTTGTGTGCTAAGGGTAAATTTTTTTTTATACATACATAATCAAAATTACAGTAGTATAGGCACAGAGTGCCTCAAAACACTTAACCCACAAGCCCGTACAAACAAAATGAGGACTGACTATGTAATTCGTGTCCAATCCAAAAGGCAGATAATCATTGCCATTCTAAAACCTGTTACATTATGAAACCATATAACATAGCATGTTAAAAATACAGACACTTATCAGGAGAAACTGCACAAACAAGTAAATAAATCAAAACAGAAACTAGAGCCCAAAAACCAGATAACCTACATCATGGAGATTGTGGTGGAAGCACTAAACACATGCCTCAGAATCATGGTGATTGTCTCTCTTGTGCTGCTTCCCTGTATTCTCCTCCAGCATTCTACCCTAAGGAATTCAATATTTGCAAGGATGCTCTCAATCACAGCACAAAGCCAAGTTTTGCTGCATCATTGGAGCCATTACATTTCGGACTGTTGTTTCCACCTGTTGAGAATAACGTTCATCCTAACTCACGCTGGTAACCTCCAAACTTTGATGACAAACAGCATAGCAGGTTGGGAATTGATAATGTTTTCTTCCATAACTTCTTCATAGTGCATCAATCCTATATTCCACAGAGGATTAGCAATAGAATTAGCTTTCATGGATAGCATGATGGGTATCAGCAGCTCATCTAAAGGAGGCCCTTGTGATGTGTAACCTTCTTAAACAGATTCATGCTCGGTTTTTCCTTATCTTACTCGCAAAAGCACAGCGCTTATTATCAAAGTGAATATACCCCAATTTCTAATAAGGTAATCTGATAAATTTTAAGGGTGATGGGCAATTTAAACTGGAAGAACATGCCGTGCATCATTAGGAAATTCTGTCCCATTCATGTGAACTCCAACTTTGCCAGCTTATGCATAAGTTCATTTTATTTGTACTTATCAAATTACTGCCACTTCTCCCTTTGAAAAGACACCACAACATGCCTCAGAATCCTGGTGATGTCCTCATGAAGGTAGATGTCTCTCTCGTGCTGCTTCCCTGCATTCTTCTCAACCATTCTACCCAATGGGAATTCAACATTTGCAAGGATGCTCTCAAAGACTCATCACAACACATTTCCCTTCTTCCTGCTCTCGAGTCAAGTTCTGATCCATCATTGGAGCCATTACTTTTCTGACTGATGTTTCCCCTTCTGTTGAGAAAAACATTCATCCCAACTCATACTGGTAACCTCCACACTTTGACGACAAAGAGCATTGCAGGTTGGGAATTGACAATGTCCTCTACAACTTCTTCACAGTGCATCAATCCTACATTCCACAGAAGATTAGCAGTAGTATTTGCTTTCATGGATAGCTTGATGGGTATCAGCAGCTTATCTAAAGGATGTCCTTTTGATGTGTAACCTTCTGAAATAGATGCATGCTTGATTTCTCTCTCTGCCATTATCGCAAAAATACAGCACCTATTTTCAAAGTGAACATACCACAATTTCGAATAGGGTAACCTGAGAAATTGGGAGGGAGGTGGGGAAATTTTAAACTGGAAGACCACGCCCGTGCATTATTAGGAAAATCTGTCCCATTCATGTGAATTCCAGATTTGTCAGCTTATGCATAAGTCCATTTGATTATACATATCAAATTACTGCCACTTAGCCCTTCGAACAGACACAGTTTATCGGTATCACTCAGATTTATCTGGGAGCCATACCTGCATGCATTGCGGGGACCCTTATTCCATATACAATTTATTCAATTTATAAGACACAATGCTTCCAGAATATTGCTGCCTTGTTAAAATAAAATTTTAAATAGTGTTTGGGTATTATGTTGCCAGTGAGTCCCTTGTCTATCCACAACATCCGACAGAATGAAAGAGGCAATCTCCTTATGTCTTTTCTAATCTCTCTCTCCAATGTCTGTTGCTAGCGGTCTTCTTCTGATGGACGCAACAACAATTATTGCCAATGTCTCTACACATTTTTTCCTGCCCTAGCTTGGTTGGAGAAGAATATGACTGAAATAAGTATATCAAGGAGACAAACATTATGGATGTTCAGTTTCATCGATATTCTTTACATCCAACTGACTACTATCATAACTGAACTTCCTTTTATGAGTTCTTAACTCCCGATTTAGAAGTAATGGAAGGCCGATCCTAGTGCCTTTACTGTTTGATCCCTGATAGGAGTGCACAAGACTCAGGCATTGCCCACTCCAAAATGACAACAATGTTGAAGGTTTGGTTGACTATGGTATGGTAGCTCACGCTAGGAAAATGGTCTTTGTTAGGCACCCTTCTAAGATTTCTTTGCATCAGAACTTGAAAGCTATGATAATATTTGTTTTTTGTATTTTTGTTGTCTATTTCATTTTCGAATCTTTGGATCTTTCAAATGTAATTTATTTTATTAATAATTTAACGTTATGGATATACAATGTACATGGTTACAGTATAATTGGAATATATTGTGAGAAAATGCTCCAAGGAAATCAACTGATTAGCATAAAAGCAAATGAATGGTGTAGTTCTTCTGCACTGCACTGGCAATTGGATGGAAACCGGTGTGATGATGGATTCAATTTGGATTAAGGTTTAACCATTTATTTAAGATCAAGTTGGATGAGTGAGATAAGGGACCCAATATTTAGAGAAAAGGATCTCAGTTTCTAGACATTGATAGAGATTTCTTCAAGAGCTTTTGTGCATTTTGAGCTGCCATTTACATTTTTGTCCTGTTAGGCTTTTTGCAATAAAGTCATGTGGCTTTTCAATGCATTTAAAATTAGTCTCTTAGTTCATATATATTATTATGCTGACAGGCATAACCTACAAAGGCAGCCGGGGGTGGTGGTGGAGTGTTATATTGTGAGTTGTCAATAAAATTGGCCAAATGTAAATTTGACGTCCATTTGACTGTCATAGGGTAATTGCAACTTTACATTTGATGTCGATTTGACCATCACATGGAGTTTTTCTTCATGCTTGGAGAAGGTGATCGAAAAAATTGTGATATCTTGGGCATGCAGTGGACTTTGGAGCCTGTTTGTTTTCCGGCAGTGCTACAGCTTGCTTGAAGCCATCTGTTACCTGTCAGCAGGAAATGTGTGGAAAATATAATGAAGTCGTTAATCAGTGTGATATATTTAAGATATATATAGTACTGTATCAGTGACCTTTAATATCTTGGTGTTGGTACATATTTTGTTATCATGTTTTCATCTCTGCGTGTCTCAGAAATTCCTAGCAATTTTGAATGACTGAATTTCTCAAAGGAGATCCTATTCCTTTGTAGCTTAATAGAAAGCTTTCTTGTACGCTATTTGAACATGTATGGAAACAATGATTCATAACATGGGTTGATGTTTTTGAAATTGAACTCATTATTTCACAGTTGTACATATTGAAAATTTGTTTTTATTAGTTTAGACTTAAGTCATTTCATTTAGTGGCTTCTGTATACAACTGATGACTTTTATTCTCTTAGTACTCATGCATGCATATTTTATGTTTCCCTGCAGCTTTGTCATGGGCACATTGTTGCTTTTACTCCTCTTCATAACATAAATTGCAACCACGGGCTTATTTATGTTACATCACAGGTTAAGGTCTCCTTTAGAAATTACGCTAAGTTAAGTTGTTGGAGATAGCTATGCACTCTTCTGATCTAAATGCAGCAAGTGCTTGTTCTTTCAGGGTTTTCTTAAAATATGTCAGCTTCCATCTCTCAACTATGACAATTACTGGCCAGTTAAGAAGGTATGACTGATATTGATTATTGTCATTTACAGTAGAAATTTCTTGAAAATTTGTTTTCTCCCATTCTTCTTGAAGCTTGCAGATATCATTTCTCTAATATGACAATCTTTGTCTACATGATTGTTGTGGGTTTGTCGCAGATTCCCTTGAGGGGTACTCCCCATCAGATAACTTATTTTCCTGACAACAATCTTTATGCCTTAATAATCTCTTTTCCTGTAAGTGTTTGATGCTTTGATGTGTTCATTTGTTTTTAGGAATGGAATACACATTATGCAGGTAATTGCTTTATGATTACCTATTAACCTCCATCAGAAAACTTCTAAGTACTTAACATTGTTGGTATTTTCAATGTTTTGTTGCATGTTATTTGCAAGTTTATTGCATAGGTAACCTTGTTACTTATGCTATACATTTTTTTTTCCATCATAGCGATTCATAGTTGTCCTGAAGCTTGTCTCTGACATGGAGAGGTTGATGCAATCTTTTACCTAAAGAATCATTGCCTGGTAATTTGTTGTAGTGCTTAAATTGAAAGCATTTTCAAGAGAGTCATAACCTGTGCTTAAATTAAAAGTATTTTCAAGATAGTTCAAGCTTAGTTTGTTGTTGCTTGCTTCGTTCGTCTCTGTACTAAAGATAGAATGAACACATAAATAAGCTTTATTGCTTGAAGCGAGGTTCACTCAAAAGCAACCTTGAGGTGTTCTTCTGGTTGAGCTCACTTTCAACGAGAGGGATTGCCATGCTATGCAGTGCAAGACGAACCTATGATTGACTGAAGAAAGGACTTTACCACCTTGTTTGTAAATTTCATTTGGGTGGGGTCCTCAGATACCTTTGAGACATATCCACCTCTCTGAAAATATCTTAGTTGGCTTGTATCTAGAATTTATCCCTAACGACCCTTGATCGAAGGCAATCAATCCATCGGTCAAGCCCTCTCCCTTTCAATGGATCAATAAATTGGTTTCCAATACTTTCAATAGATCTATAGGTTTCTTAATCAATATCTATCATATATTTGGTATGGGAATATGATGAAAGGAGATAAGGATATATGCCTTCAACATTTTCCCTACGCTACCGGATTAACCAAAACAGCTTTGTATCTAAACCAAAATGGTTATGGTATTGATCCTAGTTTTTGTTCAACCCAGAAACATCCTGAGTTCTTTAGAATTGCTAGTTGCTTCTCAGAAAGCATATCTAGGAAGGACTTGGCATTTCAAGGCTATTATTGACGAACCCACGACAAGGGTTAGATGGAAGTTAAACTAATAACCAAAGGAAAAAAAAGAAGTAACTTAAGCTAATGATATTTTGGATAATGTAGTGCTTTCGTTAAATTTGTTTATTTTATTGCTAATTATGCACATAACATTGATATTGTGTTATTTTCATTATATTTATTATTATTGTTTATGTGCCTTTTCATGACGGACCTTACCTAGGGTCCCAAAAAATTCGGCATTTTTCAAAGCTTGTACTTGTACTCTTGTCTCTATCTTGGTAACTTAGGATTCAATGATATACATATTTGAAATTGTTGACTAGTGTTTTAACATAGTCTTTGAAAAGGGTTTTAGGAACCCTCCCGCTTTAATGCTATATCCATTGGGTATGGGTTACCGATGTCCGTTGATGACTTACTAAAAAACTAGGAATGAAATCTTTTTTCTTAAAAAGAATTCGAAAATAAAACAAAATGATTTTAGTGAGAACAAAAATGAATTAGAGAAAACATTGCTTTTAGAGACAAAACATGAATCAAGTTTATAAACAGCTTGGAGCTAATTAAAACATTTGCTTGATTAGTCTATAACAAAAAGAACGAAAGTTCAAATTTACTATGATCTTGTGCCAAGTTAAAATCCATAAGCTTAGCACCCTGAATAGTAGAAGCCCAAACAGAGCAAATTTACTAACCAAAGAGTTTGACCCACATTAATTCCTCACAAATAGCAAAGGATTGAATGCAAAGGAATGGAATAACTAAGTAAACAATTTATATGCAATTCTCAATTTTAGAAACTAAAAAATAACAAAGGTCTAAATATTATCCTAAATTCCTAATAATCAAGAATAACACAAAATGCTCTAAGGGACGTTATAAATTTTATTTTACAAAGAACTAGCAACGACTCAAGTGTATGCCAATAAGCAAAGAGATACATAAATAAATTATTACCAAAGTTTGCAGAGTAATGAATCTCCTTTGCATCAAAGTCTGAATAGACTTCATTCTCTTTACACAAAATTTTCTTCTCTTAAAAATTCTGTATTCTACTATGTCACATTCTGTTGTATCTTCAATATCTACATCTGAATTAACATTACATATTTATAGGATCATGTCCAAAGTGGAGTAAGGAATGTGAACCAAATAGTTCTGACCGTGTCTTTTCTTGGTCATTTGTCCTTTTGTGTTACGAAAATGCAACAAATTGATTATTTTATTTGTTTTTTATTTCCCATTTTTATTTTTGAGCTCCCAAATTAGCTACAAAATCTTTACAACCCTGCTAAACTGTCTTTGAGTTTGCATGCTTGGAGAAATAATGTCAAACTCAACCAAAAAATCTTTCGTCTGAGCTACCTCAATTTCAGTGCACCCAGGGATCTTGCAAATTTCATCAATTGATTTGGAAGGTCCAAAAACCTACTATATGACTATCGTTTTGCTTAAAATAGATATTGGATGCCAAAGTTGCACCCTTGTTAATGTCAAACCTGAAAATGGCTAACTGCTGATATGTCAAAAAATGGCTGCCAGGCCATTTTCAAAAGTGCAAATCTGTTGCGTAAAGCTGCAAATAGCGGTGATTTTTCGTTCCATTATGTTCTCCTTACATTCGTCTACATCTCCACAAATTTGCAACTGAATCTGAATTCTATTCATTGTTACAGTCAAACTTCAGAACAAGGCAGAAATATTTTTTGTAAAACTGTGAAATTGGTGAAGTACTCTTCTGTCAAAATATGACTGACATGTCATTTTCGAAAGTGGAAATCTGTTGCATAAATCTGCAAATGGAGGTGATTTTTTTTGTCATTGTGTCAATCTTACATTTCTACCATTTTTTGTAAAAATAAGAGTTCATAATAGTGAGTAAATCCCACTTCAAAACAAGGCAGCGACTTTTTTTGTTTTGGAAAACTGTGAAAATGACGAAGTACTGTTCTGTCAAAATATCATTTTCAAAAGGGAATATCTACTGGGTAATGTTGCAAATGGAGATGATTATTCTTTCATTTTGTTTACCGTGCATTATTCTACATTTCGACAATTTTTTAACTGTATATCACATTATCACATAAATTTGACCCCTAAATCATATCTCAAAATGGCCCAACAGTCATTTTTGGAAGATCTGTGAACTGTAGAAAATGACTCAGGTGCCACTTTCAGTTGCTGCATAAGACTGCAAAATGTTCTAATGATTGCTTAATTCATACCATGTTATTCTCCTCACATACTTCTGCTTTCTTACCAATTTTCAACTATAGATCACATTAATTCGACCTCCAACTTGTATCTAAAAAATGCTTCGATAGTTATTTTCAAAAACTGTGAACTGTAAGAAATGGTTCAAAATTGTTGTGAATGATTGCACATTTGACTCCTGGTGCAAGTTTCAGAAGGGTTTGTTCTAATTGGTCTAATTATCATCTCCATTTTTAAAAAAAAATCCTCAACTCTAAACAGTCATCTCCAAGTTTAAATTTTACTGGAATTGCTTGTTCTTTTCTCCTACACAAGGACTGCCACATTACAAAGGAATTATTGCGAGTATTGCAGATAGAGCTCCGAGGTCTAAAGATGAAATGTTCATAACTAAGCGTCACCCCCGTTTTCATGGTTTTACATCGAGACGTCTTCACCCAACTGAAAATATACTGAAAAATGCCTCCTCTTTCCACATAGCACAGAAGAATGAAGTAGATAAACCATAAAATCAAAATAGAGAATGATCGAAGGATGTTGAAAAGCCCAGGAATCTTCGAACAAGAAACCCATAGTTCTAAAACTAGCGAGAAATTGCCAAGAAACTGCAAAACTCGTGAGTCAAGGGGCCAGGCAAGAAACTCACGTGGTGAGTTTGCAGTACGGATTCGCTATTACTTGAGTCTGTACTGCAAACTGGCTTGCTGCTGCGTAATAACAGTCAGTACTGAAAAATGTCTGTTTTTAACTTTTGCATTTAATTTTATGCTTTTTTTTGCCCTGTTAAAATACATTTGATCATTTACCAATTGCTGTGAAGTGATTTCAATCAGATTTGAAAGGTTTTGACGGGGATTTGAGTTTATTTTATGAATTTATATATTTGAGTACGGATTCGCTATTACTCGAGTCTGTACTGCAAACTGGCTTGCTGCTGTGTAATAACAGTCAGTACTGAAAAATGTCTGTTTTTAACTTTTGCATTTAATTTTATGCTTTTTTTTGCCCTGTTAAAATACATTTGATCATTTACCAATTGCTGTGAAGTGATTTCAATCAGATTTGAAAGGTTTTGATGGGGATTTGAGTTTATTTTATGAATTTATATATATTTTTTACTTGCAGGAAATTTGCTGAGTTGAGAGTCTGAGTCAAAATTTTGGGCTGCCGTTTTATTGCCGAGTACTAGTTTTTAAACTATGCAGAAAACAATAAAAGATTAAAATCAGGTGCCCAGCTCAACCATTCAAAAATTTTCATACCTTAAATAAGAAAAGATAATAGCTTAAGAAAAATAAGATGCCAAACATTAAAGACTAAGTTGCCAATCCTGTTACTGGTGCGGCTATGGTTACGGGATTCGGGTATGCGGATACGGCATTTTTTTGGGCCTGATTATGTTTTTGGATACGACCGCCCAAAAAAAATAAATATAAAATATAGCCATTTAAGCAAAATTAACCACATAATATGTATAGAGTAAACAAAATAAGTTAAATAACAACAAAACATAATGCTAATTCAATGCCAAATGTCATGATATTCAATGGTCGAACTTAGATTAGTCTTAGAACATGTACATAGTGTAAATGTTACAATGTATGGACAAAAATAAAGACAAATCAGCATATTCATTGGTCTTCAATGCTTTCATCGAAAGCATCATTGTTGCAAGCTCCTTAAACACCTTGGCGCCAAATGGGTAGTTATCATTACGCAGGATTAGCAAAAGGAAGGAGTTTTGGTCCTAAGAAATTGAAAAAATGAAGATGAGAGAGCAAATGTGCAATGAGAGGCAAAAATGTAATGAAAGGTGAAGTAGTTGTTGTTTTCTCTTGCCAAAATGAGTGTGAAAGTTGCTTTTAGGGTTTCCCGTATTCTTTATTTTATTTTAAATTGTTTTATGAAGTCCATATTTGAATTGTTTTAAGGGCCGTGGATCCTGCCTGGATACGGCCAGGATCCTGTGGGAGGACTGTTGATCCTCCAAGACGTCTCTGGGAGGATTCACAGTCCTGCAGGATCCTGGATGTATCACGTTCCGAAACGTTTCGTACCGGGATCCTGGGGTCTGAGGTGAATGATCCGGTAACGTAGATTTAGGAGAAACCCATTTTACACAAATGCATAAGAATTTGCCTTAAAAATGTTTCCTTTAAATTTTTAAAAGTGGGTGGCCCCAAATTTGTAAGATTTGCGTGTTAATGACAATAAAATGGTGTTTTGATTCTCTGCGTACATTGCAAGAATAGAGGGCTCTACCTTGAGTCATAAGCATAGGCGAAATACCAATTTTTCTAACTGTGTTTTTCTTTAATCAGAGGACAGCCAAGCTCCACTGGAATCAGATCAATCATGCTTGATCCAAAGTTTTTCACACCGTCACTCCTAACAGGAGGCATGACAGTGGAGGTTTTAATCCAATGGATAAACAAGGGGCATTGGTTTACTATTTTGAAATTCAGTATTTAATTCATATTTAGATAGATCACCTGAAAGCATAGTCACAAGGTTCGGATTCGAGTTCGAGTTCGACAAGGATAAAATTCGATTCAAGTTCGCCAATAGATAAAGTTTGAAAAAAAATTTGCCATTAAGTTCGATTTATATAAAAACATAAAAAATATTTTAAAAAAAGGTCAAAAAGAAATCCAATAAAAATTAAAAATAATTGTAAATAAATAAAATAAAAATAATTTAATAAATAAAATAAAAATAAACATAAAACGAAATTAAAAAAATGGAAAATAAAAATAATTGTAAATAAATTTTAAAAATAAAAGGAAATAAAAATTAAAATTAAAATAATTAAAAATTAGTTTAAAAAAAAAATAAAAACAAAAAACGTTAAAACCCAAAAAGAAGGAAAAAATAAATAATAAATAAAAAAATAAACAAAACAAAATCCCCCTCTCCTTCTCGGCCCTTAAAACAAAAGGAAACAAAAAGTTTAAATGTCAAATCATTAAAATAAAAATGAAAATAAAAACCCTAAAATCATTACACGATAAAGTTTTATGTTTTAAAAAAAAATCATAACAAATAACAAACCTACCTCATCCCGTTGGGTCATCGATCGCCACTCTCCGAACAACTCTCCTCCCTCAATAGATGGCGACAGCTTACAGCTGGGTGTTAGGGTGAGAAAATGGACAATGGCCTCCTTCAGGGAGCATCCTCCATGCAATCTCCTTGACGGCACAGTGGAAAAGCAAACCTTGGCCCTCCAACGATCAACTGTGGACTGTGGTAAAACCCTAGAAGCTCCCTTTGAACTCCTGAACTGTGAAAAAATCAAACGAAATCCGTCAAGGCTCGGCAAGCCGTCGCATATTTTCCCCCTCAGCATTTTCATACTCAGGCTAGTTTTAGGGCTTGCCATCCGAACATGAAATTTGCCAAACAGGGCGAACTTGAGCGAATTTTTAGTGAAGGGCATTAAGTTCGCCGAATGCCGAATTTTTAGGTAAAAATTCAGCGAACCTTGTGACTATGCCTGAAAGTAAGAGCTCTTATGTGTATCTCTAGTAAGTCATTGGAGTGGAATACACAGGGAGGTAATCTACGCATAGTCATTCAAGGCCTGCACATATTAAATATAGTAGGTGACAAAATTGATAGAACCTAAAATGGATGAGAAAATGTAGTTGAAATGCTCCCTCTTGTTGTAGCAATAAAGAGAAGGTAGTGAAAACACTCAAATTATCACTGACATCAGTTTCACATACCTGCTATGTTTACCCTCCAGACTCAATTGACCTTGCTTTGACTGTCTATTCTTCTGCACCCAAAAAGACATTTTTTTGACTGCATCAACCCAAAAAAACCTTCATTGACTTTTTTGACATTGGTTTTATATTTTCTTCAAGTCCTTCTACCAAATGTGCTGGCTGTGATTTAGTTCCATTAATTGATCAATTCTAGACATTGAGATAATTTCAATTCATTTCATTCCTACACGTTTCTTGCATTGCATTGTTGGTCTCTTGTGCACTTTTTATATAATTCCGACAAGACACACACTGTTAGCACATGTTTGTTGCGTTAATGGTTAAATGCTACATTTTTACTTTTAAGGGAGTTCCTGCTTTGATATTATAACTTGATTTTTTTAATATTATTCTTGTTTCAGGTTTCCAGACCTGTGAGTCAAGTTCTACCTTCGCTGGTTGATCAGGACGTTAATCATCAGACAGAGGCAGAGGGTATTGTGTCTGAGGATGTGCAGAAATCATATGTTGTAGATGAATTTGAAGTGCGCATTTTGGAGCCCTCAAAATCAGGTGGCCTTTGGGAAGCAAAGGCTTCCATAAAAATGCAAATGTCAGAGAATGCAATTACTGTTCGTATGGTAACCCTGTTGGTAAGGTTGCTATGACTAATGGAGTAGATGAATTTTGTTCTAAGCTGCTGTTATGTTTGTTGTGCTTTATTTCCATACAGACTGTTAGGGTAATTATATATTTGAGTTCTTTGTTTTATACCAAATATGTGCATGTGCTACTCATCATTTGGATTGTTTTGTTTAATTTTGCTTCACTTGTGCTTCTTTTGCAGAATACTTCAACGAAAGAGAATGAAACTTTTTTGGCCATTGGGACAGCTTATGTGCAAGGAGAAGATGTTGCTGGAAGAGGTCGAATCATACTTGCATCTATTCGTCAAGATCCAAAAAATCCTGATAGCTGGGTATGACTATTAATTCAACTTTAAGTTTTGTCAATGTCTTGTCATTCAAAGTTTTTACGGTATAGGGTTTTGTATAGCTGTTGAACTTGTGTCTTGATTTCATATTGATATTAGAGTGAATGAGCTGTTTGAGAACTCCTGTCAGTATTTCATATTGATATTAGTGTGAATGACCTGGTTCAGAACTTCTGTTTTTTGACGTTTGAATGTCAGACTTCTGAAATTATTTTGGATTATTATTTATATTCTTTGCTGTCCCGTGTCACAGGTGACTGAAGTGTATTCGAGAGAACTGAAGGGTGCGATTTCGGCTTTAGCAGCTCTCCAGGGCAATCTCCTGATAGCAGCTGGTGCTAAAATTATCCTGCACCAGTGGAATGGCGAAGAGTTAAATGGGTTTTCATTCTATGATGCTCCTCATTATGTTGTCAGTCTCAACATTGTAAGCGTCAAATCTACCCATGTCATTTATTTCTTTTAAATTTGTTTGGAAATCTCTTATTGGCGCTATATTTTAAGGAGCAAAATTCTATTGAGATAATAAAGTTGTAATCTACATTAAAAGTTTAAATATGTTTTGCCACTGTTAATTTCCATGGACCAGGTAAGACTTGAACCTAGGACCTCCCATTTGTTGCTAGTGTACACTACCATTGAGCCACTTATACTATTTGTGGTCCAGAGTGTGGGTTGTTTCCAACACCCCCCTATGCAAGCCATGCTTCTGGGCTTGAGGCTCCTAGTTTGGTACTTACACCATGTTAATTTTCATGGACCAGCTAGAACTTGAACTTAGGACATATAGCAAAATTCTATTGAGATAATAAAGTTGTAATCTACATTAAAAGTTTAAATATGTTTTGCCACTCTGTTAATTTCCATGGACCAGGTAAGACTTGAACCTAGGACCTCCCATTTGTTGCCAGTGTACACTACCATTGAGCCACTCATACTATTTGTGGTCCAGAGTGTGGGTTGTTTCCAACACCCCACTATGCAAGCCATGCTTCTGGGCTTGAGGCTCCTAGTTTGGTACTTACACCATGTTAATTTTCATGGACCAGCTAGAACTTGAACTTAGGACCTACCATTTGCCGCTGCGCTGCTCTACGCCAGAACTACTCATCCTCTGTGTGGTCTGGAGTGTGGATTGTTTACAACACTATGTTTTCCTGCAACTATTGTATTATTCAACAATAGACGCAGATGAAAAGAAAACACAAACCCAGATTGCATTGTTTTTATGTTTTTCAGGGAAAAAACAATGGATTTGTAATTAAAGCCTGTTTCAACATCAAACCCCTGATTCAATATCAAAAGTAGCAGTAGCAACATCATCTAATTCACTATCAAGCTCGTCAATAGCATCAATATTTTCCGGATCTTCTTCAAATGATGGTTCTCCAAGGTGAGGATTGTCATCTTCTTTTTCAAGATTGTGGCGAAACAAGATAAAACATTGAAATATTTAGATTTTGTATAATATATCTAGATTAGGAAAATGTGAATGGTGCAAGAAGATTTTCAGTTACACTTTACTATTTATGGAAAATACTAAGAGGACTTGGTTGCTTATCTTGTTACTAATTTGTTGTAGTTTGAGAGTGTGTACAAGTGACAAGGATGACTTTAAATATGTTAGGAGTAACTTGAATCAGTAAAATAGATATTTGGATCTACCTAGATGAGTGCCTCAAGAGTTTGATGGTTGCACTAGATGTAGGCATCTACCTCTTATAATATTCTTTCTTGTAAATTGTGTCTCACTATTTTTTCACTAGTCATTTTGCTTTCTTCTTGTTATTTTGTGTAATGCTAGGAATTCAATATTTGTACAATATCTATAGTAAGTCTCCTTCACTTTGGAACCCTAATTGAAATTTATAGGCTAGGTTTACCTGTAAATTTTAGGATGATTAATAGGTTGATCTGACCCCAATCACTCCCTAATGTGTGGTTGAGCACTACTTAAATAAACAATACTTGTAGGATTGAAATCAAACCACACTTAGTTCTTCCCTTTAAATGTATGTGTGCAATGTTGCTCTTTTTATGAATGCAACATATAATCTAACTTTTTACACTTGAAAATAGAAAAATTGACTTGGATTAAGTGCCTAGTTCTCCATCTTCTTTTGCATGCAAAAGAACTAGCAAACTGTTGTGTACATGCACGGCAAGCATTTGTAACTTTGGAGTAGAAGACCCATAAGTTTGCCACCACAAATGGGGATCCATATTGCCAATGTCTTCTTGTGCTTCCGTATGAGAAAACATGCCCTCTTGGTTCTTAAACGTAGTCGGTTGGCTCCTAGCCTTCTCTTTTCATCACGAACCAACCTATTTGTTGCTTCTAATATGCCATTCGTTACCTCCTTATCTAAATCATGATCCACCTCTATCAACTTAGGATTTAAATAGCAATTTGTTGCATGTATAAGTCGATGTAACATATCCCTTTAGATGTCTGCAATGTTTCAAATACGTTGAACCTCATCAACATCATCTGTTAGTGATTTTTTTTATTTGTTTTTTTGCTTGCTCTATACCCTCATACACAAAGCTAATGCAAGGTTTCATGTCATCAACCAATCTCAACAATTGAACAATTGGCTTAAACACCTTTAGGGTCTTCTTTGTGACCTTCAAAAATGAACTTCCTAAGATAATTCTCTCAATTTATTTTGCAAAGATTCCTTGAAAATTTTAAATTATGCCCATTTTCCATTAACCACAACTCTTCTCAACGTTGTCCTCTCCATGTCCCTTTGCAAAGTGATAAAATTATATGCAAATCTTGTTTCAACAGGTGAGAAGTTGATGCTTTCCAAATAAGCGATACAAGCTCAAGGTCAAGTGGTGATTAAGTTTAAACTTGGAAATTTGTTTCTCTTCTCTCACAACACTATTTACCTACTTTAACTTTGCTAGATCTTCAATAAAAAATTCAAAACATGAGTTGTACCATTAAGTCCAAAACAAATGAGGAAACCTGTGTATAAGAAGTTCTTCTGCTTTACAATTTGCTACATTATCCATTATAACTTGGACAACATATTTTTCTCCAATGTCCAGAATGGCGGGTTCAATGCATTTGAAAATGAAATCTGTAGTCTTCACATCATTGCTTGTATCAATGGATATAATAAATATGAAACAATTAGGGCATTGAGTCAAAATATTGAGGAGGGGCCTTCGCTTTGTATTAGACCACCCATCACTTACTACAGTGCAACATGATTTTCTCTAGTTCTTTTTCATTTAATCTAGTTCACTAGATATGGATGCCATCTTGTCTTTTAGCAAAACGATTCTTAGGCTTTCAAAAGACAGTATTGGGTACTCTTTCTTAAAATTGGCGGTCCCATCTACCATTGCTTTTGTATGTGGATTTCAAACAACATTGAAAGGGATGGTATTTGCATAAAAAAATTGACCCACCAATCTGTTTGTCTTATGTTTTTCTTGTGCCTTCCACATAGTTTTCAAACAAGGTTGGGACATTTGATGTCCACTTTGGCTTGCTGGGGTAAATGTTGGGGAAGGCATTGAGCTAGTAAAGGAGCCAATTTGTGTCATATTGCATTAAATTTTAACCTAATTTGAAGATTTAGACGATGATGCAAGTGTATTCATTTCACATTTTCTTGGAATTTGACTTACAAATGGTGCATATAGCATATTTTTTGTCGTCACTGGGTAAAGCTTCACATCTGGTCCTTCAATATAATGGTACCGAACCTTTGCTATGGTCCTTGTGATATTTGAGTCACAAATAGTGCATTTCATGTCTCTGGGATTAACATCTCATTGGATAATGTATTTCATTTCAAGCGAATGACTTGCCATGATGATCGATTTCCCTTTTTAGTCCTGCAAAAGTTTTATAAACATTTTTAATACAAAAAAATATATAAACACATTAAATAAACCCAAATCACAAATTTTATTAAATTTTACAAAATTTAATAAACAACTTCAAACATTTAATATACACTGTAATTTATAACAAAATTTAAATCTAAAAAACTTATAGAGAATGGGAAACAATCTCCAAACTAACTTGCAAATCGTTATTTTTTTTAATTTTAATTTATTATATATTACAAACAAATAATCTATTTGTAATTTTTAATAGAATTAAAATTAAAAAAAATTATAAAATCTAAAAAAATATACACTAATTTTTTTATAAGTTAAATAACTTATATAAAATAAAAATATCAAAATAAAATTAATAAATTAGAAAAAACAAAATTTAAATCACAATTTTGTTTTTAACTTTTCGGTTTCTTTTTAATAGTAAAAAATACCTTGAACCAGACCAAATTAATCCGAAAGACTCGAAAAAATCAAATTGAACCAGATTCAACCCAAATGCGACTGGACTTGGTAACTATAATTGGAATTGAACAAATACCTCTTGCTCTTCCTTTTTGGTGGCTGAATGAGGTCTCCCTTTTGGATTTAAGGAGGTTGATTTGTTTTTATTCTTGTCTTTGTTTTGTGTTTTATTGATCTTGGAGATCCAAACTACCGAGAATATTTGTTGATCATGTTTTTGATGATCACAATTGTAAAACCACCATGGAAAATCACTTGGTTGAATTTTGTGCCCCATAAGGGTGGTGAAAAGTATTTTATTAATATCAAAATGAGCAATTACAAGAGGGTGCCTAAATGCTGTTAACCCTCAACAACGAATAGCAGGGCTATATAAAGGTTCTGCCTTTGCTGTAAAACTCTACAACTAACTTATAACCTCTTACTAACTTGTACATGGGAATACCCATAATGCCTACAAACTATTTAGTAACAATGCCTAATCTTAAAATAAAGGGGAGGTCTTTATAAAAGATGCATGCCCCTTTTTACATTAATATTATTCTAGCTTAAACTAATACTATGGACTCTGAAGCAAGTCCTAACAAACCCCCATGATCCAAATTCATCTCCTCCGGCACATACCGAGTAGTTCAAATTTTTTTAAATTTCACTCTGTCAAGGGGTTTTGTGAAAATTTCATGTGTCTGATCTGCAGCGGGGCAAGACTTTGACACCAGCATTCCTAGATAATGATACTTAATATCCATGTGTTTAGTCTTTGCATGGAACATTGGATTCTTTGACATCTTGTTTGCACTCTGATTATCTATGCGTAAGGGCGTAGGAGCAATCCGAGATATTCAAATATCTTCAAGAATGCGTTGTAGATATACTCTCTCTAGAGGCATCCCATGCTGCAATATACTTTGATTTTGCTGATGAATTTGCCATAGTATATTATATAATCTCTTCACCCTATCCATTCATATTCACCTATCATATTATATATTCTATTTTATGTTTCAATATGTAAATACATCGCATATTTACTTTATGTACCTAGTAGGGGCATAATAACGTGACCCAAATATATTGCCAGTAAACTCCCTATCCCTCTTCATGAATTCTATTATTCTCATCCTCGTGGGAAGGATGTAGAGGTCACTAAAAGGGATAAATTTACATCAAATTTGGGTCTATCAATGAGACAATTTGAATTAAACAAAAAATTGTCTCTGAACAAAGCAATTCCAAATTTGAGGACCAAGGGGAGTAGGCTGGGTGATTGTTACTTGCATGAAAGTACGTGGAGGATTATAATAATTGGTGTTCATGTTTTTGTTGAAGTTTTAGTCCTTTCTAATCATACTTAAAGAGGATTATTAATGGCCAGGTTTATTCTAGATTCTGTTCTCTATATATTTTAAAATTCTGTAAGAGTGGATCAGGTATGGTTGTTATGTATAATGCTTGTCAAACTAGAATGTAAAGTTCTAGAGAGCTTCAGTTCTTTATAAGAAAAATATTGCGAATACTGCTTCGAACAAACCAAACTTTTGGGTATGTCTGTATCTTGCATCAAAATTGTTGATCTATTCTTTAATCAACACTAGTGTATTTGAACATTGTATAAGAAGGTTATTTCTTTCTGTTGCAGGTTAAAACATTTATCTTATTTGGTGACATTCATAAAAGTATATACTTTTTAAATTGGAAAGAAGAAGGGACTGCATTAATCTTGCTAGCAAAGGATTTTGGGTTACTCGATTGTTATGCTACAGAATTTCTAATTGATACAAATACTCTGAGCCTTGTTGTTTCAGATGATCAGAAAAACATCCAGGTAAATTCGTCACCCTCCTTGAAAGTGCATGTTTAGAATGTTGTTATCTGCATTTTACTGAATATTTTGTTTTCCTGGTTCAGTGATTGTTTCTGGTTTAGATACACATCTCTTGTTGATTAGCTATATACTGTTTCTCTGGCTTGTTTTGTCCATTATTACATATATGTGCTTTAATTCATAAAATAACCTGCATCTATTTAATGCAGTTGATGAAAATCCTATAATTATCACAGTTGACAAGTTCAATTCATTAGAAAATTCATCGAAAGGCTAGGAAATATTCTTGTCTTCAAATAGTTGCATGGCTTTTTCCCAGATTTAGACTTTTGTTCTGAAATTCCTATTGGGAATTTATCTGACTGCGAGTAATGACAACCCTGAGGTCATCTCTTGAAGAGGCTGACAGCCTGACCCCTTACACAAAAGTTGGTGTGAAATAGGCATTCATGCTCCTCAGAGGTGTCCATGGCAGTGGCACTGAGGCTTGGACAAGTGGCATTTGGATTAGTGTCATCTATTTGCATGGGACCTGATGTAGATTGCTCAAGCCAGGATTGCTGGGTGTGGCATTCAGAGTAGTTGTGTGTGAGCGATGTTGATGGCACCGATTGTCATGGGACTTCTTCTTGCCTTTGTTTTAGATAGAAGGCACATGGACCTTTGAGTTTTGTGTGGCCTTCTTAGGTTGCTCACCTTTGTGAAAAGTGTTATGCTTCCGCGTAGAGGGCTGAGATGAGGAGTTGTGCACGCACTAGCTCTTGCACACAACATTGGATGAAGAGGTGAAACAATGATTCATCTTTGCCTTGGCTTTGATATTGGCGGCGTTGCGATAAGATTGCCGCAAAGAATTAGAAATCAAGAATTCCATCTTCGCATGACTGTAAGGTGAAAGTTTGATGATGTAATTCAACACCGTATGTTGTTCAGTCAAGTTCTCGTACATGGATGCATTGTAGTCATGGAATTCATTATCTTCCACCGACTGCTACTTGTGCTGGCACAATTGCTGGAACTTGATGTGTTCATCCTCCAAGTGATGGAAAGGACAATACACCTTTAGCATATCGACAAAAGTTTTCCATGACTCGATTGGAACATAGTCTTGTGTGCCTTGCATGCTGAAAGTCTCCCACCAACAAACCATTGGATAGGACATCTTCAACACGATGAAGGTGGTCTTCTTAGCGTCATTGAATTGATTGACTAAGGAATATGCCTCGAGCTGTTGAATCCAGGCATCCAATGTTGTAGTGTTGATTTTGCCTTAAAAATTGGGGATGTCAAGATTGGCTTGCACTTTAAAGGGGGTTTGTTGTTGAGACTGTTGTTGAGCATATTGCAAGAGAGATTTTGAAGGCGTCGGGTTGAGCTCCATCAACTTGTAGAATTGGAAAAAGAGGCCTGTGCACTATGCTTCCAGGGCATCCACAAGGAGCTCTTGGATGCCTAGGGATGCCTTAGGTTGCTTTTGGGCATCTCACTTTTGCTACGACATTCTTCCGGGTAGTTTGAAATAGAGCCAAATGGTAATCCTTCTCTCACTGCACTTGCATTTTTACAGGGATAGAAAAGAGCGTAGCTATGAGCGTAGCTATGGATTCCAAGTTGAGTTGTGCTCAAGCTGCACAGGTGCGCAAAGGAGAAGTGTACGTGGCTACCCACAAATCACCAAGAGCTAGGTACACACCCAACACAACCACATGTATGCCATGAGTTTATTAGGAGAGAGATAGGGCAATGCAGTTGTTACAATTCCCGTTTACAACAACTACTTGATGTATTGAACTTCTTTGTTATTATTATATATAGATTGTCTTTCATAACATATTTGTTTCTTCATGTGTGATTGTCACGTGAGAAGTCTTTTATGTGCGAGGCTGGGGAATTTGAGTGTATGTTAGAATGGACATTTATACAAATATTTTATGAATGCTATTCAATTTTAATGGAATATAGCTAAAGATCATTTCTCGATAATCTTGGTTAGGGTTAGCTAAATCATGCATTATTATTTGTTCCAACTTGGTACCAGATATTAGGGTTAACCTCTCAAGGTTTTGTTAAGTGTGGGAGTGATTTGCAGAGTCAGAAGGAGAGCCAAGATCTCTCAAATAAGGCTTGAAGATTTTTTTTAATTTCAGGAGTGAGAGGCCATTTTTTCTATATTTGTTCTAGCCAGTGGTAGATCAAGGTATAAGGAAGCTAAAGAACGGTGGTTAACTCTTCACAATTGAGAATAATTTAAGATTTGGGTTCTTTCACCAAACCCTAATTCTTGCATTCTATGAAGCAAGGAACTTGTCAGAGACGGATACCCATGATGATGCGACATGAGGAGGGACAGATGCAACTTAAGGCACTACTTTATGGGGAGGCTCATTGAAGGCTCTCACGTCCTAAGGGGAACTTGTTCCTCTTCTAAAACACCATCTTACTCTTATATTTATATTCATTCATTTCTTTCTTTCTTGTGGATCCCTTGCACATTCTTGAAGTGATCATTATGTTTGTATAAAGTGCTTGGTATGAGTGATTGCATTCATTAGGTATTTGATACGATGATGAGTTGCACTTGCTCTTGAGATTGATAGGTCATCCATTGGTTTGTGGAAAATTTGAATGTTGTTAATTGTTATCCGTGGATAGTCATTCCACTTTGATTATTATCCTTGCTCGTCATGAATGAAAACATCCTTGCTCTTTTGGATGGAATGGATATTAAACAATGTTGCAGGGAGATGCATCTCCCACCCCCTGGGACACGTTTCTAGTACGAGAGACGCATCTCCCACCCCGTGGAACATGTTTATGGTATGGGAGATGTGTCTCCCACCCCTTGGAACACGTTTCTGGTATGGGAGATGAGTACAGAGACATCTCCTATACCCAGAAATGCCTACCAAAGACTTACGACGTCTCCCACCTGTGCCCTGATTGGAAAAATGTGTGCCCTAAATAGTCAAAACCCTAAATGTTTTTATAAAAACGACAAAATACATTAGTGTTTACCACAACTAGCTTCAAGATTAAAAGTTGCAGTCAAGATTGGAAGAGATATTGGATGGCTTCGCAGTTGGAGTCGAGTTTCGAAGATATATTAACCAGATTCATTTGCAAGATACCTGTCTTTAAATTTATTAAAACGTTTTTTTTTAAGTGTTTAAAAATCCAGTTATTGTCGTTCACGGCTTAGCCAATGATTGTCGTTCATGCCAAGAACTGGGTAAGCCATGAATGGCAATAGGTAACTGTAAAACTTGGAACTTAAAATTAAAACTTTACTTTAGGTTTAGACGTATTAGGGTATTAGCTTTAGGTTTTAATTTTGATTTTTAATATGGTAGACGTTTAGTTTTTTTTTAAAAATATTTATAAAATGTTTATTTATTATTATTAATATTTCAAGTTTTCCATTTTCACATTTTAATAGTAATTATTTTAAATTTTTAATATTTGAAATTTTAATTTTATTATTTAATTTTAATTTTAGATTTTTAAAATATAATTGATAGATTTACATTTAATTATAGTTTAAATGTTAAATTTTAATATTATATTTTAATTTTTTTATAGTGTATTATATATATATATATATATATTATCAATATATAAATAATAAATATATATATTGTCATCTCCCCGTACCCCCATCTCCTATTTTTCAAAAAATTGTGTACTCGTACCGGTGCCCATCTCCCCGTACCGGTACCCGTATCTGTCTCTTGGCAACTATGATATTAAATTAGCAGTCATTCTTTTGCGAATAGTCCCAATCCTCTATTTTGTTATCTTTGGCCCTCTCTTGAGACGACATATGGATGACTTGTATGATTTGAGATGCTATCTTTTGCTCTTGAAGATGATGAGATATAAACAATCTTGGTTCTTTTATACTTCTCATAAATGGTGTTGCCAAAGGGTTTATTGGTACTGATGATGAGTTGCCAACAGGCTTGTTGATGGCGATGATGAGTTGCTGGTAGGCTTTGGTGATATTTAATTGTCAACAGTTTTGATGGAAATATCGACAGGGTTTGCTTATGCTTCTATATCTACAACCATTTCTTCATGACATGCTTTTATTGAGGTTTGTACATGATGGGCCTAACAAGCTCCTCAACTGGCGAGTTTGGCTTGATGGGCCATGAGTTGGAAAATATACTCTTGGCTTGTGGATTAATATAGTTGATACAGGTACCATCTCAGAACAAGTTTATTCCTGACTTGAGCAGCATATTCAAGGTCCTATAATGCAAACATAAAAGAAAAGCAAAGAATGAAATTCCACAAATGACCAAAGTAGGTCAATGGGTCACAAAAATTATATTCAGTTACATTAAAGATGTACTAGGGTAAATAGGCCCTAGGCTAAGGAAAGTAACTAAACACTAAGCACTAAAATAGGTTAAAAAGTTTAAATCCCTGAACAATAAGAACTAATTACAAGAACAAGAAGCCCTAGGTTAATGAAGCACAGATCTGATGATGATTAAAGCTGGAGACCATGACACAAAGCCATGTTTTGCTAATGTCTACATGCACAACCATGAACTTCTCGACTATCCTAGATTCAAGTCTCTAAGTGCAGCCTTTGAAAGAACATGGCCAGAAATATATTCCACTAAAGCATAATGATATAAAATTTTAAATAAACACGAGACAGAAACTCTATTTGATTTTTTTAGGTAAGAAGTAAAATTGTTTTGTAGGTAAGAATCATGATTATTTTATATTTTAATATTTATAATTCTGATTGTCTTCTATTTTGCAATATCATAGTTTTATGTAAAAATAAAATGTATCAGGTTAAATCTAATTTATCAAAACATTCACTTGAATAAGCTGGCTCATGCAAGAGATCCTATTCTCCTATTTAATCTATGCACCTTGTCCGTGGTGATGTCACAGAAAGTAATTACGATTGCCTATCATATGTACTAAATATATGAGATAAGGACAAATTGTGATATCATGTGATCCTATTTTTTTTTTGGCTTACCTTCTGTATCATTGATTCATTTATAGCATCAAAGAGAGTATGATCAAGAATAGCTTGATATCCTGAGGTTTTGATTTAATTGATCTCTATTGCTAGTTTCGATGTTCTGGCTTAAATCAGCAAATGTTTTATAGTTCTTTGAAGCTACAATATTTTTCAAGCCATCTCTCGAGCATAATTTTTTTTTCAAATGTTAGAATGATTACCAACACTAGAAATTGTTCAGATGAACATAGAACATGATTGATCTACAAGGAATAAGATATGTCTGACATGTATATTTCGCAATTACTTTCTCCAGATTTTCTATTATGCACCAAAAAGCTTGGAGAGCTGGAAAGGTCAAAAGCTTCTTCCTAGGGCTGAGTTCCATGTAGGTGCACATGTAACGAAGTTTTTACGATTACAGATGCTTCCAACTTCACTTTCTGACCGACCCAATCGCTATGCTCTTCTATGTGGCACACTCGATGGAAGCATTGGATGTATTGCTCCTCTTGATGAGCTGACTTTTAGGAGGCTCCAAACATTGCAGCGCAAGCTGGTAGATGCTGTTCCACATGTAGGCGGATTGAATCCAAGGGCATTCAGGCAGTTCTGTGCCAATGGGAAGGCTCATCGGCCAGGTCCTGACAATATTGTCGATTCTGAGCTCCTTCGCTAGTAAGTCCAGATGTAATTTTTTTTAATTTTTTTTGTTGTTTGGTTATAATTTTAATTTTTATAAATTTATTTCTTCTTTTAGTTACTTATCAGATGGCATAGGCTACCACAGTAGTGCTTCCTGGAGATGATTGCAAATTAATGGCATTGACATATACAACTTATGAAATGCTATCTTTTCCATTTTCTTTTCTGTGACAGCTATGAAATGTTACCACTTGAAGAGCAGTTGGAGATTGCAAATCAAATTGGGACTACCCGAGGCCAGATTCTGAATAATCTTAATGACCTCAGTATTGGCACAAGCTTCTTGTAACTTTGTACAATACTCTGACACTGGATGTCTGTTGATAAATGAAGATTATAAAAATTGTGATTTGCTTCTATTGAATTTGTTGGTGAAGTGTGATCTGTGTTTCATCCCTCAGATGAGAAACAAAATTTGCAGTAAAGCAGCTGCTTTTTGATTTCTTCTTCTGTTGTATCATAAAATTAATATTGATTGGTTGCATGTTATGGCAGAAATGTAATTGTAGGCTCCTGGACAGGTAAGCGAGTTTTGCCACACATGGCATCCCTTTTCTGTGTAGCAGTTGGACGTTAATGATAATGAAAAGCAGAAACATGAGCCCTTCTATGCACTGGTTGTGTAATTTTTAATCAGATTCTTTTTCAAAGATTCTTTTGCATTGTTTCTGTCAAGAGCCTCAAAGATTTTCCAGAAGAAATCATCTATATTTGCAGTTGCTACTTATGAGAAGAATAAATTTGAAGGCTTAAAGCCTAAATGTCATGATTTCTTCCAAGTAGATTTCATATGCAAGCGACAGTAATATTTGTGCAGTTTCAGATTCAGGATTATCATTGATATAAATACTTCGTTTTATGGTTCCAATATATGTAATTTATCACTCTAAGTTTAGGAACAATAAATGCATTTGCCATTGCATGTTGATGCTCATAGAGCCAATAAGTAACGAAAATTTAAAAATAGAGAAGATAGTGACAACCTCAAGCAATTAGATTCTCGTTTTCAATGGGGGACCTAATACCTTGTCCCAAATCCGGGACTCCAGCTCCACCATAACCAAAATTAATAATTTTATCTCATTTGAAGTGTACAATGCTTCAATTGAGCAAATTATATTACAAATACCACAATTATCTCCCCTTTTATAAAGTTTTAAGGCTACATTTTGATTGAAAGAACAATTTGTAAACTACCTTAGATAACTCTTAAAAATAGCTTATCTTTGTCAAACATGTGAATTATTGACAGCTTAACCTTATCAGAGGATGCAAACAATAATGACCATATTAAAGTATGCACACGACACTTAATTCATTCACCACATCAAAATATGGAAGTTTTGCATTCAATGATACACTTCCAACTCATTTGCTTAACTCACACTTCAACTTCCTCGCACGTTGGCCGACTGTAGCCTTCTTTTCTACACACTCAACACACACTTATGTCCCTCCCCAACTTAGTTCAAGCTCCAAATATATTATTCTTTGAATTAAGTACTACTCGAATCCTTTTAACTTCTCTTTAACTTTAAATGAATACCCTTTTTTGAACTTGCTCCCCCACCCCCCACAAACTATCTTATGCATGCCATATATTGGCAAGGTGGTGTAACAAATAACTTGGACATGGGAACTTGAATCGGCACTTGAACATTGCATATGTACACGTTACAGGTTGAGTTCATAAGGAATCACTTATTGTTATGTTTTTGATTGTGTGGCACTTATGGTTGCTAGTAATGAATTATTGGCATAATTACAAATGCAAAATTGGATTCCTCTAAGAAGTTGTTGATTGAACTCTTCTTGTCAAACAATGCCCCAAGAGTTGGTGTCAACTATTCTTTCAACTTCTATAGTGTCTATGGATCATGTGCCCATTTTAAACATAACAATGGCATGCCCCAGATGCTTCATGCAAAGATGTTTACCACTCCCATGAAGTTCACAATGCAGTAGGCTCTATAAGATTCAAAATAGGATTGGGAAGCTCAAAGTAAGCTTGCAAAGCTCCTTTAGTTTTGTGTTGCTCAATGTAGGTGTGCAAGGTGTTAGGTCTGTGAAGCTCTTGTAGTCTTGTGAAGTTCGCATAGGATTGTGAAATTTACACAAGGCTGCAAAGCTGAAAACAAGGTTGTGAAATTCAAATAGGTTTGTGAAGTACATAATAAATTTGCAAAGCTCAAAATGTGTGAAGAACAAATTCGTACAAGGAATTCCTATTCTTTGCCTATAGATGCTTAATTCTTTGAAGACATATTTTCAACATGAATGCAACATAATTTGTAGATCCCTGGATGTTCCTACATAAGACTCAGAAAATTGATTGTGAGGATAGCGTTCACAATAAAAGTTAAAGAACTATTGATCCTAGTTGATTAATCCGGCTAAGTTTTGCCATTCAAATCCACAAATCCTCCTCAAGTCCCTTGTTATTCTAGTTAACTAAATACTCTTTATACTTCTCATGTTGTTGAGTCCTCTTTCCAACTCGATCCAAACATTCTTCAACCAATTCAAATTTGTTTTTAGGAATTCAAGTTCTCCAGATTGCAAGTTGTTTGTATTGGCCGTCGACGTTGTCACCTTTTTAATATGGATACAAGCTTGTAACATTAAAAATAGGCTAAATTTATAATCCTTGTGGGAGGTCAATCTCATATGCATTGTATGAAAATATAAGTTGGCTTGTGCTAAGACTAATCTTCTTGTACTTTAGTTTGTTGTATGTTTCCATTCAAAACATCTCCTTCCTTAAGTGCACTAACACTAAATCTCCTTCCAAAAATGATTTGTCTCCTCTTTTCATCTGCATCCTCCTTATACTTTCGACTACTTAGTTGTAGCTTTGCATTTACTACAAGCAATTCTTACATATACTTTGCAAAATTCTCCATCTAGGCTCTTCCCTATCGTTACACTTACTAAATCCGTTACCCCTTGGTGGTCTTCCTTATACAAGATTGAGTAGCGTTTTTCCTGCATTGTTATTTTCGAACTCTGCTTGAGAAAATATTATATCCCTTTGTCTTGGCTTATTGCCAATGAAACATCTAAGTATATTTTGTAAACTTTATTCATAACTTCCGTTTGTCCATTTGTTTGGGGATGATACACAACATTATATTGCAACTTGGCACCTAATATCTTCTACAATGTTCTCCAAAAGTTACCTAAAAATGTAATGTATTTGTTTGAGTTTATACTTGCCTACAATCCATGTAGTTTGACAAATGCTTTGAATTTTTTTGGAAACATTTGAGGCATCATTGGTCCTCCTGCAAGGAATGAAACGCTCTATTTTCCAAAATATCTCTACCACAAAAAAGATTGAATCACTACATGTGTTAGATTGAATCATTACCTCTGTCTTTGGCAATCCAAGAACAAAATTTATAGTTGGTACTTCCCATGGCTTGTCTAGATTTGGTGACAATTTGTACACCATGTATTCCTATTTGTTCCCTTTTTTGATTTGGAATTCTCTACATCTTTCCACATTTGCTAACACTTTTAGCCATTTCTGACCAAAAATACATTTCCTCTAGCAATGCTAGGGTCCTATCTCTTCCAAAGTGGCCTCTCAACCATCCACTATGTAACTTTTTGATCATTTTTCCTCATTGATCCCCTAGGGATGCAAATTTGTTGTTTATTGAATAAAATTCCTTCTTAGATGATTTAATGAATGTAGGGGCTTCTATAACCTACCTATGACACTCTGCACGCTTTTCATGCTTTTGCAAATTTTGTATCCTCATACAATTCCTTCATACTCTCTAATCCAATCTTTTCTACTGACAAAGAATTCAAAAACACAACTCTTTTATTGAAGGCATCAACTACCTTTTTTGATTGACGTGAGATATGCTTGAATACAAATGAAAAATTCTACGAGTATTCAACCCATTTCATATGTATTTGATTAAACCTAGTCTCTAACTTTTTATAAACTTTAATGTTTGATGAACAATATATACCACAAAATCTTTCGGAAACAAAGAATGTCTCAAATTCTTCAAGGCTTGAACTATTTTTTTACCATATATAAAATATTTGTGATTTGCCTTATTTAACTTCCCATTGAAATATGCAACTAGCCTTCCTTTTTGACCAAATACAAAATCTTTCTAATAAAGTTTCTTATAAACTTCCTATAAAAACTTTCTAAACCATGAAAAATTGTTTCTTGGGAGCATTCTTTGGAATAAGTCATTCCAATATTGATTTGACCACCTTTGAATCCATATTCAATCCTTGTAAAATCACAAAGCCTAAATATATAAGCTCTTCATAAATGAACACGTCTTCAAATTTATTTGTGGCTTCTCTTGTTTCAACTTTTCTAAAACCTATTTTAGGTGCATCAAATGCTCCAATTTTGCCCAACTCAAAAGTAGGTATATGATATTTTCTTGGAATTTCTTTTAGAAAACAAGAATTAGATCTTCATATGCATGGTTTGGCAAAGTTCCATTGGATACTAAGGTACCTTGATAGTAGTTTGGTTTTTGTAGAAGAGTGTCCTCATTGATGTCAAGGGAAATATAAAACATGCTTCCTTTGGTGTTTCAAGTGCTCTATGATACTATGCTTCAGTGGTAGACAAGGTGACACATAACTGATTCTTTGAGATCTAAGATACAGGACTCAAACCATGGTTGAGGATGTAGCCATAGGTAGACCACATATGGCCTATGCATACACCATAATCTAAATCTCTTTACCCAATCAATTGAACTTGTGCTTTACATGCATACATGATGTGCAAAATGCATTTTAGATACCACAAAATCCACTTACCAACATCCCAATGGTGCTCATGAGGTTCATGCATAAACTTGGAAAAACTACCAACTGCAAGTGCAATGCCTAGATAAGTGTGAGTTAAGTAGAGTTTTCCCATGAATTTTTAATACAAAGTAGCATCAACCAAATGCGATGTGCAATTCTTCACCACTTGAAATCTGATTGATATGATGAAGTGCAAGGCTTGTAATATTCCATCCCAGAATCATTTAACAAGTTCGTGAAATTCTTTGATTGGGAATGATATTCCCAACCTCCAGCTACATAATCTTATAACCAAATAAAAATTAAAGAAGACCAAGATGAGAGAAACACCGTTGTATATTAGGATCAAATCATCAAAATAAAAAACAATGATAAAGATGTGCCCATCAACACACTTCACATAGCTATTGGGATCCACCAAACATATCTTAAATCCAAACCAGATAAAGAATTGATAATATCATCATGCCAAGGTGGGGATCAAACCTAATTTAATACCAAATGATGGCGAGGTGGGTTTTGGGTTTAGTGAATGATTGAAAAATAACAATCTTATCAGAGTATGGATATAACAATGGGAAATACAAACTATACACATGACACTGCATTCATTCATTTCTTTAAAATATGGAGGTATTACACTCAATGACACTGTGAATCAACTTTGCTTAGCTCATAGAAGAACTTCCACACACATTTGCTAATGCAAACCTTTGTCCACACTCTAGACACACCTATACCCTTGCCTAAATCATTACAAGCTCCAAAGCTCTTATTTTATAGAATAAGTACTTCCAAAATCCCTTAGTGTATTTACTAAATCTAACTAAACACCTTTCTTTTTCTAAACCCCACAAAAACTATATTGCGAATGTTATATATGGGCAAGAATGTGCTACTGTAGACACCTAATTTTTCGTACAAGGATTAATACTATAATGTTTATAACCTGGTTTTGTGCATATGGATCATTAATTCAAATTAAGTACTTTTGGCGCTCTTTCGTGTGTTTTCGCCTTTTGTTTCTTTTCTATGTAGTCCCATCCTTCTCTACTTATATTATTTTTTCTCTCCTTTATATTTTTATTCCCTGGGAATCCCCTCCTCTTCCTTGGTTGTTTTTATGTCTTGACCATAATTCTAGGTCTATGATTCTGGTCACTCTGATTTTGTCGGCCCCTTTCCCCTTTTCTCTCTTTCTTTATGTGCACCTGTATTATTAGATTTTCCCTAGGTCAACTTACACACCAATAGGTCCTTTATATAAAATAAAGCCTCCTAAGGCATTGCAATAAGAAGTGATCACAAGTATAATATTATTTACAAGTCTTAGGCACACTACTTGGATTATATTTCTACTTGGATTATATTTCTACTAGTTGTATTTGATTATATAAGGATAGATGGTTAATTCGTTTCTCTCACTTGGGTTGGGCTTATAGAAACACACATTTGAAATACATTGAACCTTGATTTTGAGCATGCGGGATATGTAGTTGCAGCATCAAGGAAGGGGCTTGGGTAAATTGACTACAGATTTATAGTGTCTTTGGTTGTGATCAGAGTTAATTCTAACAGAGACTTGATTCTGACATATTTTCAATCCAATCCACAAATTTGAGAGAGGCATTCTATGCATTTAAAGGTTCCCAAAAAGTTTTAGACATAGAAGATCAAAATTGCCATAATTTTAGAAGGTTACCATAATTGGAAAAATGTTACCATAATTTGCTGTATGATTTTGGTCAACTGCAATCATGGGTCTACAATTTTGATCATTTGTACAAGATAGTTTGATTTATTGATTTTAAGTTTGCACAGCCCCATGAACTTCCTATCAACATTTTAAGGAATTGTTAGAACCTAGTTGTGTTACTTTTAGTTATTTCGCTCTCCTTTTCCTTTCATTGCTATCGATTGTTCATAGTTTCTGTTAACACCTAAATTTGGTTTTAGACACTTGAAAACATCCCATTTTGACATATCTTCATTTACTTGGACTTGTGCATACACATTTGACTCTTACACACACTTTCCCTTATCCGTTTCTCTATCTATTATGTTGGCCAACCCAAATTTATATCACACATATTCAGAGTCATCTTAGTCTATGAGAAAACCCTTTATAATCCTAAGTAGACTGTTTCTACGTTGAGAGACAATCTACAATGAGAGGGGGGAAGGAGAGACCCTGATGTCGTGCTTATGTAAAGAAAAATGACCAACATCTTATTTTAAATTATTTTGAATATAAATAAAATTTACCAAAACAGTATTTTAAAATCTATAAAAAAATATTAGTAAACATATATATACAAACAATACAATGAAAAAAATCAAAATCGAATAACAACACATATGCAGCAGTGCAGCACCACCTGAAGATTTAATGCGCCTACTTCCCCACATTGCTTTTACAATCTACATAATTTATTGAGTCTTTTCTAGATCACTTCTGCAAGATAGCTTTAACAGATCCGTGGGAGCCCAAAGACAGGTTTTCCACAAGTCCAAAGGAAATGATTGTTGTCTGTACAATGCTTCCAATGTAGTCATCAACACTTTGCCACAGAATCATAATTCTATTCCGATTGTTCAGTGCAATAGAAAAGGGAAAAAACAATTGTGTCTTCGTCGTCAGACGTCAATAGAAAGGTGGTTGTGGTCTACCTGCTTCCTAGATGACAGCCTTTGTTGTTTGAAATAAGAAATCTGCTTGCAAAAAGTTGGTCTCCATCAATATGATTGTTGGATGGTTTGAACTTTATTTTCAGTTGGCTGAGTCCTCGATTCATCACTTTCAAGACACAATAACTGACTAAATCTGTCCATTAAGCATTTACCTTGTGTGCCATGGTGTGAATAACCGCAATCAATGGCATTGGAAATATTCTTTACCATCATTACCATCACCTACATATTCTTTTCCACAATTTATGTAGCTGCAGGAAAAATCCCAAGAAAATACAAACCAAATCACTTGGAAATATTATCTCTGCTTTTATTAGTTCTATAAAAAACCAATGAACATACAGTATATCCAACTAGCATGCAGAAAGGAAGTCATAATTTTTTCCAAATACCTCAACCTCAACAACCAAAACAAAAAATCCTCATCTTCTATCTTCAATTAATAAAATTGAGAAAGCTAATACCACAAAAAACAATAAAAACAATCTTTGACAATTTTAACAGCTTTTCGAATTATTTCTTTAATTCTATGCTAAATACGATTTAAGAAAAACTATAGGACACTTGCATCGCCGCACCCTCACTACCTGAAGGGGTGACATAATTCCATGCGCATGGTGTATTTTTATGGTTTTTATTACATATTCATCCCACGATAGATAAATGGTATTATTTATGCTAAGTAAACTTGAAAAAAAATATATTTGAGAGAGGGTTATACTAAATTAATAAGTTGTAAGTACCTTGTCAAGTATTTCAGTTTTGTGTTTTGGTATAGACTTATATTTATAAGTTAATTGATTTAATATTTGAGATATTCTGTTGCTTTTTTGATAAAAATATATAATTTTGGAAAGCTTATTATCGTATTCTTCACCATTAAATGATTTCATCTCCGTAGAAACTGTGGTCATCTTCTTTTAAACTTATTTTGAATATAAATAAAACTAATATACTTATCTTACATGAATCTATGTAAAAGATGTCGAGAGATATTGTTATTGAGGCGTCTATTCCACTTATGTCACAAATATGATATAATATAGGTGCCTCAAAAATGATATCTTTCATCGCCTTTTACGTAGATTTATATAATATAGGTATGCTAGTCATACCTCAAATCCTTGATTTTTTCTCTTTGGATGGTGCTAGTAATAATTAGACACTTGTGTATGCAATCATAATTACATGATGTACATGAATTAATCCTGGATCGGATAAGATAGAGCACACCTACACTTCTGATTGGGTATACACTTGTTAAGTGGGAGCATGACCAATACGGAGATCCACTAGACCCGATTAGGGAATTACTTGTATCACTTGTCACAACATATCATGATAAGAAGGGTTCCAAAGCCTATGGTCTAACACAATCGCACAACAACTCTAAAAGAGTCCTATGATTTGATATTTCATTTATGCTAACAAACAAAAGAGTAAACTATTCTAATAACAAAAAAAAGTAACCTAATCTAGTGTGCACCAAAGCTTGTGGCCCAAAGTGGGGGTTAGAACAAAACAAATAAACAACTAAACTAACCATGCATATGAGACATATATTCACGTCATTGTATACGAAATCTTAATACATGGAAGAGAAGAATACATACTGCATTATCTATATACTCTTACAAAGGAGAAATAAAGTTAGAAATACTTACTTTTGAAGACAAACCTGTCGAGCTTCAATCTTTCCCTTGGCCAAGGTGCTTCGCAAGAGATTGTTGTGGTTTGTAAGGATATCCAAGATAAATCAGCTCTAGGCTACACAACCTACCTAAGCATCCAAAAGACTTCTCCACAAGACAATATCGGAGCTCCAAAAAAAGTATTGAACCCTAAAGTTTTATTCCTCAAGTAGAATGGTCAATAAGTAGATGCTCATTCGCACTTCTTTGCTTAATTCAACTCTCTTCTTAATAATGATGAAATGAACTTGTATATATAGGCAGAGCTTACCTAAAAACTTTTGGACATGTCAGTTGTACTAGGTTGATCGGATTGACTTAGCATGTTTTGGGGCTAACTCACTAGGTCTATGTTAGGTCGGTTGGGAGGCTAACAAACCAAAAGAGCTAAAGTGTCTCCAAAACACACTAGGTTGACCTCGGTCAACCTAGTTTGCTGAACGGGTCAAAAGGGTAACAAGGCAAGAAATGAAGAAATAAAGCATGATAATGACTGGAATGGATAGGAAAGAGAGAAATAAGCTTAGGGTTCAAGGTTTTAGGAGAAGTGTGTAGATGACAAGTGACAAAAAGAACAATAATCTTATGAAGCACCGATGGTCTGCCCACCCCTTTCTTAATGCACCCCTTAAGGCATGCACTCAGAGAGATTGAGACTCGACAGGTTCCTACAAGATACAAAGTATCAGTAATCAATAAAAGTTTGAAAATATTATGTGTATACATATGACCTAGCCGAAGATCACCACGTGCCACGTAAGTGTAACACGGGATGGTGCTTCAGGATAGAACATGATAACACACAACACTGATGCTAAGTATGGTGCAGTAATTAACAAATAAGATAAATGAAAGGATAAAATTAAAAAACATATACCTTTAGCTTACCTTAATGTTGTAGATAAATAAGAAGACTGCAAGAAAGTGAAGGCGTCCAATGTAAAGCACACTAGGTGAACCTGTAGAAGTTAGTGAAAATAGCCAAAAATTAAATTTTTTAGAAGAAAGGCATATAGTGGTTGAAAAAAATATCTACGTCACCACAAATCCAACACATTTTACGGTTTGTAAAAATAGATGAGCAAAAACAAAGATATGAGCAAAACAAGAGGAGAGAAAAAGAGCTAGGATGACGAGGGAATGACATGCTAGATGAGAGGGAGCTCGAGGAATGACAATGGGTGTACTACAGGTATGCATCTATGAATTTCAAACTAGTTTTTTGAAATTTGTATTGAATTAAGTAAATTTTTGATAAAACTTGATTTTAAGCATTTATATATGTCAAAATTGAACAAAATTAGATTCTAAGAGTAGCAAATATGAAGACGGGAAATGGGTTTGAAGGAAATAGGGAGAAAACAAAAAAAATACACATTTTTAGTAAAATATACTGGGTCGACACACAAAACGTACACGGTCGACTAGGTCAACTAGTAGGTTAAATCAAGGTAAAAATATGTATGGTTGACCTAGTGTAATTTGTAAGCTAAGACCTAGTGAAAAAGTGTCCAGTTGGTTCATAAGGACTAGAATGGAAACTTAACAATAGGGAGAAGAAGAACAAAAAATTAAAAAAATAGGATAAAATAAGACAAAAATGGGAAAATTTTGGTCAAACTAGGTTGATCAGGGAACCAAAATAAACACAAAAAAGCATGTCAAAAGCTAAAAGAGGCCTAGAATGGCCCAAAATAACCAAAGAAGGGCAAGAGGGACCAAAATAGGATAAAATGGATAAAAATGAATAAATTATGTTTTTTTATTAAAAATAGAATGTATAAAGAATGTATTGTGATTACACATGACATGGAGGAACTAATACATCCTTTATTGTTTCTTGATTGTAGAGACGGTCACAGTTCTGAAGGTTATTAGATGTGTCTTGGTTTCCAGATTTATTAGATAGGTTGACAAATGGAGACAGAGTTAGACTGATATCCATGTCTAGGAGGTATATCATATGTGCAAGATCCCCCTTAGTTTAGATGTGTTGGTCATGTTCCTTGGTTTTTAGGAACGATTGACCAACACCTTCGGATGGGAGGTGGATGGGGATGTGATAGAGGTGGCTATCATGCTAGATGATGTCCATGCCATTCTCAGACTGCCTATAGTAGGAACACTAGTGACTGTAAGGATATTAGACATCATAGAGGGGAAGAGAGCCTTAGCCATGTGCGCTACAGGTTCATAGATGATATTGTCAAGGTGGAGAGTGAGTATAGATGATGTATATATATCATAGATTCCATATCTCTAAAAGGCGGTGATAGGCCTTGTGACATAATGAGTGCTTTGTCACAAGTCAGATGGCAAGGTACCACTATACATGGTAGCCTTAAGCAGGTTGATGTTGGAGGAGTGAGTGTTATATGATCTAGGCTCTATCATTTGGGTCCAACTTGTTCATGATCTGTTTGAGATGTGGGTCAGG
The DNA here is from genome assembly GCA_037957365.1 of Torreya grandis. NCBI lineage: Eukaryota > Viridiplantae > Streptophyta > Pinopsida > Cupressales > Taxaceae > Torreya > Torreya grandis. The sequence goes on along the minus strand of JARHVA010001301.1, from coordinate 3,254,265 downwards.
GGACATAAGACTATGGGATTGATCATACTAATGACATCATGGATATATGAGAGATTTTCTATGTATCAATTGATTAGGTTGCCCCATGCGATCGATGATAGGTTACTTTGGGTGAGGAGATGCAGGGAAAACTAGGTAGCATGGGTCATGCCCCATGTGCCAGTGCTATAGACGATGAGATGCACTGACATAGTATGGTGACCATATGAGCAGCTAGTGACTACCTAAGAGAGTTGGCACACAGTTAGACCAGCATTAGAGAGGAGAGAGGTGATATGACACTTTACATGGTGGAGAGAGCCATGTTTGGTAGCACGAGTGCCAGGGTAGATGGGTCTATCTCATCCAGTGACATCGATACTCATGCCCGAGTAGTGGATTCAACATGTGAGAGAGCTATGAGGGAAGACGGGAGTCAGGCCACTGATAGTGAGACTGACATTACAGCGACACTGGGAGTGACCATAGACTAGTTAGGCATGATGAGGGGTAGAGCAGGGGGAGGTGGAGGTGGAGGTGAAAATACCAAATGTACCACCACTAGCTCCACAAAGAGATGAGCTATGGCCACTGATGACACGACATTGATGGAGGTAGGAGGAGAGAGTGGATACCATCATCATCTTTGGCTAGTCAGTAGAGGAGCCAAAGGAGAGACAAATGAGAGAGAGATCACTTAGGTACAGGCTAAGATAGATGCAAGCCATGATAGTTGGGTTTAAGCTAAGGAGGTGACCTACAGAGGAGGTACTAGGAGGATACAAAAATGGGGAGACTATGCTAGGAAGTCATGTGGATGGTGAGACCATAGGATCTGAGACACAACTAAGTACAAAATATGATTGATTTATTGCTTAAGTTTGGAAATAGATAGATATATATTGTGAGATATGACAGTGATCTAATATCCATCTAGTGTAATTTTATAGGTGTACCTGAGGAGGAGGAGGAGGAGTTATGGGGGTCCCTAGTTAGGGGAGCACTACATGACATCTTAGACAAGACCCTATAGCTGTATGACCCCATGACACTAGAGGATATGAGTGTACCATCTACCTCAGGTCATATGAGCTGGTTTAGACTAGTGGGAGAGGTCATGAGGTAAATATAGATGTAGAGAGAGAGGGTGAAACCACTAAAAAATATGGGTTCAAGGGAGAGGCAAGCCTAGCAGGTCCTAGCCAATGAGAGAGCTACGCATCCAACATAAATGACATAGGAATATATGACGATACAGACCCAACTAATGTAGGCACATGCAGTGACCTAGACTGAGTTGGGACAGGCACAGGTGTATATAACATATCTACAAAGACAGGTAGAGGGATTGATATTTTGGACTACCTCATTATAGCGTACCATTTAGAGGAGTCAGATCAAGGCCTCAATAAGCAATGTGGTTAGGCCACAAGATAGACAGGATGGAACCCAACCCTAGAGCTGGAGCATTGTATATGATTATATTTGTTGTATTAAACTTGTGGTGTGTGTGTGTGTGTGTGTGTGTGTGTGTGTGTGTGTGTGTGTGTGTGTGTGTATCATGTGTTATTTTGACTTATTGGTGTTGGTTGTGTATGTTGTCTTTATGATGGTTGTGTTTGTCATTATGTTGGTTGTATATGTGGATGCTTTGGATATATTTATTTCTAGCACATGTATTTAGCTTTGTTGTATATGCTATAAGAAATATATGTGATATGGTTTATTTTCTAGCATTATGAAAAACACATGCATGGTTTTAAAAAATAGGCGAAAAGACTTGAAAAAATATAATCAACCAAAAATGCACTACACACTAATTCAAGTTGAGAAATATGTAATAACATGAAAAATGACTAAGTATAAAGAACCAAAAAATGACAAACATGATGGTAAAAAGGGGATTTGTTTTCAAACCAAAGTGAAAGATTTTGGCACCAAATAAAATACTAAATATCACATTGAGAAGTATGAACATAAAGTAATAAAATGAAAGGTATGAAGAAGGGCACATATGGTAAGAAAAAAAAATAAAAAATCAATTAAAATTTGGTTTTATATTTATTACACTAATTCAAGCTAGGAAACATGACAATATTCAAGAAATGGTTGAAATCTTACATGCACTAAGAAAATAATAAAATAAGAGGCGAAAAAAATGAAGTAAGCGTAAAACATACTAATTCAAGTTGGGAAACATGTCAAATGACATGTAACCTCATAATCAATCAAATCTTATCTCATACTTGAGACATGTAATTTGATGGTGACTCGATTATTGAAAAACTTTGAGAAGAGGGTCAGGTCCTATCCACAGTCTTACATTGGAACTCCACAAAGGGAACACCACTTGGGGTTGAATAAGCATGGACAATCAAATACACTAGGGATAAGGGGAACAATCAAATACACTAGGGATAAGGGTAATAGGATGGAAAAGATGTTAATTTGTGAGGGATGTCGGGTCCTATCCACGGTCTTACAAAGCAACTCATAAATGAAAAACCCAAGGGGTGTGATCAGAAAGCAAAACAATATCTCTTAAGAGGAAATATGAGGAAAGGGAATGAAAAAGGGAGTGTAAAAATAAAATACTTAGGCATCTTAGGAGAAAACCTTAGGAGGCAAGAGGTATACTAAGGACATAAGAATACACCAAGTGATTAATGGTCATCTATGTACAAAGAAAACCTATTCCTTATAGACACAAAGCTTTGTGGGTAGATAAGTGTGCTACTAAGATCAACTCATGAAGGTAGATTGGTATAAGGAAAAGTAATTTGGACATACCTCCCCACGACGTGTTCCCTGCTCCTTAGGACCCCTTACAGAGCTGTTGATCTACTATAAATATTGTCTACTTGCATAAGAAAGTAGGTAACACTAGAAGTTTTTTTTTAAATTATCCTCTTCTAATCTACTAGCCTACTGTACCCCAAAGGACCTCAGCTCTATCGTGAGGACAACTATGGAGTTTGAGCTTCAATTAGAAGAAGGAGATGTGCTTTGAATCACATCTTTTAGTGTGATTTGACTTTTAAGCTATTGCATATTTTTGCCTTTTGATATCATTGCCTTTTGTTTAAATGATTTGGCTTTTAACTTTTTGTTGAAGGGTTTTTTTTAAGATTCCTCCTCCTTACAGACTTGGAATGACCAATCATGAGAGAGATAGTGATACACGTGAATGAGATATAGGCTAAGGCTAAAGAAAGGTAAGTAACCAAAGACAAAATATTGACTAGGACACTTAGGCTTGACAATGAACAAGTATGTGATCTCAAGTCTCAACTGTGTATATGCTTAGTTTATGGAAAAGGAAGAAGGAAAAAGATCTAAAGGTGGACCGATAAAAAGAAATAGTAATGAAAAATATTGTTTGCTAACTGATCACATGGTAAAAGGAGACAATAACCAAAGGGAACAAGGTATGTACAAATAAGTCACCATGACAATTATCTGCGAAAATTAGGGATAAGAAAACAAACAATCATGAAGTTACAAGGCAAAAACAAGCAAAATATGGTGATTTTGTGAGGGATGTTGGGTCCTATCCATGGTCTTACAAAGAAACTCACAAAAGAGAGACCCATGAGGGATGCCAAAACAAAAAAGGTAGGCATAATGAAATAAGAAAAAAAATGGTAATTTTTTAAGGATTATCGGGTCCTATCCATAGTCTTACGAAGCAATTCACAAAAGAAAAATCCAAGGGATGCGACAAGAAGAAGATGTAAAGAGAAATATAAAGCAATGATAAGGAAGGACAATCATTTGCAAAAAGTAAATGACAAAATAAGCAAGGAATATAGTACAATAAGGAAGATTACTATATAAGATAAGCAAGAATTTGACTCAATGTCAAATGATATAATTAGATATATGAAAATAAAATTGAAGCACATGTCTAATATAAAATGTGAAAGCACCATGCATGTGCTCATAAGTATTGGTAAATACGTCCACACACATTATCCAAGACATCAGATAAATCTCTATGAAGTTGAATATGAACATCTGCTAATGTCTCAACAATCTTTGCTGAATACTGGGCAAATACTTCTTTTCTAATCTCCTCAACTAAAAAAGTAGGAATAATCATTGGATCATGTTGAAGATTGAAATTGGGCAAAGGAGGGTTAGGAGAATGCATGGGAATGAGATCTATGGGAGATGCATGAATTATCAGTGGAGCAGGATCCTTGGGTGAAGGAGGGTCCACGGGTGGAGAAGGAACCATAGGTGGAGGTACAAAAGGTGGTTAAGGGACCACATGAGGTGTACCCATGGGAGAAGAAGAGGTAGACTTCTTGTGAGAATGACCTATGGGAGAAATGGTATAAGGTCCATGAATAGCTATAAGATGGTCCTTAAGATGTTGTTGAAGGATATGGCAATGATCAGTGTGATGTGTGTTGTGCATCGGTGCCATAGATAATACCTCTCACCATACTTAGGTATATATTCAGGAAGGATATTTGGATGAGGGAAGGTAGTGTCTATTTATAGGGAATAAGGATGTAAGGTATCAATATATTATCACGACTTATGACAATGAGTAGAAGAGTGATTATCTATTCCATGGAAGCAACATATACGCTTATGAGTATTTTTAGGAGAAACACTCACGGGAGAAGGTGTAACAGGTGTGGAAGAAAAAAGAGATGAATCATAGACCCATTTGGTGGGTAAAGGATCCATATTAGGCAAAGGAAGAAAACCATCGCCAAGAGAAGGTGGTGATGGAGAATAAATGGAACTAGGCTTAATAGAAGGAGCACTAGTGGAAGAAGCAAGAGTAGGCTCGACAATAGTGAAAGTAGTAATAATAACTAGTTCTAACATAAGTTATATTAGAGGAGGGGTGGGATCAACAGAAGGTATAAGGAGGATAACACTAATATCAGGATTAAAACAAGGATAAAAATCAAGGAACCTAGCAAAATGGTAAGGTTCGGTCATAGCATGATCCATGAGCATAGTCCTACGAGGCTCCTAAAAAACTAGAGGTGTCTATGCCATCTTTAATCTACGATAAAGAGAAAAAAAAAGAATCAGGAACTATAAATTTTAGAACATGAGAAGATGCACAAAAAGACTTAAGTAAAGAAGAATGATAACACACAATCATGGCATTATGGGCTTGGACAAGACCAACTAATAAAGGATCATCTAAAGAATAGCCATCATCATAATCCAACATATGAAGATCAATGACACAAGTTGGAATAACTTTGTCATCGAAAGAAGCATGGTGAATAGAATGCCAAGTCTTGGATAAGACTATGAGAATGTCATCACAAGGAGGTTTGTGAGAATGAGGTTGCAAGGAAGCAGGAAGTTGCGATATGAGATGAGGTGTGAGATTAAAAGTTTTGATCTTTAAGTTAATCTCATCAGGCTCATTATGATCAGAGTCTAAAAGGTTGGGAGGAATGTTACCAATGAGCTCAGGATGCCCATTATAACTCTAGTTGAGTTGATAGGAAAATTTAAATGTTGTGACTCACATAATGGAATGCTAGGCAAAGGATCAAGAGTAAGAATCTTGAAAACACCACGATCTTAGAATTGTTCAAAATTTCAAGGGTTAGTATCTCCTTGAATCATATAAATGGCTCCATTATGAGGGAATTTAATGCATTGGCAAGTGGAAGAAGCGATAGCTCACATACGATGAGTCCACGGCCTACCAAGAAAAATGTTATAAGAAAAGGGAAAGTTAAAGATCATCACCTTTACACAAATGATGATAGGTGGGATAGTAATGGGAAGCCACACACACCCAAGAGGAGGCATTTGCCTTCTATCATATCCTTGGCAGGTGTTATGTGTAGACTTAATATTGCATTTTGAATATCCAAGGGTCTTAATGAAATTAAGAGAAGCAACACAAGTGCCATAAACCTCGTTAATCAATGCTCATTTAACTTGGATATCACCTATTTAGATGCTAATAAATAAGGGAGGATCATTTGCACCAAGAAAAATCTTGTCAGGAATCATAGATGCGATGGAAAATTTCAAAGAAAGAGAAGTGTCAATAGTTTCATCAATATTGATGGACATCTCTTCACATTGTTACAAGATACTATCCTTGGAGCCAGATAAGGCTACCTCCTATCTTGTTAAGGGAGAACGAGGGAAATTCATCTCAAATCATCATTGCATAAGTCGGTTTCGATGATGGGGAGAGGTTCTCATAAGCTCAAAAAATGGAATTTGAGATGGAAGATTAGTGAGCTCCATAATGGGATCTCACTCATCATAACCCATGAGAAGATTGTTAGATATAGGTATGTAATGGTTAAGGAGGTCTTCAAAAGGAGGAGCTAAAAGCATTGAAATTTGTGTTGATAAGAATGAGAAGTTTTAGAACAAGGTTGTAAATCATATTGAGATGTTGAAGTAATAGGTTCATATTAATCTTAATAAGTGGAAGAAGTTTTAATAGAAGGTTGATTATCATTGGTATTAGAAGATGATGGAAGAATGGTATAAATAGAATGGGATGTGTTATCCAAGGGAGAATCAGAAATTGGACTAGTATCAAAGGTTGTAAGATCTTCTTTCCCCAACTCATTCAAATGAGTTGGAGAATAATTTTGGATAACACAGTATATTTGAGAAGGAAGTGAGGTGTAGATAGGTTGAGAATCAATGAAAGTCACCACCCTTCGAATATTATTCATGCTAACCACATTCTCTTCAGATGTTGGTTCAACAAGACTTTATACATTATTGGTGGAATGGGTGGGCTTGTCTTGGTTTTCTTGAATAGGTTGATGATTAGGTAAAGCATCTTTATAGATAGCTAAACGAGCATTTGCTTGATTCAAGACTTGAACTTTATCATGAGTTTTGTAGTCCTTGAGAGAATTTTCATAAGCTTGTTGATGCTTGTGAATGATAGAATCATGATCAAAATTAGGTCCAAGAAGAAGGTCCATAGCTAAATTATGAAGTTGTCTACAGGTCTCATGAGAGTGACCCCAACTAGCATGAAACCAAAAACACTTGCTAGGATCATACCAAATTTCATAGGATGAGTAGGGTCAATCTCTCGAGGAAGAGGCCTAGGTAAATGTTTAAGAAATTCAGCAAAGGAAAGAGGTTTATGAACATTAATGTTATTTGGTGAAGAGAAATGAGGATTAGTATATTGTTGATAAGGAGGAACTAGTTCCAAAGAAGGGGTATGAATGACAATTTAAACATTGTGAATGATATCATATGAATCAATAACACCATCATTGGTAATATTGTGGTTTTTGTTTTTAAGTAACATACAAAGACCTACAGAAGGTTGGGGTGGCTTGAATTGACGCATAAGGAAATCTTATTTTTTGGCTTGGTCAATAGCCTCCTCCAAGGTACGTGAAGAAAGGGTGTGGACTCAATATTGTAATTTAGGATAAAGAGCATTGTAAAGAGATGAAAGAGATTACCATCGACCATGTTATGTTCACACTTATTTGACAAAGTCTTCCATCATTTAACAAAGGCTTGGGTGGTTTCATTTTTGTTTTGTTTTCAATTGATGAAATGGGCCAAAGTGTTTTTAAGAAGATCACTAGTTTAGAATTCTTGTATTAAAGCATTCACTAAATCCTCCAAACTAATAATGGAATGAGGTGTAATTTGATTATACCAATCTAAGGCATCACTTGTAAGGGTTTTATCAAGAAGTTTGGTAGTAGCAAAAGTGTTTAATTTGACCCAATCCTTATAAATATTTCCAAATGTCTTTAGATGAAGGGTAGGATCGGTTGATCCATTATAAGAGATTGTAGGTGTTATACATCCTATATCAATGTTAGCAATTTGAGTAGTAAGAGGTTTATTTTATAATTACTTGATGAATTTGTTGACTAATGGAGGTTGAAGAATGAGATTGCCTTAAGAATCTTGAAGAGGGGGAGGAGGAACACTTTGGTTATGTGTGCCCCAAGTCATTGGTTGAGGATTGGATTGAAGATTAAGAAGGTGGTTTTGAATTTGCATCATTTGATTCATATTATGAGCTTTGAATGTGTTCATTTGATTGAGAGTTTTCAATAATAGTTGATGAGTTTGATTAGTGTTATTAGAAGAAGTAGTATTGGTGTTTGTGTTGGTATTAGTGGCTTGGGTACCAATATTAGTGTTGATATGAGCTTGAGAAGAGCTATGAGAATTTGAGGCACTAGTGGCAAAATTTGCTTGTGAAGCAAAAGATGGACTAGTAAATGGTTGAGAGGAAGAAGCACTAGAAGCATGAGTGCCTTGGGTATTAAACAATGAACTAGTGGGTGGATTAAGGATAGTGGGTATTATGAGAGGCCCACTAGATGTAGAGCCTACCATGTTAGTTGAGATACTAGGCATGGAGGTAGAAGAAGTTAAAGAAGAAGATGTCATGGCATAATAAGGAGTCAAGATTGAAGGAAGAGGTTGAGAATAAAATAAATCGGTACCCCCAAATACAATTGAGAAAGAGGGAGTAGGAGAATGAGGTTCTTCAACTTGACGGCTAATAATGAGTTTATAGATGGTGGAAGGATCCTTCCCTCTATGTTGAGGGAATTCTGTGATAAAGAAAAGAATTTTAGGAGTATACTCTAACTCAAGATGATCCTCTACTAGAAGAGGAGGGTTTTTTTGTAGAGAGGTATGAGGAGGGGTCTCATAGTCCATTGTGTGGGTTGCAATATGAACATTACTAGCATTTTTGAAAGGAACCCTACTTTGTCTATGGGAAACCCTATTAGGATTGGTAAATTCCATATGTTTGTTGATTTAACTTCATTGTTGTCACCAAACATATATTCCATGATGAAAGGAGAAGAAGCAAGATGAGAAATCAAAGAATCAGAAAGTGACTGAAATAGAACTAGGTCGACTTGGTCAACCTAGTGCAAAAATAGGGACTATGAAACTATACATGATCAACCTAGTATAGAGAACAAAGACTAAAAAAAGGGTGAAAAAACTTGTAACCAATGTTAGGTCAATTAGGTTGACCTAGTGTAGTGTACAGGGGATGAAAAAGATGCTAGGTCGATAGGGTCGACCTAGTGCAGTAAATAGGAAGTAAAAGAAAGAGTCGATAATAAGTTTGTGAAATAAAAAAAGATAATTTAAAGTTGATCTAAGAAAGTAAATGCTAAAATTAAATATCCATTCAATTGAATTCATGCTGGACAATCCAATTGATGCACATAAAATAAAACCTTGCACCAATGCTGGCTAATGCAAGTTTTTACACACACACAATTGAGTAAAGAGCAAGCAGACAACTTGGAAAGTAAAGCTAGCTAATTGGTCAACCTATAATATTAATTATATTATTAAAAATAATTTTAAATAATAGGGAGTTGGATGTAATCAAGGTACTAGATAGCAATCTATAGATGGTTTCAAGTGAGTTTAAGATGAAAGGGACTATAGTGGAAATGATACATGCTTGGTATTAGGGCCTATCCCCTCACTTCACACACCACATCGATAAGGGTGTCATGTGTTTAGCTATAGTATACCATTAACCATGTTTTATACTTGACCAAAGCATCAAGTCAGGTTCCCCCTTGGTGATGAAATACAAGTAGGTTGGCTTGGGTAGTCAAATGTTAAAATTCTTGTTGATGTTATGTGATTTGGTCATGTGTGCATAAAATAAAAATAATGAAACTAAGTGATTAATTAAAAACCTCCTAATTAGACTATGTGAATTACTCTAAGTATGCAAACAATTTAAATAAAAGATGTGATTAACATACAAGGTGAATTCCAACTTTGAAACAAGGTATAGTGAAAACACTACATGCACAACATACAAAACTAGGTCGACAGGGTTTAGCTAGTACTTTTGAAGATAGGGTCTAAAAAACCTATTAGGTTGATGAGGTTGACCTAGTTATTTTAGATTGCACATATAACATAGAATTGGGTCGACCAGGTCGATTTAGTTGGCTATGCAGGGGCAGTTTTGAAGACTACAAAGTTTAAAGGAAAGTACAAAATAAAAAGAGAAAAAATAAAATATTAACCTTGATGGTTCAGAGATGGAAATGAAGGAGATTAATGATCAAGAACCTTAGATAAAACTGATCCAATCTACAAAACTAGGTTGAGTTGGTCAACCAAGATTTATATGAACCTATTACAAAAGCTAAAAAAGTGTACTATGTCAATTTGGTCGACCTAGTAGGTTGAACTGGGTGTTTGACAATCTAGGTACTGGGTCAAGTTGATCGATTAGGCTATACAAGAACCTATTATAGAAGCTAAAAAAGTGTACTAGGTCGACCTAGTCAATCTAGTAGGCTGAACTAGATGTCTGATAATTTGGAGATCTATATTGGGTCGAGTTAATCGATCAGGGTATATAGGAACCTACTATAAAGTGGCTAAAAATGTGCTAGGTTGACCTAGTAGGTTGAACTGGAAATATAAAAAGTGATAAAAACCTATACTAGGCTAAGCTAATTGATCTAATTGCCTATTCTTGTGCACAGAGAAAAATAATTGGGTTGACATAATTGAACTAGTATGCTAAAATATATGATAAAAGTGATGACAAAAAGAATGAAAGAAATGAAAGAAATCTTGCAAGGGTTAGTTTCACATCGGGTTCACCAGAATGTATGAAATTAAAATTTCATGATGTACATGATTTAATCATGGATCAGATAAGATGGAGCACACCTACACTTATGATTGGGTATACACTTGTTAAGCAAGAGCATGACCAATATGGGGATCCACTAGACCCAATTAGGGGATCACTTGTATCACTTGTCACAACATATCATGATAGGAAAGGTTCCAAAGCCTATGGTCTAACACAATCACACAACCACCCTAAAAGAGTCATATTATTTGATATTTCACTTATGCTAACAAACTAGAGAGTAAACTATTCTAATAACAAGAAAAGTAAACTAATCTAGTGTGCACCAAACCTTGTGACCCAAAGTGGGGGTTAGAACAAAACAACTAAACTAAGCATACACATGAGTGCCAATGTATACTTAATCCTAATACGTGTAAGAGAAGAATACATACTATATTATCTATCTACTCTTACAATGGAGAAATAAAGTTAGGAATACTTACCTTTGAAGATGAACCTATCGAGCATAAATATTTCCCTTGGCCAAGGTGATTTGTAAGAGATTGTTGTGGTCTATAAGGATAACCAAGATGAATCAGCTCTAGGATGCACAACCTACCTAAGCATCCAAAAGACTTCTCCATAAGACAAGATCAGATCTCCAAAGAAAGTATTGAACCCTAAAACTTTATTTCTCAAGTAGAATGGTCAATAAGTAGATATTCTTTCCCACTTCTTCGCTTAATTCAGCTCTCTTTTATTAATAATGATAAAATGAACTTGTATATATAGGCAGATCTTACCTAAAAACTTTTGGACATGTCAACTGTACTAGGTTGATCAGGTCAACCTAGCACATTTTTGGGCTAACTCACTAGGTCTGTGCTAGGTTGACCGAGAGGCTAACTAACTAAAAGAGCTAAAGTGTCCCCAAAAAATACTAGGTCGATTAGGTTGACCTATTTTGGTGAACAAGTCAAAAGGGTAACAAGGCAAGAAATGAAGGAATAAAGCATGACAATGACTGGAATGGATATGAAAAAGAAAAATAAGCTTAGGGTTCAAGATTTTAGGAGACAAGTGTGTAGATGGCAAGTGGGAAAAGAAACAATAATATTATGAAACACTGATGATCTGCCTACCCCTTTCCCGATACACCCCTTATGGCATGCACTTAGAGAGATTGAGACACGACATGTTCCTACAAGATACAAAGTGTCAGTAATCAATAAAGGTTTGAAAATATTATGTGTATACAACTTGCAGTTTACCTTAGGTGTCTACCTCTACTAGAAGTGTTTAGGGACCTTTAATTGTTACTTTTTAAATTGAAACCTCTCCCTTAAGCCAGCCTAGACATGTTTCATATGTTAGTTGTAAGGGGAAATATCAAAGAGTCATTTATAAATACAAATCAAGCCTAACATCTTACTCAATTGAAAATTACTTGTTCATTAGCTATTACTCATCTTGGAAGTTCCTATCAAGCTTGAGAAACCCATTTATGCTCTCTTGAGACATTACCAAAAAAATATACACATCCAAAACCACTCAAAGGAATAGTCTTAGATCCAAGTCTAGACACTATCAAAAGGTGAAATTTGCATGTTGGTAAGTGTCAAAAGCTAAAACATTACATTGAATTCTAGCATGATCATGATAGGGTGCACACACACCTAGGTGGGATAACTGCTTGCGGTTTGAGACCTCTTCAAAGTATTGAAACATAAGAAACATTCAAGAACTCAACAACGATTTGTTGGGACTATCCGCACAATATTTTTGACCTTTTTTTATAAGTCAATATGGTGTCAAAAGTAAGCTAAGGTTTCAATGCAAGGGGAAGAAAGACCAATATTTGTGCACATGACCAAGGGTAAGAAAATACACAGGTCATCTAAAGGTACAATTGTAGTGATTTGAGGCAACATGGACCAACATAATTATCTTGGAAACTAACAACAAACCCTGGATAATACTGGTTGTTGTAGGGGTCTAAGCTTCACCAGTAATGTCCACATAGGTTTTGAGGTCTTGTTCCATAATCTGAGTAGTTATGGAGAAGAAACATAACATTTTTAAGGATTGTGACATAGGTAGAGTAATATAAATTAGAAAAACAACTAATTTCATCCCTTCTCTCTTGTTTGATTAATTCTTAAAATAGTAAGTGCAATATTGATCTCTCTTTTAGAATCAAATTTGCATGATAAATACTCTATTTTACATAATCTATATTTTAATATTTTTATCTTATTTATATTAGATTAATTAAAAAATAAATAAATTTCATTTTACTTTCATCCCGTATGTTTGGCCCTAGGTAGATCTGATATTTCTATAATTTATTGTATTAGACATGATTCTACCTATGCCATAGTTTTACTCAATTGTATGTAGTATTTTACATCTTGTGTACCCTTTTTAGAATTTTGTTTTGGTTAATCCTTATCTTTAAAACCTATCAGCTTTCTAGGGTTAGATTTTTTTTACCTTCACATCCTAGGGTCTAATTTCACCTTTCAAATTTGATTTGTCAGATTTTGGTATGTTGTGTTCATTTGTTCTATTTTTAGTCATATTTTTTTGTGATTTTTCTCCAAACACCTTGGGGAACCCTTTTATATTTGATCACCCAACCTAGGGTTTGATGCTATTTTTCATTCTAAGGTTTACTTTTGTATTAGTTTTATCTCTTAGTTTTAAGGATTCCCTTCTTTATTTCCTTTTAAAGGCTTGTTCTTAGTTATTTCATAACTGGTGTCCTTTCTTAGCTTTCTTTATGGTTTGTATTATCAAAATGAAAATTTTCAATGCAAACGATAAGCATTTGTTGAAGGAAAATATGCATACATTGAATTAATTCAAACTCTGATTTAACATGTGATGAAAAGCATAATGATGCTATTACTGAAAATCTTAGGAAACATGTAATGCCAAATCCTTCTTCCTTTGTTAAAATTATGAAAATCGTAAAATAATTAACCAATGTACATTCTTATTATGTGAGTAATGATGCTTCTATGCTTGTTGATGATTTTCATCCTCCTACTTCTATTTCCATTAGTGGTCATATGTTTAAAATTGATAATAAGTTTTGTCTACTAAAAGAACCTCTTAGGATCTCTGTTGTTCCTAATCATGAGATACTACCATGATGAATATGATAGGTGACTTAGAAAGACAAGTCAATGCTTTATTATTATTTTTAGTCATCCCATACTATGCTTGATTCTAATGCCATACCTTCTAATCCCATTCCTTTTAATGTGACCAATACTCCTATCCCTCATGGTTTTGTCATGTTTACATTCCCTACATTTGATGGACATAGAGATCCCTATGTATGGCTTAATAAATTTAATAATTTTATTATAAACTATGTTCATCGTGATTTATTTTTCCATAAATTATTCATAGAAGCATGATTGGTGATTCATTAGATTGTTTTAATGATTTACAAAGTGGGTCCTTGTATATTTTTATCATTCTAAGGGAATATTTCTTAGATCGATTTATCACTAATAACAAACCTCGTGTTATATTTTAATATATTACATCTATTTACCAAGGTCCACACGAGATAAATTATGACTATATTATTAGATTCAAATGTTACATGCACTTCTTAGCTTATCAACCATCGGATCTATAAAATAAATATATCTTTAGTAGTAGCCTTTTACCTCCTCTTAAAGACAAACTACTTTACAATACTTATTCATCCATTATTCATATTTTTTATACAACCATAGCATTTTAAAATGGAATTCTCACCAACATTAGACTCATACTTCACATAGTTATCCTATTCATACTTCTCTAAGTCCTAGTAAAATCCATGTGCCTAAAATAAACAAAATTGTACCATTGGCTAATAATGGAGTTCCACATAAAAAGGGTCCTATGCCTTCCTTTAATGGATCTTATAAATCTCTATTATTATTTGAAGATCAAATTGGAATATTGAAAAAATCACTTGATATGAAATTGATTGTGTTACCATCTATTACAAATCATGATTTAATTCATCTAACTAGAGCTTATAGTGAAAGTGCATTTTATGAGTATCATATACTTAGTGGAAATACAATTAATAAATGTCTTTCTTGAAGAAATAAGATTCAAGCTATTATAGATTGTGGTATTATTGACATTGATATATCTATTAGGAAACCAAAATTAGAGAATCAAACTCCTAAGATAGAATCATCTAAGCATGACAATGTTATAGTCTCAATTCCCATTGATCCTATAATGACTAAATATTTAGATGTCAAACCTTTAGTCATTAGTGATTTTATATATGGAAAAAAAAAGGAAATTGGTATATGACAAATCTCAAATTGATTTGTCTAGTAGTTCTTTCCTTAAGACACTTGGTTATGACATAGAAAATATAACTCAAGTATCACCTTCTATGTCTCAACATGTAACATTGGGATATATTAGATTTATTATATCAATTGGTCCACAAATGTGTTATAAATTAATTTATGTTATGCCAACCTTGTTGTATTAAAATGCTATATTAGGAAGCTCTATGTTTAAAAATGATAATTGTAACACTTTATAGTACAAACTACCATATATATATCAAATTTCAAGGTGATAAAGTGTACATTTAATAAGTTAGAATAAATGAAAATAAAAATTTAGAACATCCCAGGGTGGATATAGTTACATCTTATTGTTGCCTACATCAACGCGCCCTAATTTCATCAATGAAATCATGGAACCTCTTTTTGCTCTAGATTTTGGTTTGTCTATTCACACTCTATCTAGGTTGGAATTTTTCATGGTTGCATCAGGTATGGAGAAATATTCCATGGTTTAGACCAAGTCCTAGTAAGAAGCTTTCATATTCTTGCCTTGGTCTGAAAGTGCCTTTATATCCCTCTGTCTCATTGAAGAAACCTAGGTTTTAAACCTTTCATAGAGGGATTATTAAGATTTGAAAATACTATATATTTTTACCCTGCCTAATGCTTAGACTTATTGATCAAAGCTATTTAATGTAAATCAAAGCTTCATTAACTTTTTATATCTTTAGGTGAAGTTACATAGGTTTGAATTCAAAGATTTTAATCATTTGATCATGGAATTTACTTCTAATTATTAATCAAAGGTTCATTGGCATGTTTTTTGCATTTAATTGAGGTCAATTCATAGTTTAAATCAAAGTGGTTTGTGGATATTATACTATTTAATGAAATTATCTTTTATGTCTTTTCCACATGTTTTTATGTCTAAAGGCTTTACTTTTCAAACATCCTTACTTATTCGCTTCATGATATTCTTGTAGAGTTTGAAGATCTTGATATGAACCAAGATATTGATGTGTGTCAAAGGTGGAAGATCATGATCAAGTTATATCAACGGTCTTAAAATCTTTCAAGTCATTCAATCTCCTATCGAATGACCCACATTCAAAGTCCATCAACTAGGTCTTCAATTGATCTCCCAAGATCCTCCCCTGCCATCCAATCTTCCATCAAATGGCTCAGGTATTTTCTATTGGTTCGAGTCTATCAATGATTTATGAAATGACTAAGTCAAAATTAATTCTCAGGCTCCATGATTTGGCATGTGTCTCCTTATCAACATCCCAAGTTCATTCAAATAAATCCTAGGTCTATAGTTCCCCTGATCTCTCAAAGACTGTCTGATCTTCCCAATCGACGATTAAAAGTTGAGGGAGCATCATTGAGGTCGAGTAGCCAAGATGTTCCTCCAACTGTTTGATCTTCCATTGATAGCTAAGATCATTTGAATGAGCAAAGCAGGGGTCCCTGAATGGTTGAGTCCTTGAGATCATACCACATGGCACAATCATGTTTAATAGGACTCAACGAATCATTTAACATAGTGAAGTCTCCCTAACCAAAGAAGATTCAATAATAGATGTTCACATGGAAAGATCCTGAATAATTAGATGATGCCATGTGGACAACTATTAGATCACAAAATGTCAAATGTATTATAGCTAGAACCAATCAAAGACTGGCATGTTGATCCTGATAATGTCAACAATATACATGTCTAAATTTTATGATCGTCTACCCATTAAGAGGTACTTGAAGGGAAGTTTCTAAATGAATGTGGCACATTTTATCTATATCTGATATATGTGAATGACTTGTTTAAACCTATTAAATCATTATTTTTATTCTCACTTGTATGGACCATTTAATGCCTATTACCTTTGCCATCGAGGAATTATTTTTTATTTAGTCATTTTCATTGAAATGTGTATATTCTAAGATTTAATGTAGGAGCACCATGTGGAGGCATCTATCAAATTAGTGGCCAATTCTAAATCCCCTACATATCTCCTAACCACTCAATCTCCCATCAAATGACCCATGTTGATCAAATGGTCTAAGTCTTTGCCTTGCCCTTAGCTTTTTACTTAGTCATTTGTTCATTGGAAAATATTTATGTCTATGTCTTCCCCCAAGCCCTGAAATCCCAAGATGCTACCATGTGCCAACATCTCAGGAGCCCAGGGCTTGAGGGTAGTCTTCCAATAAACACAGATCCCCTAGGTTCCAAAGGCTCGAGATGCCACCCCATGGTCACATCTTGAGAGCCTAAGACTTGGTAGGAAAAATAAGCATGGAAGTAAATTGATAGAACTCTAAAGCTCTAACTCACTAGGAGATGACACATGGCATCATCCTATAAACCCAGGCTCATAAAACAAAGTAAATAGCCTATAGGGGCAAATGAAGGTCAGGAGAGCATGATTTGGCCATGTGGTCAGGAAGGGTGATCCTAGGAAAAAGGATGACCATCAGATGGTAGTGAAAATATCGATGGATTTATTATCTTGATGGACTTCCTGATGGCTGAGAAAGCATGCCGAGTCATCCTAATAGGCATAGAGCTAAAACTTGATGGTCATCAAGCCTAAGAAATAAACTATGCCATCTACCAAGAATAAAAATGAACAAAGATGGTAAAATTAAATGCAAATTGGTAGGAATAAATACATAAACAACTAGTGGCATTGGCATTTGATTATGGCCACAGGGTGACCACATGTCATAATGGCATGAGGATCAGATGATGCAGAGCATATAAGACAAGAATTTAGTTTTAAAAGAGCTTCATGATCTGCTGTAACTAAATGGGCATGGCTTAGTTGACAAAATTATTCTTAACCACCTTCTTGAGTCATGATTGAATTTTGTAACTACCCCATTAGTGGGATGAATTTGAATCTTAGATGGGCATTATCTATGAATGATCAAACAATCATTTTAATAAGGGTTAACTCATTATTAATTGTAAAAAAACATAGTGACCCTAAAAATTTTAGATTTTTTTTACTTTCCTAAGTTAATCTCTCCCTTTGTTAAATTTTTTTTGGTTATGTTGGTAAAGTTTGTAATTGAATGACTTTTGTAAATACCAATTATTGTTAATCTACTGGGTTATCTTGATATTTTGGGTATTATGGATTTTGGTGGTCATTTATTGCACATGTATTATGGTGGTTATGATATTTCCTCCTCTTAGTCAACTTCCCCTCATAATCTTGCACCATCCTTCTATTTGTGTATGTGCTAGGTCTGGTTCAACTAAGGATTGCTCATTCACACACTTCAACTTCACCTTCATGTTAACATGGCCCTTTTTTCTCCTTTCCCCTCTTTTATTTTGAATTTTTTTATGAGTTTTCTAGTTTAGATCTTGGGTATCAATGAATTCAATCTGAATCTACATGATTATCTTGATTTTCAGTCTTTTTTATTACCATTATGGCATTATTGAATATAGGCAATGAACAAACAATAAAAATCAGTGTTTTTCATGTCTTTCAAATCTCAAGATGCTTGATTTCATTTAAGGTATCTTTATACAAGTGTTGTTATTAAAACTCTCTTTTGTGAGGAGAGATATAAAATATTGTACCCTCTCTATAGTGGTTAAAGTTGGTAGAATCCCTTGAATCTTAGTTTGTAAAACAGGCCCCTTTTGAATAGTTTTCATTGGCCAACTGGTCTTGACTACTACGCCAAGAACTGATAGAAGAAACCTTGGGGAGGTATTCTAAAAAAAATTGAGTGGGTTCCTAAGCAAAATTCCATCAATAATTATATTATTACAAAAGATATTGAACATCAAGAACTGATTACAACTACATCTCCAAAAAAAATTGACATAATTGAAACATATCGATACATTGAAAATTTTAATTGAGAGAATAATGAATTGATTGGATCTTCAACTACTTATGTTAAGAGTACATCAAACATATCTATAAAAATTATCTATTTCAATACTTATAATCTTACACATATAAATACTTACTATGAGCTTCAAAGAGTATATCTTATGTCATAAATCAGGTACTTAATCATTATATATTTTAATTTACATCTACTAAATTTTTTTATTACTTGTTCCATTTTACATTACACTATAATTATTTTGGCCAAACAAATCGAATTAAATGAATAAATCTTAGAAATGAAAGACACAGATGTGGAAATGTAGTTAAAAAAAAAAGAATACTTATATCACAAAAATAATAGTTTTATACATACATCAACACATGGCTCATGGATTATGGCTCATACATAGATAGATATAGGAGGTGGAGATTAATTATCTCTTAGTTAAACTACTCTTTGATGCTCTAGCTCTAGATCTAGCTCTACTACGAGACTTATCTATAACACGAGGTGCCTACTCTAGGCACTCACAATCCAACTAGACCAATGTCTGTGCCTCCATATCCACTAGATAATACATGCTCTTCCACCTCCTATTATTCCTAAGCATACCATAGTTAACTGATATTCCAAATATCTTACCCTCTAGGAGTCTTTGCATAAATGTATTTCTACTAATCTATCAAAAATTTTGCTCTAGTACAGGCCGTAGGATAAAAAAGCATGGGAAATCTTATGAAAATAAATGCTAGGCCACATCAATAACAATAATCCATTGAGATGAAATTACATGACAAAATTACAATAGTCAAAACATTGAAATATATATGTATAAATTGAAAAATATATATTACACATGTTTGCCTAGATTTATCATAGCTACATCCACCATAGGACCTAGTGATACCGAGGTCCTATCTACTATCGCTCTATCTCATGTAGGTGATACATATAACACTACTAATGAAAATATGGGTGCTAAATGGGATGATTTAGTAGTTATGGTGTCATCTACCTATGTATCAATAATTGGGGCATTTGATTCATCACTTGACACCTTTATCTATTTAGTCCTAGGTTCCTATACTTCACCAAGATACACAAGTGATCTCCTTGATCACCTCCACACATGTGGCATTGGTGATTTATCCTATCTCACCCTATATTGATGGGTGACACTCTCATACTAAAATCATTATAAGACTATGTGTCAATATCTATAACCTTAGTTAAATCTAAGCTTCTATATTTCCTATGTTTCCTTGGCCACCTTATATGGTCTCTATATGGCTTCTAGATAACATCTATCACCTGTAATATTTTAAAATTATACCTATACACCATATTATATCATCCATCCAACCTTTGGACATGCATAAATACCCATTGTGTGACATAAGGGAGTTTGGGTATCCATCCTCTTGCTAAAAATCCTAGTGGCCAAATAAAATTTATATAATCATAGGCCCACACTTGAAAAATCATTATGAACACCAATCCACCATTATAGGTCTCCTGTTCAAACATAAGTTCTTGTATAAATTTTTAAGAATCAAACAAACCTAGGTATAGATGGTACCATGATCCTCCATATATTGAGTAATGGGTGTCAACCCATAAGAGATTGTATAACTAATTATGTCTACTATTACTATAAATACTACCAAAAGAATGATCAAATATTTCCATAAACATGGAGAAACACCTAACAATATATCTCTAATTAACATACTATCATTTGACATGCCCTGACCTTGTTGACCCCCTGTATAATAGCTCATCCTATATCTCTTTTAGCCTAAGTGAGATCATACACACATACCTAAAATCATTGTATATGAATGTGAAAATGCACCATACATCTTATAATTTAACTATTATCTCCCTAATAGGTAACAAAAAAGTGCATGCATCAAATCCCACCTATCTACTAGCTCATTCAATAGTGGAATATCATATGGGATAAAGTTAAATTGGGCATCATGCCCCAACCCCATTTCATCTAGATGGGTACTTAGGCCCAAATCAGTCATGACCTTTAAAAAACTACCCTGATAGCACTCTCAAAGATGGATCTCACCCTTGAATCATAATGAAACAAAAAAATACATTAGAACTTGAGAAAAAATCAATTACAAGTAATAATACAAATACATAAAAAATTGCAACATAATTTTCGATGAACAGAATTGGAAAAAAAGAGTCATAATCATGATTGTTAGTGGTTGAGGTCCTAACTAGCCCAAAAAACACCTAATTTTGATTTCTAGACTTTATTTAAAAAATTAAAAATTACCCAAAAATGGAAAAAAATATGAGTTTCAATACTTACTATTTCTAAGGCCTCATTGACTACAACATGCTTACAAATGCATTCCAAGTGACAAGGAATTATAGGTCACATGGTTGTCATATCTTTTCTCTTAGACCTCAAATCATCAAAATATATAGTTTCAAATGATCAATTGAATCTATTTTTAGGCTCAATTGGATGTATATGCATGTATACCTTTTCTAAACCTAGATAAAAATTATTAAGTCAACATGATTCAATCATCCTTTTCATAATTAAATGATATCCTTTCACCTACTAACAAAGATGTGGGTAAATTTTACTCGCCTATTCACATTAGTTGGGTAGTGTTTGATATTTATCATTGGCAAAACATTTATTGCACTTTTATTATGCATTTATTGATCCTTCCTAGTGCCTTCAAAATATTATCCCATTTTATACACTCATATTTGGTATTATATACTTGATAATGTGGAATTAAAACAAACCTTAACCAGCTTGGCTTATGCTCACATACATGACTCTTACTCACCATTCCTCATAGCCATTTACTCTTGTATGGGCTTGACCCTTCCAAGTTGTCGTTATTGTTACACATGATCTTATTTTTCTTCACTCAAATAAATTTGTATCATTGTTATACTATTTTTTGGCCTCATATCACTATTCTTATTTCTTGGATAGGTCCATGCCTTTCACACAGGTCCACTACTGGGAACTTCTCTACGTAGACCGAACCTATCTCCACACCCTTTAATGACTTGGCCCAAATATTAAAATTGTTCAAAAGGGTGATTCAATATGTATGACATGTTGGTTTAGAGGAAATTAAACAAAGAGTTAGCTATATAAACATATAAATCCTAAGCATTTATCCATTGATTAATCTATCAAGCACTCATTGGAAATACATTTGCACATTGAGAGGAATCTCCCTAATTATTCAAAATCTAAAATCCATCAAAGGGAAAAGCCCTGAGGTAAGTATGAATACCATTTTCAAGGTCAAGTCAAAGTTTTTAAAGTGTTAAAATAAATACACAAAATTTGCATTGTATACTAGCATTACATAGGATTGCACACACTCAGTTAGGAGGGAGAACTACATGCAATTTGACTTCCCTCTTCAGAGTACTTTATATGTAGATAATGCTCAGTCACATAGGGTGTTTAAGATCAAATCAACCCATACCTTTTAAGTTATTACCCCATTCACATTTATCTAATTATAGGGTGCAAAGAGCTAGGGTTTTAAAATAAAAGAGAAGGTAAAAAAAGCTGTTCACACCTAATCGAAAGAATATGCATACACATAAACTGTCATTAGATATAGGTGCATATTTATAAAATTTTCATAGAGTCATCATATTTAGCCTAGATAGTTACACATTATAGTAGATGGTTTTAAACTATGCAGGTGTCTAGGGAAGCATGAACCTATCTAAGCTCACATATATAATATGTTTCTAGATCTAAGCATTCATAGGTCTATCCAAGTACATTATTGACCACTGTGTCCCTATTATAAACCTACATTCATTTGAAACAAGCCAAGTGCATAATATTCCTAGTGCTTTCAAGAATATAAAGTTACTATATTTAACCAGCTATATTCAAGTTTGTATGATTATTTTATATCTTAAGACATTTGAATATTCAATTATTTTTAATGATATTAGGGTCACATTAATCCAAAAATAGTAACCACCCATACTATTGTTGTTGACATGATATCACATTGATTCTACCTAATAAATTCTATAGGTACACTTAGTTTATCCTCATGGAGGAATGATATTATTGCTTTCACTACGGACCTCTTTTATTACACTTCACCCTTAGTGGGGCATGTTACACATTAGTTTTTGAACATCATTAGATGACACTTGAGTTCATCATTCCTATTCTATTACTATGTTTACATTTCCATTGGGGATATCATACCCACTCATTCCTATACTTTTCCTATCTATACATTTTAATTGGGGCATCGTACCCACATATTTCTCATTAGTATCACTGATATTATCTATGCATTATAATTGGGGGCATCATATCACATCATTTATTACAATTTAGGCTCTCATACCACATACTCTCCATGAAACTAGTTGATACTATCTTAATTATATGAATTCTATTACATCTATGTGTCTATTGATCCTACCATACTATTATCAAGAAGGGATCTCATGCCCCATGCCCTCTTACACCTAGTCACATTGTGATTATCATACTTGATACACATATTGCCATATATTGTCCATATTGGGGAATAATATTAGAATGGGGCATCCTAGTTATCCATATTTACAGGTACTATCAGGGCATATCATTTCCCCCTCCCTTCTCCTATTCTACCCTCACATGGGTTGCATATTCATATCAAACCTTACATGATCACATATGTTTATGGTTATAATGGAGCATATCATTTTACTTTTTTAAAAGACATTATTAGGACACAATTTCCCCCTCCTTTCTCCTTTTACACCCTTACATGCCTTTATTAAATATTAGCATCTTGATATTGGGTTACAAATTTCATGTTGAACTTACACGATCACATATTTATATGTTACTATATTTTCCTACATTTTACACGAGCTTTCAAAAATTTAAACTTATCTATGATTACATATGTTGCACATGAATATTCATTTTTATACGAGGGATATGAAAAACACACATATCCCTCACCTCAAAAGAGGGCATCTATCTAGAATATCTTATTAAAACTTATAGATTTCAGATTCTAATGAAACCAAACAAATTGAAAATATATGTTTTCTTTTTTGACAAAGAATTAGAATGTTCTTGCCCTTGTGTGGTGAGACCAAGTGGAGCCAAAAGACATGTCTACTTATGTGGCCAATAAGGAGAGTGTTCCCACTACAGTTCAATGAGATAAAGTGGAGTTAACAGATTATGTCTACTTCTCTGATCATGAAGTAGAGTTTGCCTTTGAGAACCTAAGTCTTAGTCCTAGTTCTAGTTTCAATTTCTAGTTTATAGTCACAGAGTTTCAAGAGCGATAACATGGTTCATGTGCCACCAAGTGTATTCATTCATTTTCTTATTTCATGTTTCATTTATTTCATTTTGATTACATCGGTTATCGATCTACTAAGACATTGATATACTTGTTGGCATTCCTATTTTCTTATGGGTAGTACAAAAATTTAGAGTTCATATTCCATCCCTCAGGTAGTATACATATATCAATTTTCCATTTGATTTTTACTTTTATACATACACACATCAAAGTGAGGTATTATGTAGATACTAAATTTTGTTAAAAAGCTTATTATTTTAATGTTTTTAGCATGGTTTTGTGCATATGGATAATTGTTTCAAATTAAGTACTTATTGACCCTCTTTCATGTGTTTTTTCCTCTTATTTCCTCTCTATGTGGCCCCATTCTTATCTAGTTATTATATTATCCATCTCCCTCTATTTGCATGTGCTTGGGGATCCCATCATCCTATTCCCATACTTTTTATGTCTTGACCATAATTGTTGGTCCATGATTTTGGTCTAACCATAATTTTAGGGTTTATGATTTTGGTCATTTTAATTTTGTGGCACTTTTTTCCCCAATTCTCTTTCTCTCTTTGTGTGGACCTATTTTGTCAACTTTTCCCTCTTTTCTTAAGTTGATTTGAATGCCAATAGGTCATTAATTTGAATTTGAAATGTCTTTATATATAAATCATTCTAAGGCATTTCAATAAGAAGTAATCAAAAGTCTTAAGTCATTTGAAAGTTGTAGGCACATTACCTAGATTCTACTTATTCTCTTTAAGGCTTTTAAATCATTTTAAGATTTTCATATTGTTTCACACTTGTATGAAGAAGAGGATTGATTAAAATTTCATGTAGTTTCATTTGATTATCTAGGGAGAGAAGGTAAATTAATTTCTCTCATTTAGTTTGGGTACTGTTGACAATTTTTACCTCAGAGGTCAAATTGTCACCCTTATCATTCTAAACTTTGCATAAGGATGCTTCTTTGTCCAAATGTCAGGAATTGGGCTTGTTAAAATTTTATGAAGGGCTATTATTCTTTTGAGAAAGTTCATCTCAAAGTTTTGAGGGATCATTTCAAATTTTCTAAAGGTTTCTTTACTTCAGAAAAGTCAATTTCAAAGGTTCAAGAAAGTACATTTCACCAATGCTGAAGGGTTTTTTAATAAAGCCCAAAGGGAATTTTTCAAAGAAAGAGGTCCTTTTCAGACTTCCAAATGGTACATTTAAAAAATATGAAGGGCTTGTTCATAATCTTGAAGGACCGTTTCAATTTTGCCAGAGGGCAAAAGGACCTTGACATTTTTTCGAAAGAATAAACCTTTTCAATTTATCTGTGAGAAAGGGACACTTGCAAGAAAGTCAAAGGGTAACTTACCTTCAAAAAAAAGCAATTCAAAAGGGAATGTGGACTATTCAATTTCTCTGAAAGGTGCAAAACAAAATCCTGAAGGGTCATTTTTTTGGGAAGGACCATTTTAAGATTTCCTCTAGACTTTTTATCCAAAGGAAATAAATAAGATGATAGGGCCAATATCACTTTATTTGAAAGGCTCTTTTTTTTGGAAATGGTCCATTTTACACTTTCCTAAAGGGAACTTAAATTTATCTGAAGGACCATTTACAAAAGCTTGAAGGGCATTGTCAAAAATCTGAAGGGATAATTTCAAAAGGGTGAGGCAATTTTTTTGAAGAAAGGATTGTTACAATTTTTCAGAAGGGTCTATTGAAAAATCTTGAAAGGCACTTTACAAAGAGGAGGGTCTATTTCACTTTTGTTGAAAGGTGTATTTACAAAGTTATGAAGGTCTCTTACCTTTTAAAAGGTTCATTTGCAAAAAACCCAAGGGTATCTACCCTTCAAAAAAGGGCATTTTCAAAGACAAAGGGACACTTGTAAGAAATCTGAAGGGTACCTTCCCTTTGAAAAAAGGCAATTTAGAAGGGAAAGTGGACTATTCAAATTCTTTGAAAGGTGTAGAAGGGCCATTTTAAGATTTCCTTTAGACTTTTTATCCAAAGGAAATAAACAAGATGATAGGACCATTTCACTTTGTCCAAAAGGCTCTTTTTCTTTGTCAATGGTCCATTTTACACTTTCCCGAAGGGCAATTACATTTCTCTGAAGGACCATTTACAAAATCCCAAAGGGCATTGTCAAAAATCTAAAGGGATAGTTTCAAAAGGGCAAGGTAATTTTTCCAAAGAAAGGACCATTACAATTTTTCTGAAGGGTCTATTGCAAAATCCTAAAGGGCACTTTACAAATAGGAGGGTTTGTTTCACTTTTACTAAAAGGTGCATTTACAAAGTTTTGAAGGTCTCTTACCTTTTAAAAGGATCATTTGCAAAAAAATCGAACGATATCTACCCTTTGGATAAGGGCATTATCAGAGACAAAGGGACACTCAAAAACTTTTCCAAAGGGCTTTTTCCTTTGGAAAAGTCCACTTTACAATTGTTTTGAAGGGTTTGTTTGGATCTCGAAAGGATTTTAAAAGTTTTGAAGGGATTTTTATTTGAACAAAATTTCTGAAGGGATTTTCCAAGAAGCTCGAAAGGATGAAAGGACACTCTACACAAAACTTGAAGGGTAGAATCCCTTTGGGAAATTCATTATTAAAAAAGCTACAAAAAAATCCAAGGGTCACTTGAAAAGTTGAAGGACAATTTCAAAAAGCCTAAAAGGCAATTTACAAAGGAAAGAATTCCTTCAAACTTTTTATCTGAAGGAATTGTCTGAGAGGAGAATCCTAAAGACATGAATTCCTTTGGACTTTTTGTCTAAAGGAAATGAACAGGAATGGTTCAAGGAAAAGCTCCAAAATAAAGGAATAGAAAAAATTCCTTCAAACTTTTTGTCAGAAGGAAATGGACAAAAAGTAAAGCCTAAAACAATTACAAAGGACCAAACAAAAGAAGGAAACAATTCCTTTAGACAATTTATCCAAAGGAAATGAAAGAGAGAGACAATCCCTACAGACAATTTATCCATAGGAAAATGACAAAAAAGAAAGGCTCGAAGGAAAGGAATGGAAAATAAGCCCATGGAAATAAACATGAACAAAAATAAAAGCCAAAATAAATTCCATAGAATTGTCTGAAGGAAATACATGCATGAAAGCAAGAGACCAATGGATGTTCAAGGAGTTGACGTAAGATTTCATGCATGCTTCTCAATCTTCAAGAGGTTTTCATGCAAAAGGGAGTAAGTTGGAGTTGACTAAACCTTACACTTAGTTTGACTATTTGATAAGCCATGCTCTTCACCTTAGTTTTCATGCAATTTGAGCCTTTCAGGTACTTCTAGCTCAAATTCAAGTGGAGTTATTATTCCAAGATGTGGCATGTATTTCTATGCAAGAGTTTGACTTGTCAAACTTGGGTCCACCTCATCCCTTCTATGCCAACATGGAATTTCATGCATGTGCTCTTGTTTATCTTGTTGAAGGCTTTCAACATTTCCAATAGTTGAAGTAGAGTTCTAAATTTAATTTTGGTGTAGCATCATGCAAGACCCATGTACATTGATCAATCTTGAAGAATTTAATCTTTATTATAAATAAGGATTATGAAATGGGTTCTCCATCATTTTCAACACCAAAGAGCTTTTCATGCAAGGCATAAGATAAAAATAGATTTTATTTGAAGGTTGTGATAGCAAAAGTGGGACTGAGTTGACCTCCTCTTCTATTTTCAATGCCAACCTCTTGATTGTTGTATCTTTTTCTATATAAGTTGGCTTTTCAGCCTTGAATTGTATCTTCTTTTCGGTAAGACCATATTTTGCCAAAAAATTGTGCTATGTAACCTTTTCAAATTAATAGGACAGTTTTTAGACTCCAAGGTGTTGGTATAGTGTATTTATGATAGTGATTTGCATATGTGATAGAATTATTCTTCCTTGTCAAGTCTTGATTCTTACCTAGTTACTAGCTGATCAAATTATGCAGGTTATGTTCTATGTTTAACATATTTTGGTAGAAGTTATAGTAGATATAAGTATATTGTTAGTGCCTTGAATTAGGCCTATCCCATCATTTCCCCCAAGCTTTGATCACAAGACAGAACCTTTTCATGAAATACTGATGCGTAGGGGTCAATTGGAGTTAAAAAATTAGTTTGTTTATTATCTAGTTAGTGTTTTTAGAAGCTCAAATTGAGTGGATAAATCAAAATTTAGTTGTATCACCATCATTAGATAGGATTTACTTTCAAGTTTCCCCTTTTCCCTTTTCCCCATCAGTTTGTAGTGTAGAGTAGAGATCCGAATTGATACACTAAAGGGAGCTAGCCCTTAGAATCTAGAGATTCAATCCATTGATTAGGCCACCCATAACATAAGATTGTTTCCATGTTTTAGCAGAATTTGAAGGCCTAAAACTACCTTCATAAGGGTGCGAGTTTGATTGACAATAGGCACACTTATAAGAACTAGAACTACATTGAGCCTTTATTCTAAGCATGGGATGTAGTTTTAAACCTCAAAGAGGGGGCATGGGTCAAATGAATGCACATTTATTTGGTATTTGGTTGTGATTATGGTTGATTCAATAAGAGAACTTATTTTGACCTCTATTTGTGCTAATTCAAAAATTTGAGAGAGGCACCTTGTGAATTTTTTGATCACAAAAGGTCCAAGAAAGTTTCAGATAAAGAAGATAAAAATGGCCACAGTTGTATTAAGTTACCATAATCATAATAAAGTTTTCATAATAAACCATATGATTATAGTCAACAGTAATTATGGGCCCATGAACCTGGTCAATTGCATAAGAAAATATGATTTATAGATTTTTAGTTTGCACAATCCAAGAACCTTCCTTCCAAAAAATTTAGGCACTTTTAGAACCTAGGTGTGTTTTTTTCAATTATTTCTCTCTTTCCCTTACCCTTCATTGATACTAATTATTCTAATTTCATTTTACTTTCATCCCCTATTTTTGGCCTAGGTAGATATGATATTGTTGTATTTTAATGTATTATAGGCAATTTTTCTTGTCCCATAGTTATACTTAATTGTGCATAGTATTATACACATTATGCACCCTTTTTAATAAAATAAATACAAAAAACTAGGGCAAGGGAACTTGATTTTTTTAGATAAGCACACTAGATAATAAGTTTAGAAGAAATAAATAATTACTACAAATTGAGTTGCATTGCACATATTCCTCTTGTTTATGAGATTACTGATGTAAATTATGATGCAAGATAAAATTCATTTGAAAAGTCATTTATCAAAACTTTCTTATAAAAAAAAGTCCCAAGATTTAGTCATGTCTCTTAGTCCTCTACCAATTCTAAACATCTAAATTACACATCTAAGATAATTCACATAAAAAAATAACTTCTAGCTACCAGTTTTGTTATGATATAGGCTTTGTAAATCTCAAAACAAGTTTGTGAAGGTCGAGTAGGATTTTGAAGATCCATTAGGTTTGTGCGGTTCAATTTAGTCTTGTAAATATCACACATCCTATTGAATCTTTAAATATGATTGCAAAGCTCAAATCAGGATTACAAAGCTCTCATACTCTTATGGAGCTAAAATAGGATTATAAATCTCAAAATGGACTTGTGAAGGTCAATTAGGCTTGAAAATCACCCAAAATTGTTTTATGAAGATTGCGAAGCACATAATATACTTGAAAATCTCAAAATAATCCTTTGACAAAAAATATTATATTTGATGCCATATAATTTTCCTAGATATTATTAATTATTCAAAAGATAGTATTTTCAATCTTAAAATAGGATAATTTAGGGATCCATTAATGCTATTTCATCACATTATCAAATAAATTTTAATTAAAAAAATTTGAGAAAAAATAATTCACCTTCTCATTAGAAGAAATATTCTTTTAGGCATCCCTCATTTCAAATGGTCCATAGATTTCTCACTAAAATCAACTAAATTTGATAAAAAATTAACCTTGGGAGTTTTTGGGGTCAAGGAATCTAGTGATGGATTCTATTTTTAAAGAAGAGTGTTCCTTTTTGAGGCATATATAAATTCTATATCCAACCTCAGACTTTTTGTTTTCGCTTCTAGTTTTTTAATCCTTACAAAAAGGTCTTCTATATCTCTTTACTTCCATTTATTTTTTAGTCTCTACAACTTTTTTCTACACTTAGAAATATCCTAGACTTACACATATTGTTTTAAATTAAGAATTAAAAAATACTTTTTTCAAATATCTAATATATTTAAATACTATAAATTTTCCTTAATAAGAAAGGGTGTAATCTCAATATTTAAGTTACATTTAACATTTTGCATTAAATTGATTCCACAAAGCTTCTTGGATTTTATTATCAATTTATTCTCATAAGTGGGTGATGGGATTAATTGTTTGTTTACAATGTATCTAACAAAATACTACCACTAAAATGTATTTAAAAGATTTTGAACCAATACTTTGATACCAAATAAGATGCTGGTTACCCTTACAATGCAATGAGATAGAGGATTAATCATAACAACACTTAAAGATGATTGTTTTCTCTCGAATTGATTGTTGTAGGACTATCTAAAGTGGTAGCTATACATAAATGTACATTATTTTAATCTACCCAAATAATAAATCAAGAGTTATTTTAAATAGGTACTTGATCAAACTTAGTTTTCAGAACCTATGTTAGTCATGTGAGAGTGATTAACCAATCCAATTAAAATTAAAGCAGAATGTTATAAAAGTTAATGGTTATTGGTTGGTGTTTTCTAGGTATTTCAAAAATTGTTAAAATAATGAAACCATATTATCTTATTTACAATAAATATCCACCATAACTAGAGGATAAAATATGTAGTTATTAGTTCCATTAAAGGAAGAAACTTATATCCCAATCTATTTGAGGTAATATACCTTATTATACATAAAAAATACATATATCTAAAGATGTAGATCTATATTTGATTTGGATGCTTTCCATGTTGCCATCTTGATAATGTAGTCTTGTTCATTAGAACATTTAATTTAAGTATAAATCTCGGGTCAAAAAATTCAATAATACAAAGTATTTTTCATTGGTATAATAACTTTGAGTATAGATCACGGCTAAAAAAATTAATAATTTGGACCATTTATTGTCTTAATCAAACCATTTTTACTCTTCATTTATTCTTCTTTAGATGTGCTTATGATTTCTAAGACAAAAAACTAATATACATTTTGTAGATTCTTATTTTATTTATTTTATGATTAATGCA
This sequence comes from Torreya grandis, assembly GCA_037957365.1. Taxonomy (NCBI): domain Eukaryota; kingdom Viridiplantae; phylum Streptophyta; class Pinopsida; order Cupressales; family Taxaceae; genus Torreya; species Torreya grandis. The sequence continues at coordinate 3,222,972 of JARHVA010001301.1, read as the reverse complement.
ATTTAAATAAGATAAAATTATTGAAATTCAGATTATATTAAATAGGGTATTAACCATACAAATTTGAATGCAAAATAAAGATTGATATTTCACTTATAATTTTAAGATTTGATAAGACATGGAAGAATCGATGCACTTAGATTATTTTATAATTTATATTACTCACTGCATTCATTTAAACCTTTGTAAATGATATCTATATACTCTATAATTGCTTAGATAAGGAAGCAAGACATTAAAACCTATGAAGGCATTGCCAATGAAGCTCAAACCCCTACGGTGACCAGTTCTATCCCATTTGAATATACAAGTCTGTGTTACCTCAGATCATTGTGCCTATACCTGTAAATGATTAATGTATGTATATTTTCTCTCGATCCTACGTGATGGTCCTTTATTTTATTCTCCTTGCTTTGAAAACCCTAATTACACTTTTGACACAAAATTAATTTGGAAAAAGAGGTTAGAAACATGGGTTAGACATCCCCAACCATTTCCCATTGAGTGATTGAGCATTTCCTACATTCTAATACTCCGAAGAGGGATCAAATCGCATGTAGTTATCCCAACTAGGTATGTGTGTGCACCATCATGATCATGCTAGAGTGTAATGCAATGCTTGGATTTTGACACTTGAAAATTTCCAAATTTGATCTTATGCTTGTATTTAGACTTGGATCTAAGACTACTCCTTTGAGGGGTTTTAAGATTTGTAAAAATTTATAATTATGTCTCAGGATTTTTCCAAAGTATTTCTAAAGATGGATAAGACTTGCCAAGATGAGTGTTAGACGTTTGTATCCTTATGCTTGATTTGTATTCATAGTTTAATCTTTGACATTTCTTGATAAGATTGATATACAAAAAATGTATAAGAAAATTAATAGAGAAGTTTCAATTTGAAACATATCATTGAGTGTTCTTGAACACTACTATTAAAGCCAAATACATGTGGCAAAACACAAATGTTTTACTGTTTCCAATACTATTTTGAGAAGGAAAGTTGGTGATCTAGGCTATGGTGATAATTTTATTAGAATTATGGAGCATTCCTGCATATAATAGGGTGATCCTAAATATGTGTGATGGTAAATTGGGTTGGCCAAGTGTATAATATCAAATTTATATGTTTACAAATGCTCCCATTTTTTTTTAAAGTTTGGTTTTAAAAATGCTAGATTAAAAGGATAAAAAAATAAATCTGGTACCTGTGATTAATCACACTCAATGTTATCAAATATGCCCCAAATATCTTGCTTTCTTCATTGAAGACCTATAAGGAAACATGTATAGATCAATGTCCACTCATAATAAAAAGTATAAAATAATTTACATCATTCAATTTATTAAGATTGAGAAGTCAAGGAATGAACACACCAAAAGGTACACAAACCAAGATGTTACTTTTTGAATTCATTTGGAGAATGCCATGGGGTGATTATGACCAAATGAGATGCAACTTATAAAACCATGAGTTTAGGAGTAAAAATATGTCAACCTTAATTGGAGATGGATAAGTGCTAGAAGTTGAACACCATATACACCTCAACTACATTACTCAAAATATCATCACAATTATTTATTTGAACCCAAAAACAAGTTTGTATGAAAAGGTGGAACATTAAAACATTTTCATATGTCACTATGAAACCATGAAAGTGGTTTGTATGTATATTTAAACTCTAAATAAACCATTGTAGATGAATTTAAATTAAAAGTGCTTAGGTAGTACCATCATCATCCATTAATACTCAACATAGAAATATAATTTTTTTTTCATGAACAACATTCATGCAACAAATCTGATCCATTTATACCTCAAATGATATAGAATGCCATAATATATTTTTTTAATATTATAAATTTGACAAATCAAATCAATTTAACCCATATAATCTATCTCATAATATCATATAATATCCAAATTTTTTCTTACAATCATGTAGAATGTCCTACATATGCCTCAATCTATCTCATATGAATCACATAATTTGACACAAAGTATAAAATATTTATCTATCATGGCATGAATATTTAAGACAATCCCACTATATCCTGACCTTTTAAGATGAGGGATGAAGCCTACAAATCATTCATCTCAAAAGAAAGAGTTATGTGCATCATGTGTTATATATAAATATGTAATCATGTAAAATATGTATACAATCGTGATAAGATATATCATCATATAAAAAAATTATCATTCAAGAATATATGAAACATGTAATCCAAGGCAATGGGGATATAAATTTCATATCAAATAGATGTAGCAATATGGCATTCAAAAATAAGAAACATAGTATATGCATGATATAAATCATGGCATCACACATAATAGAAGTATGTGTGATATAAATAATGGTATCAACCTAAAAAATAGTCATACATGTATCCACATACATACATAATATCATGATCATGAAACACACAAACACTCAAGACACAATTCAAATTTGACTCGAATCTGACCCAATATGAACACAACATGGCCAAAAATTATAACACCATTGATTTACATAATGACATGAAACAATTAGTGTGATAATAGAACACATAATATATTACACATCAATGATCACATAATAAAATAATCAACAACATAAAACATACATGAAGAAATCAATGTTAGTCCACAAATCAATTAATGTCATCATCTAGTATAATAAAGCACACTATCCATAGGAAATAGACCACTAAAAATTATACAAAAAATAAAGTCATGTGTATGGTCTATTAAGATCAATGTATCAACATAGAAAGATACAACTTGATAAGTGTGAAAAGAGCATAGGCATACCACTAATGTAGAAAAGTAGCTTTTGGAAGTAATGAATGTCACACACATATATGTCCATGTATTATATGTAACTTTTATGTCTTGCATCCAACTCATGTGTACTATAAAAACATGTGCGTATAAAATAGATATATAATTCACCATGTATATGATAAATAACATGAATAAATCATTTATACTATAAAAACATCTCATGCATAGGTCATAATTTTTAACTTTTGAATTTTAAAGTTAAATTACATTCATACTAACCAATGATTTCATAAACGGGTTGCTCATGTGTACGTCCTAGATCGATCAATGTAAATTTCACACATCCTAGGCAAGGAGTAACATATGTATTATTATCTAAATTAGATAATTTATCATGCATTATAAAATATATATCATCACTATCATAGTCAACATGATCATGTATATTCCATGTATATCTAGTAACAATATTAACCTATGGTCTTCACCATATAATAGGATAATGTGTTGGTGTTCATTGTGGAGCATACACATAAGATTGTAGAGCATAGGACATCACAAACTAGGTAGTGCCTATAGTAATCAAATGAATTTTGATGTTGGAGAATTGATCTTCGAGGAAGATCAATTAACTATCTCTAATGTACCTTCATAGGATGAACTTGTATAGGTTTTATAATAGCCTATGGTGGAGGTGGTGGAATAAATGTCTCTAGTTGAATGGGATACTCATATGGAATAGCAAAAGTATAACCACTTAGTTTCTATAGATATACTTCAATATTTGATTTAATGAATATGGTATTAAACATATCTTATGTATCCATGGACATACTAATATCATGTAAAAATTTCCAATCATTGGGAAAAATCAAATACAAGTAGAAATGGTTACATGTACTACCATGAGTGGTTACGAAATTCCCCCAAGTAGCTTTTGTCTCTTTCTATTTAATCCTTTTACCATAGTTCTTGTAATAATCAAATCTCTGTGTATACTTAATACTAAGGAGCAATGTAATAGTACATATGTTTTCACTTGACTTGTTATCCATCATAACACTTTGTATAGAATGTGAGTTAATAAAATCACATATAATGAAGGTGTTTTGATAGAATCTGTTGTCCCTAAAAAATGACTCCTCATTTTTCAAACATATGACTATTTTGGTCCTGTTTTATTTTGGAGAAGTGGCGGAAGGTGCCACATGTCCCTTTTGAAAACTTGTCGGAAGCTGCCATGTGTCTGCATCTACGTGACTACTAAAAATATTTAGACCATGCCACATGTCAATGTTGTAACTCAGTGAAACGTGACACATGTTGGCATTTGCTTCTCAGAGTTTTGTAAAAAGCTGTAGGGTTCTTTTCGATAAAGCTTCTTCCAGAGTTCCACAGAGGGTGACAAGTGGTAATCGCAGAGGGCTTCACTTTGTGTTCTTAAGAGCAGCAGACCATGCCACTTGTCCTATACAGAGAGCGGTAGAGGCTGATGAGTGTCATCATCTATGAGATCCTAATTAAAACCCAAGCATTTCTATGGTTTTGTAAAGGCCCAAGAAGGTGGATGCTACCAAGTGTCAACAATGGAAGATGCCACGTGTCTTTGGTAAGATTCAGCGGAAGCTGCCATGTGTCTACATCCGCACCCCCTAGCCTCTAAAAATTTCAAAGCTTATTCCAATAAGTTTATTTTAAAATCATGGATGCCACCACGTGTCCTCACTTGCATCACAACAAAATGATAGGCCCACAGACGTCAAATTTGAAGTGACTGGCTAGCTGTTAACCTTCAATGGAGAAAAGACCCGTGAATGCCAAATCAGATGCATTTAAGTGTCTATTGGTTTTTGTGGACTCAAAAGATGAACCCAGATGCATTCAAAAAGCCTAAGGCTAGGGTCAAGAGAAAGAAGAGATAGAGAGGGAAACTCAGCAGGAGTTACTGCCAGTAGGTGAAGCAGTTTGCCAGGTAGATATTTGGGGTCTGCTAACATTGAAGGTAAAGGTAGATTAGATAGTTACATGGCTAAACAGGTGAATGAATGAGTGATTCAAGCTAAGGAGGAGGCACTAGAGATGAATCGACATGCCATAGTGAAGGCAGCTGCCCTGCTCTGGCATGGTCCTTCTTGACAAGATCAAGAATGCATACAAGGTGTTGAATGCACCGAATGGGTCACTCCATAGGAGAAAGTGCCAAGCCTCCCTCAGGCCTCTATATAATGTAAAATCTTTCATTGTTACAAGAGAGATCTTCCCTTTACCAGAAGTGAAACTCTGCCCAAATTGAAAGGTATTACTGAGACTTTGAGCTCAGATTGTAATTTCATATTATTTTATCTAAATGAGAAAGCAAGTTACTTGTAGACTTTGTGCTATTATAGCTTGTGCTATTTTAGGAAATTGTTCTTATGTCTATTTCCTTAGAGCATTCTTGTTTATTTGATCCAACAAGTAGACCTAATAGAAGTAATCAGGAAGGTGTCCTGAAGTCAGTTGTGGAAGACTCTGTGCTGTCTGCAATTGTCTTTAGTGTGTTTTTATTTTCTATTTTTGTGTAAAGGACCTTGGGATGAATTTTTGCCCCCATTGTTCTTCATATCTCACTCTTGGGCAGTCAAGGTGGATACTTTGTGCTACATCTTAGATTGCTGGTTACTTTGTACCCTGTTGTCAGTCACTTGTTACCAGAAAGAGTCCTGCTATTTGTAAGAACAAGCACTTTTGAAAGAAGAGGAGTGCCTTTTATTGCTTCACCAGGATTTCTACTCTCTAGGAAGGGATCTGGATCTCAGTTGAAATTTACTTCTAAAAGAAGAGAAGTACCTTCACCAATCACCTAGGATTTCTCCTCTATTTTTTAGCATCATCTCTGAAAAAAGAGAGATGGATGGTTTGTCCCACCCCTGTGTCTTACTTTCTACTCATTTTTATTGTATATAACCTCTACATATTTAATAGGGAACCTCCCCTTGATGAGAGGAGAGATTTCTCCCCTGTTGATGTAGTAAACCTACACACTAGGATGATCCATCTCCCTATGCTATGGTGATAGGAACTATTTTGGTCACCAGTTAGCTGGTTGACAAAATATTCACCCAACAATTTTTGGCGACTCTGCTGGGGAAGGACAAGTAGTTTAAAGCCTCAAGCTTCAAACTAAAGTGTGACCAGTCCTTTTCCATTTTTGATTCACAATCTGGCAACTCCATATTATACCAAAAGCCATAGAGCTCAAGGTGTTGTTGACCCTATCTTTGAGTTGGCACAATAAAGAGATTTCAACTTGCTTTCTCCCCAACCTCAAGTTCAATGATTTAGGAGCGTCCCTCCTACCTGTACCAAGACACCAACACAAGGCAGAGCTACTTTTCCTGCTGTTAGCAGAGCCTTGCCTATCCAAATTCCACCTAGATTTTCTATCCCTACTTTCAATTATCCCATCATGGTAGCTTGAGGCCCCTGGGGTAACTCTTTTGGCCCGCTTAATTTAACTCCACCACTGCATGAACTTCCATGAAGCTTGAGAAATAATTTCCCCAAATTCTTTGGGGATGGAAAAGTTTATCCTGATGAACATGTTGCAGCCTTCAGCATAGCCTGTGGCATGATAGGCATGGAATTTGAGGATGTGGCAATTAGGCTTTTTGTGGAAAAATTGCAAGGTGCTGCTGCAGACTAGTTTTACCACTTGCAAGCCTGATTAGTAATTGATTGGGACACACTCAAATCCAAATTCAAGGCTAGATTCAAGCCTATAGAAGATACACATGCCTTGTTGGCCCAGCTTACACAAATGAAGAAGGAGCCCCATGAGCCTATGAGGGATTTCATAGCAAAGTTTGATAAGCTGAGGAATTGGATTCTTGCTATTTCTTAGTCGACCCTTGAAAACCTCAAATGCTTCTTCATCAACTCACAACTGATTGAAGTGAGTTTTTTGCTAAGAAGAGCCGGTCACATAGATCTCAAAACTACTCAAGATTTTGCTCTCAAATTTGAAGATGACCTTATCTTAGCAAGAAAGATAAGGAGAGTAGAGGTAAATCTTCTTCTTCTGAATACTCCCCTTCAACCACCACTGATCCTATGATGTAGAAGCTATCAAATGAAGTGCTAGCTCTCAGAAAGTAAATGGCACAAGGAATGTCATCTACTCCTACATATAGAGATATACCCAAGAGGATGTTTCAAAATTAGGCATACCAAGGCAATGCTGCTAGGAATCAGGGACAACAAAATTGCCTTCCTCTTCCATAGAGGAATCTCACCCTCGAAGCACCTCCAACTAACTCAGTAGTTGGATATCTTGAAGCTAAATCAGAATTCTCATCCTAGCTTGAGTTGAATCCTAAAGATGACGCTAATCTCTTCATTGAAGAAGAAGAAGAATTAGCTGGCGACTCCCATATTGGTTTCCTGAACTATCAGGATGAACCCAAAAGTGAAGGCAATGCAGTTGAGGGGTCATATGTTGTATTCCCCTAGTTTAAGAATCAATCAGCTCAACAAGCTGATAAAGAGAAAGCAGAGGAGTGACCTCAACCAATAGTTTCAATTACTAAGCAGGGATCCACTCTCCCTTTCCAACCAAAGGGCCTGATGATTACAAGAAAGGTAAGTACCCCAAATGCCCCTACACCTTTTACTTTAAATTCACAGTCTAGTTATCCCCCCCTAAAACTCAAAAAGATGAGCTCTCATCCTCTGTACCTAGTTCATTTCCAGCATTTGACATAATTGATCATATTAAGAAAACCAAAATTCAAATGTCTGAATTTGAATTCTTGCAGTCCCATCCTAAACAATTAGATAAATTGGTTTAGTGTGTTAAAAACTAGAATGTCCCTATTGAACAAACAGTTCCCAAAGTGACACATGATCCCCCCAAGGATGTATCCACCATGATCAATCTTGTCATTTCCCCTCCTGCCGCTCCTAGTAAGACTGAACCTTTTTATGTCTCATTGCTAATAAATGGATGGCAGCTGAATGATTACATCATTGAATCTGGAGCTTCATACAATGTCATGCCTATTAAAGTAGCCGAATCCCTTGATCTCATGCTGACCAAGACATTTGGTAGATGCTTCTCCATAGAGAAAAAACAAGTGCCACTGCTAGGGCAAATAAAAGATGCCCAATTTGCATTTACTGCCTTTCCAGACAAAAGAATCAAGATGACTATCTTGGTAGTAGACGTCCCAACATCATATGGTATCCTTATTGGGTGGAATTTCTGTAGGGATGTTGGTGGTGAATTAAGCATGGATTTATCAGAGGCGAGGATTCTAGTCAAAGGTGTCATGAAGAGGTTGCTTCTTGAAAAGAAAGCAAAATATGTAGTTACCCATACCTCAGCACCTAAAGCTCAAATCCTATTTGAGTCTTCAAGGATGGGTAACTACTTTCTATCCACGAATGAAGTTCATGAGGCATCTAATGAAGCTCCTATAGGTGACAACCTAGAAATGCATTCAGGTGGAACAACAAAAGAATTGGCTGAGCCCAATGTAAGTGTGGAAGAATCCCCTCCTCCGAATAAAGAAGAGCCCAAAGGAAAATTAGTATCAAATGAGGTATGGATTCTTGAATTTGATGGTAGCTGCTCCTCCACCGGTTCAGGAGCTGGGGCTATGTTAATATCTCATCAAGGAGATATTTTTGCTTCATCTTATAAGTTGCAATTCAACAACACTAATAACACAACTGAGTATGAATCTATGTTGCTAGGATTAAAAGCCGCTAGGGACAAAGGAATCAAACTCCTTCATGCTAAAAGAGATGCCAAATTAGTGGTTTGTCAGGTGAGAAACTTATATCAAATCAAGAATGAAATATTGTGCCACTATCGTAATCTAGTCTAGGATCAAATTGAAAACTTTGATGCTTTCAGCATCTCTATAGTTCCCAAAGAATTTAATGATCAGGTTGATGCACTGGCTATTTCAACTACTCTCTTGATCTCCCACCCAGACTTCAAAGGAGACAAGTACACTATTGAGCTGGTCTTTAGACCAAGTGTGCTTGATAATGATAGTCATTGGTAGGTTTTCAATAATGACAATCAAATCATTGCCTTCCTAGAGCAAAAGGACAGATTCAAATGGCTACATTTTGAAAGCAGTGAACCTCAAGAGACTGAACTGACTCCTAAATCAATTTCAAGCATAGGTGAGGAGTTATTGCAACTGAAAGGGAGTAAAATTACCAAAGGCCTTATTTCCCTTGAGAAGCTATTTGATAAGCATGAGAGATTCATCAAATAGTAGCAAATGGATTCAAGCTCCTCCCAGGAGTTTGATCAAGTAAATCTGGGAACCAAGGTAGACCCCAAGATGGTGAACATTGGGAAATGCTATACTCCTGAAGAGCATTTTGAGTTCACCACTTTCCTCAACAAATACATGGATGTCTTAGCGTACTACTATGATGACCTCAAATCACTTCGGCCTGATGAAATTTGACACAAAATTCCTCTCAAGGCTGATTCAACACCTTACAGGCAAAAGTCTCAACATTATAATCTAAAAATATTAGGTACTATTTTATCTGAGATTCAAAAAATGCTAAGTGCCAGGATAATCTTCCCAATCCATCATTCCACCTGGATTACCAATATAGTGCCTGTAAGGAAGAAGAATGGTGAAATTTGCCTTTGTGTGGATTTTAGAAATTTGAATCAAGCATCCTTGAAGGATAATTATCCTTTGTCAATCATGGATCAAGTGCTATAGACAATGATGGGCTCAGAGATGTTATCAATGCTAGATGGATTCTCAGGATATAATTAGGTCAATGTTGGTGAAGTAGACCAGCATAAGACTGCTTTCACCACACCCTGGGGCACATTTGCATATAGGATAATGCCTTTTGGCTTAATAAATGCTGGTGCTACCTTCCAGAGAGCAATGGACCTTGCTTTCAAGGATGAGATGGGTAAGTTCATCATAGTTTATCTTGATGACTTAACTATCTTCTCTAAGCATTGCCCAGATCATGTGAGCCATTTACAACAAGTGCTAGAACGTTGCCGCTAGAATGGCATTTCCTTAAACCCCAAGAAGTCAGTTTTTGGAGTAATAGAGGGGAAACTTCTTAGACACATTGTGTCCAAAGGAGTCATAAAGATTAACTCTGACAGAGTCAAGTCTATCCAAGAACTTTCCTTGCCCATAAGCAAGATTGTTATTCACTCTTTCTTTGGAAAGGTGAATTTCTTACAGAGGTTCATCCCTAAGTTTGCTGAAAAGACTAGGCACATTATAAACATGATGAAGGGAAAGGCCACCTTCAACTAGACTGAAGAAGGCAAGTCAGCATTTGAGGATATCAAGACTGCCATTTCCCATGCTCTAATTTTGGCTTGTTTAGACTATAGTAAAGAGTTCACCATTTACAGCTATGCTTCAGAACATATGCTTTCAATAATTCTGATTCAACAGAATAAAGAATGTATGGAATCTCCCATTTCCTTCATGAGTTGTCCTCTCAAAGCTCATGAGCTGAAGTACTCAAATATGGAGAAGCATGCTTATGCAGTGGTGAAGGTCGTAAAATATTTTCATTTCTACATCCTCAATTCTTGAGTTACTTCCCTGGTCCCTGACACCACAGTGAAATCTATATTGACTCAGTAGGATTTTGCGACTATAAGAGGGAATTGGGTTACAAAGATACAAGAGTTTGATCTAATCATTAGGCCAATAAAGCTGGTATGTGGAAAGGGGATATGCCAACTAATTGCTGATAACAAGCCAAGAGGAATAGAACATGAAGAACCAGAAGTGGATGACACACCAACAATCCTCTTTGTCTCCACCACAAATGAGTGGTATTTAGGTATTGCTCATTTCCTTACTTATGGTGAATGTCTTGAAAACCTATCTTATAAAGAAAAGAGAATCATCAGGCTAAAATCTACTAATTTTGTCCTCTGGGACAATGGCCTATACAAGAGGAACCTTGATGGAACGTTCCTTCGCTGTGTGGACAAGGAGCAACAAAGCTGACTTCTAAAGTCCTTCCATAATTCAACCTATACAGGACATTTTTCTGCCCCTGTGACTGCCCATAAGATCCTATGAGCTAGGTATTATTGGTTGACTCTCTTTTGAGATGCATACAAGTGGGTTAGGAGATGTGAACTGTGCCAGTAGTTTGTTGGAAGGCCCAAGCTAGCTGCCCTGCCTCTCAAACCAGTGATCATAGAAGAGCTATTCCAGCAATGGGGAATTGATTTTATTGGAGTTGTAAACCCATCATCAAGTGCTGGACATGACTATGTCCTCACAACAACATACTACTTCACTAAATGGGTGGAAGCAGTTCCAACCAAACATGCTACTTCAGAAGTATTATGCAATTTCCTCAAATAAAACATCATTTCTAGGTTTGGGGTCCCAATCAAAATTATCACTGATAATGCATCCTATTTCACTTCCTAGGAGATTACTCAATTCTGTTTCCACTATGAAATCAAACTCTCCCACTCTTCTGATTACTTTCCACAAGGGAATGGACAGGCTAAATCAAGCAATAAGAACCTGGTGACTATCATCAAGAAGCTGGTGGATGACAACCAAAGGACTTGGCATAAGGCATTGGTTGATGCTCTGTGGGCAGACAAAATTACACCCAAGAGGGCAATTGGTATGTCTCCCTTCCAACTTCTTTATGGTGTCAATGATGAGATACCAATCACCTTGGAATTGCCAATATTGAATTTGGCTAAGACGGTTGAAGATCAAACATATGAGAGCTCACTTAATAAGAGGATCATGTGCCTTGCTGAGCTGAATGAGTAGAGAACTACAATGGTGGACTGAATTGCTGCCCATCAAGGTCTGGTAAAGAAGATCTTCGACCAGAAAGTAAAGAACTGTGATTTCTATATTGGAGATCAAGTCTTGCTATGGGACAAGAGAAGAGAACCAAAGGGGATGCACAAAAAATTTGATTCCCTATGGAGGGGCCCTTTTACTATTCATCAGCTCAATGGTAAAAATAGTTTCCTATTGAAGTATCAAGATGGCACTCTCTTTTCTCTGCCTTATAATGGGCAACATCTGAAGCACTTCAACTCTTAAAGTATCAGATGAGGTCCCCTATACATATGTATATTTGTATAGTCTTTTGTTTCTATTTTATTCTTTTGTTTTCATTTTTTGAAGCCTTTCTTCTTGGGTAGCGTGACTCCATAGCCCAATGGCACACTTCAAGGCACTAGAGATTCTGGTCCCCTCAGTTATGTTTCAAGTTTCCAACTGAAGGTAGTTCCCCAATTGGAGCCAACTGTTGTCCCTAAAAAATGACTCCTCATTTTTTAGACAACATATGACTGTTTTGGTCTTGCATGGCCAAAACAGTCCCTTCCATTTCCAAAAAATTGTTTTAAACATTTAATTTCATCATTTTCTCAACTTTTTGGTAAAAGGATTAGTAGGTTCAACTAGTTCAAAGGCTTTTGTAGGTGAGTTCAATCAAAAGAACCAGTTTCCAATGCTTGGTCACCTTCAGATATGGGTCAACACTTTGTTTCAATCAAAAAGGGTCTGTCGACAAGCATCAAAATAAGGATTGAACCATTGAACCATTGAACCTTGAACCTTTTCAGTTCAATAGGTTCAATGGGTTCAAAGGTTCAATGTCATCGACAGGAGTTGAGCGCACCCGACAAAGTTTAAAGTTCAACCATTCCCAAGTTTTCATGGCCCTGAACACTTAACGAGTCTCAAAAGCTTGAACCATTGAACCGTTGAACCTTGAACCATTTTAGTTCATCAGTTCAACGGGTTCAACATTTAATCAGTTCAATGCATGGGTTCAAAGGTTCCTCAGTTAAGGAAAGACATGTGCAAAAGAAAGAATCAGGCAGATGCTACCAAGTGTTGTTGGCCAAGCCCCTTCATGCTTTATTTCAAAGAAGTGGCGAAAGGTGCCACATGTCCCTTTTGAAAACTGGTCAAAAGCTGCCACATGTCTGCATCTATGCGACTACTAAAAATATTCAAACCACACCACATGTCAGCATTGTAACTCAGCAGAACGTGACACATGTTGGCATTCACTTCTCAGAGTTTTGTAGAAAGCTACAAGGTTCCTTTCGACAAAGCTTCTTCTAGAGTTATGCAGAGGGTGGCAAGTGGCAATCATGAAAGGATTCACTTTGTATTCCTAAGAGCAGCAGACCATGCCATGTGTCCCATGCAGAGAGTAGTAGAGGTTGATGAGTGTCATCATCTTTGAGAGCCTAACTGAGCCCCAAGAATTTCTATGGTTTTACAAAGGCCTAAGAAGGTGGATGCTACCAAGTGTCAACAATAGAAGATGCCATGTGTCTCTGGTAAGATTCAGTGGAAGCTACCATGTGTCTACATCCATGCCCCCAGCCTCTAACAATTTCAAAGATTATTATAATAAGCTTATTTCAAAATTTTGGATGCCGCCATGTGTCCTCACCTGTGTCACAGCAGGATGACAAGCCCGTGGACGTCAAATTTAAAGTGACTGGCTAGCTATTAACCTTCAATGGAGGAAAGACCCATGAATGCCAAAAGATGAACCCAGATGCATTCAAAAATCCTAATGCCAGGGTCAAGAAAAGGAAGAGATAGAGAGGGAAACTCAGTAGGAGTTACTGTCAGTAGGTGAAGCAGTTCGCCAGGTAGATATTTGGGGTCTGCTAACATTGAAAGCACTGTCTATTTGTCCCCTTGGAGGTAAAGGTAGAGTAGAAAATTACATGGATAAATAGGTGAATGAATGAGTGATTCAGGCTAAGGAGGAGGCACTAGAGATGAATCAACATGCCACAGTTAAGGTAGCTGCCCTGCTCCAGCATGGTCCTTCCTGACAAGATCAAGAATGCATCCAAGGCATTAAATGCGCTGAATGGGTCACTCTGTGGAAGAAAGTTCCAAGCCTCCCTTAGGCCTCTATATAATGTAAACTCTTTCATTGTTACAAGAGAGATCTTCCCTTTACCAAAAGCGAAACTCTACCCAAATTGAAAGGCATTACTGAGACTTTGAGCTCAGATTGTAATTTCATATTATTTTATCTGAATGAGAAAGCAAGTTACTTGTAGACTTTGTGCTATTATAGCTTGTGCTATTTTAAGAAATTGTTCTTATGTTTATTTCCTTGGAGCATTCTTGTTTATTTGATCTAATAAGTAGAACTAATGGAAGTAATTAGGAAGGTGTCTTGAAGTCAGTTGTGGAAGAATCTGTGCTGTCTGCAATTGTCTTTAGTGTGTTTTTATTTTCTATTTCTATGTAAAGGACCTTAGGACAACTTTTTGCCCCCAATTTTCTTTGTATCTCACTCTTGGGCATTCAAGGTGGAGACTTTGTGCTAAAAATAGATTGCTGGTTACTTTGTACCCTGCTATCGGTCACTTGTTACCAGAAAGAGTCCTGCTGTTTGCAAGAACAAACACTTTTGAAAGAAGAGGAGTACCTTCTGTTGCTTCACCAGGATTTCTACTCTCCAGGAAGGGATCTGGCTCTCAGCTGAAAGTTACTTCTGAAATAAGAGAAGTACCTTCACCAATCACCCATGATTTCTCCTTTATTTGTTAGCATCATCTTTGAAAAAAGAGAGATGGATGGTTTATCCCACCCCTGTGTCTTACTTTCTGCTTATTTTTATTGTATATAACCTCCACATATTTAATAGGGAACCTCTCCTTGATGAGAGGAGAGATTTTTTCCCTGTTGATGTAGTAAACCTGCACACCAAGATGACCCATCTCCCTATGCTGTGGTGATAGGAACTATTTTGGTCACCAGTTAGCTGGCCGACAAAATATTCACCCAACAGAATCATCATTAATAATCTCATGGTCATCAAATGTGATTGAATGTTTTTGTACTTGTGTATATTTAATTTTACTAATAATAATATCTACAAGATGTGCCTCATTAGTTCTAGAAGCATAAGAAGTTAGAGGAGGATGCAAATTGTAAGTCATATGCACTTTAGGATTAGTCTTGGTTTCTCATGTTGTATTTTTAAAAAATAGCTCTAAATATATATTAAGTTTTGCATTAGATTGTGAAACTAAATCATTCATAGGTGTATAATAATTTTAACCTCAAAAGTGTTATCCTTCATCAAATCTCATATCTTACGTCTCAAACTGTAGTGTGTGTGTGTGTGTGTGTGTGTGTGTGTCTATATATATATATATATATATATATATATATAATCTACTTCACATTTATGATAATCACAATATGCCTTAATATTTAACTCCTTAGGATGTGCCTTTGTCATATCAAATTCCATTGGAAGAGGAAGAGATATGAGATTTTACTTGAGTAGCTTTTATAACTCCTTATAAAGAGGTTTTGATAATTGTATAAATTTCCTCCTTTGAGGAGCTGAAAGGAAAAACCTATTATTAGGTTGTGCAACTACATTAACCATTTTGTTAGCCTAATTATTAGTATCATTTGATTTAGATTTTAAATTTGCTTTGCTTTGAAACCTATCATTAGATGATGTTTTAGAATTAGTCCCATAATTTAGCTTGTTCATAAAAAGTAGCTTAACTTCATGGTATTGAACCATATAGCACATTTCATTGAAATATTGGAAGCATTTGAACATAATAGACTCATAGATAGGAGCAAGTAAGTTTTGATTGAATATGTATTGAAATTTTTTATCAAGCATAAGAATTGTCATTTTTGAGAGCATGGTCTTATAACGAAGCATATAGTCACTAATGGAATCATTATGTCTATTCCTAAGTTTTGAAATTTGAGCATAAGAGACATTTTCACTAATGCTGATAGAAATTTGAGCTAAGAATTGATCAACAAAAGGATTGAAAGAATGTAATGATTAAAAAGGAAAGTCATAAAACCATCATAAAGCATATTCCTTAAGGATCTTTGGAAAAATATTAGTAATTTATCATTAGAGGAATATTATAAGCATGCTACATAGAAGGATCTAAGATGTTGTTTTGGATTACCTTTACCATCATATGGTGTAAGATTACATGCAAAAATTCCTATAGGTAAAGGATAAGTGGAAATATCTAGGGATAAATATGTATGTAATAATGCTTGAGAATTTGTTGAATGACCTACTCTATAAGAACCTTTTTCTAATTGGGAAAAATTGGCTTGAAAATCAAGGATAGTTTGTTTAAGCTCTTGAGTAGTAGGCATATGAGATTGATTAACAACAAATGATGTCACAAAAATATGTTATGCTAGAATATCCATATAAATTAGAGGATTAACTTGTGTTTCCTCTATGCCATGGGTAGACATAAATTATGTAGCCATAGGTGTAGACATATGGATCATAATAATAAGAGAAATGGTATAAACATCTATTATAGAATAAATGCTACTAAAAGATGGATTAGTTTAAAATTTTAGCAATTTGTTCCTCAAATGTAGGTCTCCTAGTAAGATTTTAATTTTCATCTTGAGTTACATGTAATAATGTATCAATCATGTGTGGATTCATTTTAATATATTTATTAGGTTCACATTGATCTATATCATCGAAATTGATCATGAAAACTAGTATAATAATTTCACTTATGAGTATCCAAATTAATTATATCATCCATTAACATTATGTGAAAATAAATGAAAGTTATAAATCACATCATCAATCTAAACCCTAATGTAGGATAAATCTAAAACTATAAGAAAGAAATATAAAACCCTACGGGAGAAAGACCTAGGGTTTTTCACACTCAAACAAAGATTAAGTTCACCAAAATATTTTATTTATTGTGATTCATGAAATCTAAATAAGTTTTTTTTTGAAATTTAAATTATGTAAAATAGGACTTTAACCATATAAATATAAATGTGAATAAGAGATTGATATTGTAATTACTATTTTTAGAATTGACAAGACAAGGGAGAATATATGAACTTAGGTGATTTTATGATTTATACGTCTCACCATATTTTTTATAGCCTCTGAAAATAATGTCTATCTACTTTATAATTTTTCATATTTGGAAACATGACCTCAAAACTTGTACAAACACTACCAGTGAACCTCAAACCCCTACGATGATTGGTATTGTCTAGGTAATATCAGTACTATCCTAGTTGACTGTACAAGTTTTTTCCACATCAAATCACTATGCAAACTCTTGTAGATGATTTTTATATGTGTATTTTCTCTTGGTCCTACACATTGATCTTTCATTTTTTTCTCCTTACTTTGAAAACACTAGTTTCACTATCGACACAAGCTTGAATTGGAAAAATGGATTATAAAGATGGGTTGGACAATCCCAACCACTCTTTGTTGAGTGACTTAGCATTGCATAATTTTAAATACATTGAAGAGGGATATATATATATATATATATATATATATATATATATATATATATATATATATATATATATATATATATATATATAGTTATCCCACCTAGGTGTGTGTGTACACCATAATGATCATGCTAGAATGCAATGTAATGCTTAGATTTTAGATTTTGACAATAATATACAACTTTGATCTTGTGTTTGTATTCAGACTTGGCTCTAGGGTTACTCTGCTGACAAGTTTTAGAATGTGTATGTCTTTGTGGTAATGTCTCAAGAGAGTAATAATAAATTTCTTAAGCTTGACAAGGCTTTCTAAGATGATTGTTAGATGGGTATGGCCTTAGAATTGATTTGTATTTATAGACGACTCTTTGATATTTAACATTATATTTATATTTTAAATTTTATCTAGGCTAACCTAATGGAGATATTTTAGTTTTAAAAGTTGTTTTTTAAGTGTTTCTTGACACTACCAATAAAAGTAGACTCTTATGAGAAATTGTAACTGTCTGATTGTTGTTGATACTATCTTAAAAAATAAATTCAGTGATATGGGATATGGTGACAGTCTTCTTAGGATTATGGATAATTATTACATAGATTAGGCTAATATTAAATATGTGTGATGGTAAATTGGGTTGGTCAAGATTACAAGTGAGTGGAAAGATAGGGGAAAGTCTGTACAACATTAAAATGTGCACGCACAATTCAAAATATATCAAAATGTGTTAAAATTAATGTTTTCAAGTATCTAGTATAAAATTTATGTATTGACAATACTCTATTATATTTATAAATAAAGTAAAATCATTAATTTTTTTATAAGATAAACCCATATATTTTTTGGTGTCATCATTTTTAAATGTTAGGCTCTATTAATTGATATTAATTGTTACATTGTTTTTTATTTGGTCAACAAACATCTTCTTTTATAAAATGGGCCA
The DNA here is from genome assembly GCA_037957365.1 of Torreya grandis. Lineage (NCBI taxonomy): Eukaryota > Viridiplantae > Streptophyta > Pinopsida > Cupressales > Taxaceae > Torreya > Torreya grandis. The sequence goes on along the minus strand of JARHVA010001301.1, from coordinate 3,204,931 downwards.
AATCTTAGTATATTTTTCCAAGTTTGATGGAATATATAGATTAATTTTGTAAGTGGTCTTTCATATAGAATAGTTGATAGATTGTGTTCTAATATGAAATCCTTCAGTCTCTTGTGTAATGAGCCAATTCAAATGTAGAATATGCCAATTTAAATGTAGTATATTATAATGATTATTTGAGTAGATCATTGTTATTTTTGTTATATCATAAATTTAAACTTATATATAATTGAGGATGATTTTTTTTAAAGCATTCTCCTTAGGTGTGATTGAAAAGAATAGATTACAAATTCTTGTCTCATTTATTTCTCTATGGTTTTTTTTGCCATTGTTTCACTATTTTTTAATCTATAAATAATGTTATAAACATTCTAATTTTGGTAATAGCTCATTATCAAATATTTTATTATATATCTTGTTATTTGGATAATTAGAATTTTATTTTATAAATAACATTTTTTTCAACAAATAAAAAAGTGCCTTTAACCTTCTCTCTCTCTCATATATATATATATATATATTATGATTACTATGTTTATTGGTAAAAATTATGTATAAAGAAAAACAAGAATAAAAAATATTGATAAAATAAAATTATCAAAATAGATGTTTTTGTCATATCAATTCAAATCTTGAAAGCTTATAAGTTAATGAGGAACCTCCATCTTTACATGTTTGAAAAAAATGTAAATATAAAAATTTAAAAAGGTAAGAATAATTTTTTTTGGTCCAGCTATCAAATTGGTAGTAAAGTAATTCAAAGGATTATGAAAAAACACAATAAAAGATTTTTGTCATAAAAAATATAAAATAAATAAATTTTGAACTTATCATCTTACATTCTAAACTATTTAGATTTTAAGACATCTCTCCATATTTGATTATAAATATTATAATTGTCCATAAAATTAACAAGATTGAATGCCATTATAGATGAAGCCTTAGATAATACATCATATAAAAATAAGGTTTAAAAATCAACGCTGTATTGGTAATTCCAAAATCAAAAGTAATTGGTGAAAAACATTGAAATAAAAAGACAAGTCGTTCATTTAAGTCATATCAAATCATTGGCACTATAAATGTAAAGTATGATTGATGAAAAATATACGTCGATTGTTTCAATGCCATGCAGTTGTTGATTGTTACTAGACTACCTCATGATAAGTATTCTATACGCATGCTCTACTAAAATTATATCATGTACACGTGGAATGAAACATTTATTGTTGGATAATTAATCAGATCTTAGGAGATATCTAAGGGACATCATTTTAAATTGTTATAATGTAGATGTATTAAATGTAAAAAAAAATTAAATAATATTTTAGAAATATAAATGAGAATTTCAGAGAATGATGTATGGGAAAGATAATAGATTTTAATTTTTTAAAATATAATATACATTATTTACACAACATATTGATATATGAGCATCCTTAGTATGTCATGGTTATCTAACATTATTAAAAAATGTGTTTTTCTCATTCAATAATAGTGAAATTATTTAGGAATTGTCATGAAACTTTGAAGAAGGTCATCATATTTAAAAGAGGATTTTGATTATTTCTATCTTCTTACACTACTTGGCACAGAGTTTAAAGTATGTGTTGCTATTGAGAAGAATTTATATCATATTTTTTATTTTATCATTTATTGACATTTTATCTTGTAGTAGTTTATCAACGCATCAATCTCTTTGAGTGTAAATTTTAAAGGGTATATTGGGAATGGGGTGGGAAATGTTTGTGGTGTTTTGAAATAAATGTTGTTATTATACTCTGATTAAACCTTTACTATTATTAGTTTGACCTTCCTCTAAATATGTATCCATTTATCCTTATGTTTACCTCTTATGAATATTTACTAGCTTCCTTATATCCTATGGTATCAACTTGGCTAATACCATCTATTTTGTGTCTTTATCCTCCATATACTATATCAACCAACCTGATATAATTCTGAGTGTGTTTTCTGACATTTATATTATATTGTCATCACTGATACTATTATGTATTAGTCGACATCTTCCAACTATATCGACTGGGTCGATACCATCGACTTATAATCTAGGGTTAGTTTTAGGTATTGGAAATAGATATATAAGGGTCATATTCCATTCATATCATATAATGTATCACTAATTCACTTTAATTTCAGTCATAATTTTACCCTAAGTACCATTTGGGAGAGTTAATGGTTTAAAACCTTATCTTGAGGAGTCTTGTCTTATGGTGTCATTGAAGCTCAATATGAGAGGTCATTGAGAGTTCCTAGCTGTGGATGTATAGGTATTCATAGAATGATTTGAGGTATTCAACCTACAAAATTATATTATAAAGCTCCACTTGAGCCAAATGGGAGATTGAAGTGTCAATGGGTCCACCCCAAGATAAATATTTTTATTCCTAAATTGTTTTCTATTATTAGATTAGATAATGCTTGGCATTTTGTAGATGAATGTATGTATATCATTATTTAGGATTTATCTATAAAAAATAAGCCAGTGTAGCCATAGGATTGCTTAGACATGCCTTAAATCACTTCAAGTTGCATAGACCTTGATTTGGTTGACCATTACACCTTACACATTTATAACCATTACAACCCATATTTTAGTTTAGTTTATACCCCTTTATAATCATAGTTTATAACCATTTACCTTTGTTGAGGTCTAGTGAGAACTACATCCTAGTGTTATATACTTAGGCTTTGTAACCATTTCCTCTTGACATTTGCTTTATAGGTTACCCTCTACTATATCTAGGGAATTCATTTATCCTTACCCAATAATCTAAGTATCACATGATCTATTTTATTGAACTTATTCAAGTCCTAGTCTATTATGAGAAATAAGATAGTTATAGGTAATCCTAGCCCATGCATACATTCTAGTGAACCCAATGTGAACGATTACCTATCCTTTGGTTAGATTAATTTCATGTTTTTCTTCTAGATTCTAAGTAAAATATTCAAAACCATCAGCATAATTGTATTGGCCATCCCAATACAATTTTATTCCCATCTACAAATGGTATTAGCTAACATGGTACTATTCTATGTTTTTTCAGACTGTATCAACCAACCTGACAGTTTTGTGTATGTGCAATTGTATCTTCTAGCCCAATATATTTATATGTGTTTAATTTTAGTTTAATCATTTTTTTATTATATTGGTTATGCTGATACCAATGTTTTTGCTTGTTCAAATTCATTACATGCTATAAACTTAGCTTTCGATCTTTATTTTCATTTTTTTCCATAGAAACTATGTTCCATCAATTTTAAAACTAAAGAGAGATATTTTTATAGGCCAAGAGATTGTCATTTTTGTTGTGGACAACATTACCCCTCCTTCAGAGAAGTGGGGAACCCATCTAATAATGCTCAACTTGAAGCTTTCTTGGAGTTGCAATCCTTTTCTAGTCAGCTTTGGACCTTGATAAATCTCAAATCTCTATTCCACCCTCATCTACTAAACATTTTATGAAGTGTGAAATGATGAGTTAGTCTTTGTTGAATTTCCCTATAGTCTTCTAAGTCTAAACATAGTCTAGTCCTTCCTGCATTCTAAAAGAAAAAGGTTTTAATACTTAAAATATTTTCTTATGTTAACTGTGTATTTTGTAGATTTGGACATATGTTGGTTTTCAAGGAGTATCAATATCCTAAATTTCTAATCAACAATTCATAAAGATTTGATGGAAAACAAGAGAGATTTCAATTGATTATGTGGATTTCTAAAACTTAGTTACTTTTCATAAATATCATAGGAGAGCCTGACCAAATGAGGAAGCACCATGTGGAACCTGTTAGACCTGTGGGTCTCCTAGACTTGTCAGACTTGTTAGATCCTAAGGAGAACCTAATGATTGAGGTTATGTCATGTGGATCTTGTTAGATGTATCAGTCTCCTAAACTTGTTATAAGTGTTAGAGCCCATGGAGATTCTAACAAATGAGGTTATTCCACATGGAACTTGTTAAACCTACCTATCTCCCATACCTATCTGAGATGTCAGAGTCTGGGGATAAATTGATGAATGAGGTCATGCCATATGGAAGATGTGAGACCTACTAGTCTCCTAGATCTATCAGAAGTGTCAAAGCCTAAGAAGAGCATGACAAATGAGATTATGCCACATAGAAGCTATCATATCTACAATCTCTTAGACCTATTATACTTTTTAGAGTTTGGTTAGAGTCTAGAAAATAAGGTCACCCCATATGGCACTTCCATATAATTTGATAGAAAAGGCCTATAACAATCCTAATTGGTTGAACATGAAGCATAGTTTGAATTAAAAGCCAAATTTAATACTCAGGTCAAGGAAAGGTGGACAAGTCAATTACACTTAGTTGGCACATCCTGTAGGTGATTCACCCCACTATCAGATGATATGTAGCCTAGCTAGAAGGCACTAAAGGTGTTGACTAGGTATATTATAGGCATGCACCTTCCACACCCCTACATTAACTAAATGGGAAACCAAGGCCTAATTAAAAAATTTAAAACATCTCATTGCAGTTGTTAAATCTAAGCGGGAAACATATATTTGAATTTATCATGTTAATGCCAAATTGAGAAATGAATGAGTGGATTGAGCCACCAACTCAAATATAAACTCACATTGGGTGATCTATTAAGGACCATTAATGTAAGAGATCTCTACGAAGCCATATGAAACCTCATATCAATTGAGTATACCATTACCACTATTAATTCCCTAAAATCCTTCTCTATAGTGCTTCCTTATGCTTTCTATATTTCTCCTCACCTCTAAATTTAATAAACCCTAGATCATAAAAATGGTCACTTCATCTTCTAGTCCCAATCTTGAGCCTAAATATTGGGAAACCACTTTCTCACCCAACCCGGTGCTATTCAACCACTATAATAAGGTCTTCAAGGCACTTGAAGATGTGTAAGTGCTCACATCAGATGATGATGATGATGATGATGATGAAACATAAGACCTCAATGATCTCACTACATTGGGCAAGTCAATATTTCACAAGGTTATGACCAATCCTGATGTATTCCCTTTGGTGAACCTCTTCAGCAGCTTACAGTAGATTTCCAAACATGTTCTCCAAGACAAATGAGACCTACTTTACTCTATCAATTCAACAAACCTAGTCATAGACATATCAAGGGATACTTTTAAGTAGTATTAGAACCTTCTAAAGTACACTTGTACTTATGATGCTAATGTAGTGGATGCATGGGCCCATGACCATATCATTTATGAAGTCCTCAAAGATTGGGGCATCAGCTAGGAGTGATGGGTGAAAAATAAGACATCAATGCCTACCCTATCCACCTATTTAGGAAGGTGGTTTGCCTTGGGATGCTCTTACTAAATTGCCTATTCATATCCAATGAAACCATGCATGTGAACATCTTATGGGTGCCCTTTCTGAGCATATTCCTCATCAGGGTAATATTAGAGGCTCAGACTAAAGGTAGTTTCTATATGATGAGTTACTTGGTGAATGTCATTTACAACCCTGTTGTGTTCAAACCTTTTGCATTTACAACATGGACTTCTAGGGGTGTTATGGTACATGTAGATTTATAAAAATGATATGGTCACTACTATAGAAATCACATTTAGGAGATCTATTAGTCGTTTTACCCAGTGGTCTACATAGCCATCACTGAGGTGACCATGCTTTAACTCTTGAATGAGATTAGATGGTGCCTCACCCACATCAATGAGTAATGGTATTACATGGATGACACCATCATCCAAGTGGAAATTAATCACAGGGCTCCCCTTTGTCTAGACTATCAAGCCCTAGATCAACTTATCAAGTAAGATATAACCAATCAATTGGTGGATGGCATGTTTAACCTCTACCTCAACTAAAAATAGAAGGCTTGCCTATCCTTCCCCATAGTGATCTAACATCACATATATAATCTTCTACATCCATTATAGAATATGGGTGTGGGTATAGATTCTTATGCCCTGAATAGGGTAGAACACCAATAATGGGACCCTCATGGTGTCATTATGGCTCATGTGATGAAGCACCAATCTCATCCCAACATTAATTATAACCATGTGCCCTACCCTGATGATAAAATCCACCTCAATCTTGATAATGACAAGGAGGTATATCTAGGCTTAAGGCAAATAATAAGGGAAAGCTTACCCAAGCTAATCCTTCCATTTAGAGTAGCCCTATGACAACACCCCATATTTTAAAGAATATTATCCAAGGGGTCAAAGATCCCTCTCTTCCATGATTTTCACCTCCTCCAATCTCTGATCTGGCTCCACCACCTCTGGTGAATCACACTAATCATCCCCTAACTACATAAGCACTATAATTCAACATCATTAGTAGTGCTGATTCAAGCTTGAAGTATGACCAATAATATACATTCATGAGATTTCTTACCTTACTTCTTCTATCCCTTAATATCCTATTGGAGCACTCCCATAGTTTCTCTATCCACACTAGGCTCACTCAGGTGTTACCTCCCCTATTTCCCATTCCACCCCCCCAAAATTCACTCAAGTACCTATGGATTTATCCATGTACAACATCCCTACATCCTAATTTCCCTCCATCCAACCCGTCCCATCTATAGGGATCCATACAGATCACCTCTGGTATTTAGGAAATTTTATTTCCTAGACCTCAACACCCCCTTTGGTCCTTCTGTAGGTTCAACCACCTCTAGGGGATCCCAATTTAATAGATTTGATGGAACTCCCAATAATGGGTTTACCAGTGTGTGTAGTTCAACCAACTCCAACCACATTAATTATAACCATGTGCCCTACCCTGATGATAAAATCCACCTCAATATTGATAATGACAAGGAGGTATATCTAGGCTTAAGGCAAATAATAAGGGAAAGCTTACCCAAGCTAATCCTTCCATTTAGAGTAGCCATATAAAAACACCCCATATTTTAAAGAATATTATCCAAGGGGTTAAAGATCCCTATCTTCCATGATTTTCACCTCCTCCAATCTCTGATCTAGCTCCACCACCTCTGGTGAATCACACTAATCATCCCCTAACTACATAAGCACTATAATTCGACATCATAGTAGTGATGATTTAAGCTTGAAGTATGACCAATAATATACATTCATGGAGATTTCTTACCTTACTTCTTCTATCCCTTAATATATTATTGGAGCACTCCCATAGTTTCTCTATCCACACTAGGCTCACTTAGGTGTTACCTCCCCTATTTCCCATTCCATCCCCCCCAAAATTCACTCAAGTACCTATGGATTTATCCATGTACAACATCCCTACATCCTAATTTCCCTCCATCCAACCCATCCCATCTATAGGGATCCATATAGATCACCTCTGGTATTTAGGAAATTTTATTGCCTAGACCTCAACACCCCCTTTGGTCCTTCTGTAGGTTCAACCACTTCTAGGGGCTCCCAATTTAATAGATTTGATGGAACTCCTAACAATGGGTTTACCAGTGTGTGTAGTTCAACCAACTCCAACCACCTCAACAACACCTATAGTCACTTTGTAGACTCCCTAGTTAACCCTTGCCACCAACACCACCATAAATCCTACTATTGTGGTACAAGATGATCTAGGTAAAAATCTAAATAAAAAATAAAAGGTAACTCCATCTTGGCCTTTTACTTAGTCACATTTTACTCCTCTTGTCCCTCCTAGGTCTTCTTTTTACAACTAGGTCCCCCAGGATTTGGATTTAACAAGTCAATTTCCTCATTCATATTAAATAACTCTCTCCCTAGTGCCATAAAACCACATGTTAATTTGACCCAAAGCCAATGGCATGCCTAAATGTACCCGTGGGCTTCACCATTTATCCTTCCCCCTTCACCCCCATGTCAACTCCCCTTCCATTTCTCTCTTCCTTCTCTCTGCTTCACCCATTCCTCCTCCCATTCCTCCACCTTCCACCTCTATCTCTACCACCCCACCATCATCATCTTTTACCTTGGGAGTTTCCATAAGATCATAGGGACCCAAGATGATATTACAAGGTGATCCATAAGTCTAATGGGAGTTTGACAGGGAGCTCAAGAATATGAGTAGGATTCTTGTTTCTATGCTAAATTGCTTTCTACATTCAAAGAAGAAATAAGAAACTAAAAGAAATGGTCAAGGCTAGAAGATACCTGATTATAGTCGTGCGCACCAAAATCAGACGTTGGAAGGTTCTCCTCTTTGGCTGTGGAGGAATGACACCTGCGAAGAAAAAGAGACTAAACATGAAAAACGTCAGTCAAGGATATGGTGGGCTGTCAGGCAAATGCCTAATCCCGAAAGTATGAAGACTTCCTAGAAGGATATCAACCCACTAGTATAAAATATAAATATTTGACAGAAATGGAAATAAATGAAAAGACAGAATGAAAGTAAATAAAAAGATGAAAACACAAAGTGTGTACCTGATATTTAGTGAAATGTTCTGCATAATCGCCGATGTCGGTCTCTGTGGTGCCAGCGTCGGTCAGGGGAAGGTGCCGACGTCGGTTAAAGTGCCGGTGTCGGTTGGGGTAGTGACCGGCGTCAGTTGGGGCAAGTTCTGGATAGAGTCTGGGTGAGTTGCAGAAGGTCTGGTAAAGTTGGGATAGGGTTTTGATCAGGGTCAGGACAGGGTTTGGTAAAGTCGGGACAGGGTCTGGACAGGGTCTAGTCAAGGTAAGGTCGAGTCTGGACAGGGTCTGGGGGTTTTGGTCGAGTCTGGACAGAGTTATAGATTGGGATAGTGGGTAGAGATGTAAAGAAGGGACTCAGGGCTTGGGTCTACGGTCTGAAGATCTGGGGTGATAGAAATAACAAACAAATAATAACCAGAAAGAAATAAAAACAAACAGAGGAAATACTTACCTGTCAGAAGACGTGATAAAAGCCATGGTTGAAGTCGTTGATGCGCTGCCAGAAGTTGATCGAAGCCAATGCAAATTAGTTGAATGCCGGAGTTGGTTGATCGCAAGAGTTGATTGTAAGAGTCTATTGAAAGAATGAAAAAACTAGTTGGTGGAATGAAGAGGTTATGGATGAAGGCGAGAGATGGTTCGATAACCGATCAGGAAACCGATTGGGAACCGAATGGGTAACGGGTAATGGAATAACGGTCCTTGTGTTCGGATTGAGAACGTAGTGCTAAGGATAACCGACGTCGGCAGGACTGCCGATGTCAGCCGATAAGTGACCGACGTCGGTCGGGTGGCAACCGTGGTCGGCAGATGCAGAATGGGGGTAGAGGCTAACTTTAGTCTTTTGCTCATTTTGACACGCTGCCAGGGTCAAGGCTAGTGGGAAAAATGGTCGACAAGGGTTAAATAGGTGAAGAAGAATAAAACGGGGGATGACCAGGGGAGTCGACATGATTTCGGTGTCTACATTTGCCCCTTTTTATCTTGTTGGTTGTTCTGGACGAACTGCAAGACAAAAATAGGAGTGATTGTTCCAGGTGTGGATAAGGTTGATTTCGTCTTGTTGGTTATTCGAATGAACTGCAAGACAAAAATAGGTAGCAGATTGCCCCGATTATGGATGAGGTATTCCCCCTCAAAGTAGGAGTCAAGGGAAGGGAATCAGGAATCGGGTGCTGATTTGACAAAGAGTGGATGAAAAAGGGGTGAGGGTGAACGCTGTAAAAGGCATGATTGCGCGCATACCACTGCACGAGATGGTTAGGTCAAAGTGTCACAGGTCAAGGGTCGAGGAGTGCCAAAATGGAAATAACTGGGCCCCAGCATTTAGTCTTCTGCTGATCGGGTTATTCAATCTAAGCTAAAGCTCCAATGGGTCATCACGTTCTAGGTATCCCGGGCTTAGGAAGTGCTCCTAGAAATACGAAAAAGTCACAAGTAGTACGGATCAACCGGCTTGCGATCCTATACTTGTGAGGGTCGAAAAAGGTCTACGCACAATTCTGCTAACCAGTCATGAGGTAGCATACATGCAAAAACAACCAAGGCAACATTGTCTTGGAAGTGGTCGAGATTGGAGGAGATAGGCATGATCTCCAATGGTTGTTGGTCAAGGGGGAGGAATGGACGAAAGGATGTGGCCAAGCTAACCTCAGAAGACCCCATGTCAACTGAGTGCTGCCTACATAGCCCTGGTCAGAGGGCCTCAGCCAATGTAGTTCTCCCTGGAAGGGAGGGAGGGTCAAAGGGATGGCATTGGTCGTGGTCAAGGGTAAGGTTATGGTTAAAAGAAGGAAAGAAGGTTTGTCCATCAGAGAGACGAACAAATGAGGGTGGTCAAGCTAACCCTAGAAGACAGTTGTGTCATCTGAGTGCTGCCTACATAGCCCCAGTTATAGGGCCTCAGACCAATGTAGTTCAGACAAAGGGTCCGAGTAGTAGACAGGTGGTCAAAATGGTCAATAGATTGGTTTTGGTTATGATGAAATGATGAGGAAAAGAGATGTTGCAGCCTTTTCCAAATGGTGTATTCAGCAACATTGGTCGAGAGGTCTTTCATCCCTACCAATATTCCATATTCATGATGGATGTATGCTAAAAATGAATTGAGGTCTATTTATGCTTTAACAAGTATTGGTTTATGCTGAACATAAATTGCGGCTGGTCGATAGTTTCCATGTGTCTTGGTGTCCATAGAAACTAGGGTGAATAGGCTATGTGAGTGGTCTGAAAAGAGAGTTGAGTTGAGTTGAGTCGATTGACAAGTGATGAAGGTGAATGTGACCAAAGTGCAGAAGAAGTGAAAATCATATTGCTCTTTCATTGACAAGGACCAAAAAGATAGTATAGATAGGGGTGATTAGAATCAAGAGCCCCATTCATGCGTGACGTCGTTGACCATAGTTATGTTAGAGCGGTAATCGAATCACTTTGACATTAAAGTGAGCTCAAAGTCCCTTGAGCAGGTGATAGGAGGAGGAAAAAGGGTAACCCTTTTTTAAGAGCAGAGATAACTTTGCCCCTTTTTATAGGAGACCTTGAGACAACAAGTCAAGTCCATGACTCTTTTTTTTTTGGTGCAGACTGATCAATGTGAGAAGTCTGCATAGAGATGTCATTTGCTTGGTGGTCAGTTGTGAAGCTGATCAATGCGGGAAGCTTCTAAAATAGTGGAGTTTATTGCCAGATTAGTCATAGCCATCCTTCGAGGGAGTGGTCCAAATTTTTGTTTAATATAAGGGCTTTTGAATAGCTGTCCTTCGAGGGAGTAGTCTATTAATTACAGTAATGATAGTGCAGCTGTCCTTCGAGGGAGCAATCTGCCTTTTGATTTGATATTGATATAGTGACCATGGATATTGTGACATCTTGATTTGTTTTTATAGAAATGTGAGTCATGGACAAGATTATAGACGGTCAAGGGCTCCCTTTTATTAGGACAAAGCATCCATACATCATAAAAGGGTTATAGGAATTGTTAAGAGGAATAAGGTTGAAATAAATTAGGACTAAGAGGATGGGGATTACGCAAGGGATGAGCTCAAGTTAAGTGTCAAGTGGATGAGTACTCGACTAGCAGTAGAACGATCGCAGATGCAACGCATTAAGAGGCTCAGGTTCTGGTCGTCCATCAAGAGAAGACAGACGATAAGTCCCTGATCCATACTTGTGCGTGATAATAAAAGGTCTGAGCCAATTAGGAGCAAACTTGCCCCATTTGCCTCTTTCTAGATTGGTCAGGTGTTGATTGATGAGTGGATATGAAGTTAGTTGATATGGTCGCTGATTGGTCGAGACTGGTTGAATGTTTTGATAAAAACGTTGGTTGAATGTTTGGGTTGAAATTTGGTCATTTGATAGTTGGTCAATGGTTGGTCGAGGGTTGATTGGTTGGTATTTGGTCTTTGGTTGGGTCGAATGTTTGGTTGAGGTTGGGTTAAATGTTTGGTTGCTAGTCTGGTTGAGGCTAAGTTGAAAGAGTGATTGATATGTGGTCGAGACTGTGTTGAAAAATTGGTCGAGGTTTGGATGAAGGTTGAATTCCCCCAGCGGCTAGGGAGAATGTTTGACGGATTGGTTAAGGTCGGTTGAGGTTTAGTGGTCAGATGGACTGTGTTGATGTCGAATAAAGGGGTTAAAGGCGGCAAAGGGACTATAGTCTGGCGTGGAGATTCTGATTTAGGTGATGAGGTTGGAGAGGCATGGGTTGGTGTTGATAATTTGTCTGAGGGGTGGTCAAGAGGATCCTTGATGAGAAGGGAATCCTTTCTCCGTTGTTGATGAATGACAGCTTTAAGAGCACAACAACACTCAGTTTCATGTCCCAGAGTGTGATGATAGTGGTAGAATTTAGAGTTGTCGAACCAAGATGGTCTTGATCCGAGAGTTGATGAGTGGGGTGGTGTTGAAGGTTTATTGATGATGTGGTCGAGAAGAAGGGTGTTGTTCCCCAGACATTGGCGAATGGCAACCTTGAGGGCACAACAATGTTTGGTGTCATGCCTAGATGTGTGATGATACGCACAAATGTGAGTGTCGTCGAACCAGGGTGGTTTTGGTCTGAGAGATTGATATGGTCTAAGCGGCGGGAGATAGATACGAGAGGACTGCAACAATTGCCATAACAGCAAAGCATAAGAACCTGCTAACGGGTCTGGATGTTTTGTTGTAGTGAGGGTTGGTGACTTTGGTTTGAGAGGCAGAGGCATTGGTCGATGGTTTGGAGGAGATATAAGTCTAACGGGTTGATAAAGTAATGGAGGCGACTTGCCTCTGTGAAGTATGGGAGTAGGAAGCATCCCTATTAAAGTAGATGGATGTGGGCCCAAGATTGAAGGTAATGACGAAGGTGGGGGAGGAGGCCTCCGGTGTGGTTTAGTAGCCTTCTTTGGTTTGAGTTGAGGGCCACCATTGTGCGAGGCGAGATTAGATGTGGGGAAAACACCAAGAGGTTTAATCTCTTTGGGCATGATGGACGCCTGCGCAGGTTTGGACTTAGATGTGGACGGTTCTTCTCTCAATGGAGAAGGGATTGAAGGTGTGGGCTCTTTAAGAGGAAAGAGCGCTGGAGTAGTCATGGCTTCTGTGTGTGGTTGAGGAGTCAAAAAGGTATGATCATCTATGGATGATAAGAAGGATGAAGGCGAGGCAACTGGTGTTGATGTGGTCAAAGCGTCTTCCAATATGGGAGAAGTTGATGGAGGACAAGTAGGAGAAGAAAGTTCTTCGCCATGTGGAGGAGGTATAGGGGAAGAAGGGTCTTCCACTTGTGAAAGAGGTTGGTCAGGGATAAGAGAAAAGATAGTGTCGACCGTGTGTATATCATGGTCTTGAGGGTCATTGATCATGGTTTGGACATTGTCTTGAGTAGGCGGGTGATTAGGAAAGGGTTGCTTGAAGATGTCAAGGTTTTGGTTGGGCGGTGCGTTTGGGTTGTCCAAGATAAGATCCCCCTTGTCTAGCATGTCCTGGACAATGTTTTTGAAAGTTTGACAGTGATTCGTGTCATGGCCTTTGACACAGTGATAGTTGCAAAAGTGGTTCTCCCTGTACCATGCAGGGATAGGTGTTGAGGGGTCGAATTGATGTGGTCGGATTGAAGGGAGATTGAGGACCCCCTGCTTGATGAGTTTATCCAAGACAGAGGCATATGACTCCCCAATTGGAGTGAATTGACGCTGTATGGATTGACGTTGAAAATGTTTATTGATGTAGTCTAATGTTGAAGATGATGGTCAGTTGGTTATTGTTGAAGATGATGGTCTAAAGATGATAGTGTTTGCCAACCCCTTGGATTGAGAGTGGGCAGAAGAAGTTCTGGAAGAAGAATGGTCATTGGTTCTTGTGTTAGTGTTACGCAATTTGACCTTATCTTCTTCAATGGCACGAAGTTCAAGATTTTGGGCCATGATGAAGGCCTCGTCGAAAGTGTGGAATGTTTAAACTCGCAAGGTGGACGAGATGTGACTGACACATGCTCGGGAAAAGATCTCAATGAGCTCGGGTTGAGGCAAGGAGAAGGAGAGCTGGTTAATCAAGCCTCTCCAACGGGCGACAAAATTGACTATTGATTCGTCATCAAATTGCCTAATAGAGTAAAGGTCTGTGATCGAGACTTATTTTGTGATATTAATTGAGAAATGGTCAACAAATAATTGGGCAAGTTGAATGAATGAAAAGATAGAATGTCTGGCAAGAGAGCTATACCAGTCAAGGGCAGGGCCAGAAAGAGACATAGGAAACGTGCGTAGAAGTAACGCATCGTTGTGGGCGATAAGGTAACAGGCATGTCTGAATGCCCGTAAGTGTTGTTGTGGGTCTTCCTTGCTTTGAAAATGAGAAAACTTAGGAAGTTCCCACTGGCTGGGATATGGTCTGATGGGGACAGAAGGATGGATGGGCTTGTTGCAAATCTAGTCATATGAAGAGACATTACTTGAACCAGAGATAGAAGCTTCGAGACTGGACATTTTATCCATCAGCATCTTGATGATGTCTACTGACGGATTGGTAGACAGAGCGCCCCCTAGGTTGTAAGGCACTTGAAAGAGGCTAGAAGAGGCATACAATGTAGTCGGTTGTACCAGTAGGGGCGCAACGTATGGATGACTAGTCGTAGGGACAGAAGTGGAGGCCAAAGGTGGTTGGGTTATGAAGGTAGAAGGCATAGGCTGACTAGATACCGCCAAAGGAGGTTGTGTGGCGGCATGGGCAAAAAAGGGGGTAGGCACTCCTGCATATATGGGTGCAAGAGTGTGTGGGGTCGAGACAATTAAGTTATGGTATGATGTAGAACTTGTTTGAATTGCGTGTGGTTGAGAGGGTAATGGAACCCCGATGGAGGTCGGTCTAAAAATAGACGAGGAGGCTAAACTTTCCATATTGGCCATGGTCGGGTTAACGGTTGAGGCGAAAGGCTAAGTCGTAAAAGGTTGGGTGGCGAATTGTGTGGATGTCGTCGCCACGTCACCTGAGAGGTCTCGCGTTGGGTTTCTCGTGAGATAGTTTTGGAGGGCTACGGTATTGAGGTCCAAGAATCGTGCAAAATCTTGGTCCCCTTTTGGGATGATAGGCGTCTAGGTCGGGGATGATCTAATAGGAATTCTTTCGGTCTCCGAGTAGAACTCCATTATAGGATTGGTTATAGATGGGGTAGGTGAAAGTGATTGACGTTTAGCGTGGTCAAGAAGAGCCTTTGTTTGACTATGAGTCAGAACCATTCAAGGCAGGAAAGAACATCCTCACAAGCTCAAACAAGCAGATAAGAACTAAAAAGATGAAGAACACAAGTAGATCCTAAAATCCTAGAAGTAGATTATTAGGATTATAGTGGCTTATGCCTTAGAATATGTATAGAGGAAAATTGGTTTTGAGTCAGGTCCTATAAGAAGCAGTCTATGGATGGTTTCGAGTTTTGTTATGGTGCTCAAGAAGTCTGTATTAGGTTTCGTACAAGGCCTGGTGCTAAGGAGCAAGTTCCCCTCACTTCACGATTCCAGTGGTTAGCTGGTTTCACTTAGCCAAAATATACTTCCCCTAGAGATTAGGCTCCGCCAGAGAATGGAGTGGGCTTTCTCCTTGGTGATGAAATCCAAGTAAGATCACCGGGACGGGTAAGGTATCCGCTGGGAGATGAAATCCCAGTCGGGCCTTGTCTCAGGTAAGTTAAAATGTTTGTTTTGTGCAAGTGGTTTGGTCATGTAACATCAAGTGATCTAGATTAATTCAATATGCGGTTGTTAATTACTAAGTGTGGTCTAATGCAAGCACAAGCAGAAATGGAATGCAAAGTGTTTTAATGCCCAAGTTGAAATGTTTATTTGTATGAAGACGAATGGAGAAAGAGTCGAAGAATATGAGTTTTGACTAGTCTAGAAGTGCAAGAAAGAAAAGAAAAGTTCTTTTTAGTCCTGCTTATGATGTCGTTTAAGAAGAGACGAAAGGAGGCGAAAAAGAAGAAACCTAATGCACCTATATGAACGAAAGAAAGAAAGAACCCAAGGAAGGCCCTAGGGTCCCACCGAGCGTGCCAAAATGTTTCTATGCTAAATTGCTTTCTACATTCAAAGAAGAAATAAGAAACTAAAAGAAATGGTCAAGGCTAGAAGATACCTGATTATAGTTGTGCACACCGAAATCAGACGTTGGAAGGTTCTCCTCTTTGGCTATGGAGGAATGACACCTGCGAAGAAAAAAAGACTAAACACGAAAAACGTCAGTCAAGGATATGGTGGGCTGTCAGGCAAATGCCTAATCCCAGAAGTATGAAGACTTCCTAGAAGGATATCAAACCACTAGTATAAAATAGAAATATTTGACAGAAATGGAAATAAATGAAAAGACAGAATGAAAGTAAATAAAAAGACGAAAACACAAAGTGCATACCTGATATTCAACAAACTATTTTGCACAGTCGCCGATGTCGGTCTCTATGTTGCTGGCGTCGGTCAGGGGAAGGTGCCGACGTCGGTTAAAGTGCCGGCGTCGGTTGGGGTAGTGACCGGCGTCGGTCGGGGCAAGTTCTGGACAGAGTCTGGGCGAGTTGCAGAAGGTATGGTAGAGTTGGGATAGGGTTTTGATCAGGGTCAGGACAGGGTTTGGTAAAGTCGGGACAGGGTCTGGACAGGGTCTAGTCAAGGTAAGGTCGAGTTTGGACAGGGTCTGGGGGTTTTGGTTGAGTCTGGACAGAGTTATAGATTGGGATAGTGGGTAGAGATGTAAAGAAGGGACTCAGGGCTCGGGTCTACGGTCTGAAGATCCAGGGTGATAGAAATAACAAACAAATAATAACCAAAAAGAAATAAAAACAAACAGAGGAAATACTTACCTGTCAGAAGACGTGATAAAAGCCATGGTTGAAGTCATTGATGCGCTGCCAGAAGTTGATCGAAGCCAATGCAGATTAGTTGAATGCCGGAGTTGGTTGATCGCAAGAGTTGATTGCAAGAGTCTGTTGAAAGAATGAAAAAACTGGTTGGTGGAATGAAGAGGTTACGGATGAAGGCGAGAGACGGTTCGATAACTGATCGGGAAACCGATTGGGAACCGAATGGGTAACGGGTAACAGAATAACGGTCCCTGTGTTCGAATTGAGAACGTAGTGCTAAGGATAACTGATGTCGGTAGGACCGCCGATGTCGGCTGATAAGTGACCGACGTCGGCGACGTCGGTCGGGTGGCAACCGTGGTCGGTAGATGCAGAATGGGGGCAGAGGCTAACTTTAGTCTTTTGCTCATTTTGACAAGCTACCAGGGTCAAGGCTAGTGGGAAAAGTGGTCGACAAGGGTTAAATAGGTGAAGAAGAATAAAATGAGGGATGACCAGGGGAGTTGACACGATTTCGGTGTCTACAATTCTCACACAAATATTCAATCAAGAAGGCAACCTAATGGTGTGGGAGATAAAATAAGACCTTTTCTCCCTCACCAAAGTGATACAATCTAGTAGAGAATAAAAGGTGGTTGAGGATCTGGTCTTCATGCTTCAGGCCACTCATGACATGTCCAAGAAGTTCATGGAGGACATGAAGGATTAGGTTTTGGTGCTTGAAGCATAGGTTGAAATCACTTTTCCTATAAAATTGATTATTTAGGTTAAAGATTCCCTTGTACAACTCTTCATAGCTCTCACGGAGGTGGTTAGAACACTAACCATGACCAAGGAACACCTCTAGTAAGTGCAGACATAGAGAGGATCACTTGCATGGATAACAAATGAAAAATTATCATTATGGTTATCCACAAAGGCATGTTATCAGAGCAAAAATTCATGCCTCACTTAGACTTAAGCATGTATCAAACCTATCCTATGAGCATGAGATCCTTAATTGAAGAATGGTTGGTAGTGTCACAGATAGTCATGGAGCATCTGGAAGAGAGCAAGGAATGTATATTGACTTAATCTAAGAAAGTCAACATCATAGTGTTATTCCATCTGGATGGAACCTTGTTTGACATAGTATAATTTGAGGTTCACCTAGGTCATTTTAACTAGGTGATGAGGAGAAAGGTGGTGAAGGCCAATAAGGTTAGAGCCAAGGTGATTTTGAAGTTTTTGACCCAATCCACTATGAGTACCAGTCAGCTGTTAGAGATGAAAGTTTCCCTTGAGGCTCCACTCCAAGTGCACCAATGACTATTGGCCTAGTCTAAGGTGATCTTTTGGGAGCCTCCCATGAACTTGGACAAGCTAGATAGGTAATTCAATTTTGTGACAACCATGCTAGCAGCTAAGGAGGCACAAACCAAGTAGTTCGGGGATGGTTCTCCAAATCCTTAGTATTTTCACTCGAGTGGGCTTTGGGTCATCTTTTAAAGAGTGGGGAATATCCCATTTTTGAATCATGCTAGTTGTAACAACTTTAGGTGGCCATCATGTCCAAGGATGGGAATCTCATGCTACTCAGAGGTGAGCCCCATCCTTCTATATATATTGTAGATTACTTTCCCTTGTAATGGTTTACATTCTCATGTAATGAAACTCTATTAAAACTGTAATAGAATCATTTTATTTTTTTTAACTTTTTCTTCTACTCATTAAATGTGGTCCATTGTTTCTAGTTTAAAGTTCATGCTTATGCAAGAGGCGTGATTTTATTCTTATTTTATAAAGATGAATATGGTAGTTAAATTGTGCATTTAATAATCTAATTCCTTATGTGTTTATTTTAGTTTCCTTGTCAACAATCCATATTTTATGTGATTTTAGTTATAAAGTGTTTCAATAGTTTTGTGAGTCATTACTACAAATATTTTAAGTATTTACATTCTATAAAGGACCTGCAAGTACAATATTCATATTGGTGTTCCTTAGAATTTTACCCAATGAATGTCTAAATGTCTGTGTAATCATTGAACCATACACATAGTGGTATAATTGTGACTTGGCATGCTTCAGTTCTCAAACATGAGCATTTTCTTGATTAGAGACATCCTTTTCTACCCTACCTTGCTCTCTCCATTTTTTATGTTTATTTTGGAATTGAAACACTCTACCATGTTTTAGAAAGCCACAAGGTCAATATCTAAAACAAATATGAATTAAATTCAATCATTTATAAGAATTCCAAACATTTATATGAATTCCAAACATTTATCAAATATAAAATAAGTCTCTAGTGGTAACAATTCATGCTCTATGAGTAAAATAGGTTAAACTGCTCGGTCCTTAGATTAAACCAACATTAGTCCTAAAATTAATGAGGGGATATCTTTATCCCATGCATTTCCCCCTACTTTTCTCTCTATAAGACTCAACTTTATTATCAGACTTGTTGCCAAAATCTGGATAATACGAATGCCATGGAGACGTGCTCACACGAGATGAAGCAAGTGCACACCACATAGATACTAAAGCAATTTGAAATTATACAAGAAGATAAATTGCACAAGACAAAATGGAGAAAACCAAAATATGATTAACATGATATGGCCAAAGTGAAGAATACATATAGGAGAGCACGTAAGTAACTCCTCCATAAAAGGTGGTTAAGGCACCCCACGAATAGACTGTAACTCCTCCATGAAAGGTGGTGGAAAGGTGCTAAGAATAGAGAAGTAACTCCCATCAAGGGAGTTACTTATGACATTCTTATGACACCTATGACACATCTATGACACACATCTCCACATAAGCTAGCTTATCCCACAAATGTAAAAAAACTCCATGTATACACAAAAATACAATTTCCCTAATTAAAAAATAGGGAAAAATAAAAACTTACACTAATACCCCCCCATAAGCGCAGCTTAGGTGGGCAGTGTGTAAATATAAAAAGGGTCTCGACAACTAGGCCTAATGAGGCACCCATGTATAAATGTAATCTCCCATAAGATAGAGAAAAGGAGAAAACCCGTAGGAAAAAACTCCCCCCCAAAAGAGAGACATAAAAGAAAGAAGAGGCTAGTGGCCCCCCTAAAGATGTTGCTGCTATAAATGTGGAACACACCCCAAGAAGAGCTCATAGATGAATGAAATTGCTCTCAGTGAAAGGTTTGGTGAAGCTGTTTGTAACCTGCTCTGAAGATTGGCAAAATATCAAGTTAATGACCTGACTATGAATAAGCTCTTGAATGAAATGCATGTGAATCTCTATGCATTTGGTCTACTGGTGCTGAGCTGGATTCCTAAAAATTTGAATGGTACTCTAGTTGTCACAATAAATGATGGTGGGCTGCCTCATAGGAATGCCAAACTCAGAAAGTATCCCCTGAAGCCAAATAGCCTCAGTAGCTACATTATTAGCTCCCCTATACTCTGCCTCTATGGATGATATAACAGTAGCATTCTACTTCTTGCTAGACCAATTGATAGGACGAGAACCTAGAGAGACACTATAACCAAAAGTGTACTTGTGAGTCTGCGAATTACCAACCCAATTTGAATCTATATATCCAACCAAGTTAACCTCTATGCCAAATTTGTAATGAATTCTGTATATATGTGAACCTTGTATGTAATGCAAGATCCTCTTAACTGCTTTCCAATGCAGCTCATGAGGTTCCTGCATAAATTTGGAGACAAATCCCACTGTATATGATATGTCAGGCCTGGTGTGAGTCAAGTAGATGAGACTACCAACAAGTTGTCGATACTGAGTGGCATCAACCAATGGTGAAGAACAGTCATCCTCAAGCTTGAATCCTGATAGAAAGGGAGTCAGAGATGGCTTGCAATCAGCCATGTGAAACTGAGCCAATAAGTCAAGAGCATACTTAGGCTGTGCAAGAGAAACCCCTAAATCTGACTATGAGATCTCAATGCAAAGGAAGTAGTGCAACAAACCCAAGTTTGTCATGTCAAATCTATCTTGGAGAGATGCCTTGACCACTATAATAGCTGATGAAGAACTCCTGGTGATCAAAAGGTCATCAACATATATAACCAAAATCAAGAGCGAATCATCCTGCCGTAAGAAATAGACAATGGGGTCAGAATGACACCTAGTGAAACCTGATATGAGAAGGAAAGAATCCATCTTGGCATACTAAGCCCGAGGGGCTTGTTTGAGGCCATAGATAGATTTCCTAAGTTTGCATACTAAGGAAGAATCCTAAACAAATCTTGGTGGCTACTCCATGTAGATCTCCTCCTCTAAGTCTCCATGAAGAAAGGCACTCTTCACATCCATCTGGTGCACATCCCAACCATGTGTTGTGGCAATAGCCAAGGTGAGTCAGATAGAAGTCATCTTTGCAATGGGTGCAAAGGTCTCTGAGTAGTCAATGCCTGCCACCTATGAGAAACCCTTGGAGACCAATCATGCCTTGTATTTATCAATCGACCTATCTGTTGCAAACTTGGTCCAATATATCCACCTAAATCGAACCATCTTTCTTCCCTTAGGAAGTGAAGTCAAATCCTAAGCGTGATTTTTGATTAAGGAAGAATATTATTCCTCCATAACACTATCCCACTCAAGTACGCCTGATGCCTCTCAAAAAGTCCGTGGATCTGAAATTGAAGCAAAGAAGGCATGTGGATCTCTCTAAAAATCCCCCTAGTATGTCTATCATCTGCAGGATCTCCTGCCCAAGTGCCAACACTCTCAAGTGTCTGTCTGGCCGAAAGTGGCCCAAAAGTGGGTGAGTTAGGTGCTAACTCCTCATCCTCTAACTGACTAAAGGTGGATGACTCTGCATCACTATCCTCACTGTCTAAACTCGAAGAAGAAGAAGATGTCTCTGGCCCAAGAACCTGCTATGGCTGACCTGAATCTGATGAGGAGTCATCATGAAGAAGTAGATCCGATGAGGGAGAAGAAGTGTCAAGTGTTGAGTCTCTAGGACTCTCTTGAAAATGGACACTTCTCTCAATGAACAACTCATGAGTGACTGGATCTAGAAGGTGATACCCCTTAATACCATTCGAATATCCTACAAAGATGTAAGGCTTGGACTGATGTTCCATAGCTTTGCATTTCTTCTTCGATATGCAGGCCATGTCTGGGGATCTAAAAACCTTGAGGTGCTCAACATCAGGTTTCCTTTTATGCCAAGCTTCAAAGGGTGTTATCCCTTTCAAATATTTGTGAGGAACCCTATTTTGAATGCAGCAAGCACAATTGATGGCTTCAGCCTAGTACTATGGTGCTAAGGATTTGGAGTGAATCATACAGCTACCCATCTCTTTTAAGAACCTATTTTTGTGTTTTGCAACCCCATTCTGTGAAGGACTATAATTGACTGTGCTGCAAATCAATCCCCTCTATGGTGCACTGACATACTCCCCTCCATTATTAGTTCAAAGAACCTTGATGAATTTCTCACTCTGTTTCTCAACAAGAGCCTTGAAGTCTATAAAATTTTCAAATACTTCAGACTTTTGTTCGAGAAAATATATCCAAGTGTACCTAGAGAAATCATCAATGAAAGTGAGGATATACTTGGCCCTTGTGAAAGATGGTTTGGGAAAGGGTCCTGATACATCACTGTGGACTAACTCCAAAGGTTGTGAAGCCATCCAAGCTTTGCCTTTGTCAAATTTTGCTTCGGGATGCTTCCCAAGGGAGCACCCCTTGAAAAGTCTTTTTGAGAATTAGACACGAGGCAAGACAATGACCATGTCATTTTTTCAAAGTTGCACAAGGTAGTGGTAGTTAAGGTGGACAAACCACTCATGCCACAATTTGATAACTCCATCTGAATGAGTCAACAATGTTGTTGGAGAAGAATCAGGTGCAAAATGTGAGAAGGTGTATAACCTTGCTTAGTGATCTGCCCTACCCACTGCCACTATAGTATCACTATGCAACTCCCTGATAGCCACTGAATCTGGTAAAAACTCAACTCTCATGCCCAAACCAATGTGAGTGATTTGGTACACTGATAAGAGATTGGGTGAAAGAGAAGGAACACTTAGAACATTATTGAATGTTCCTCCTTCCATTTCAATTGACCCTCTCCCTACAACAAAAACTAATGTGTCATCACCCAAACTAATTGAAGTCATGCTACAAGGCTCCAAAGATGAAAACTCAACTAGGGAAGAGCCCATGTAGTGAGAAGCACCCAAGTCAATAACCCATGAAGATGTAGAAGCTACTGTAGCTATAAGGGCCTTGCCTTTTTATTTCTCCTTACCCTTGCCTTTTGCCTTGGTAGAATCTTGGGTAGATGAATTCTACTTGATGGACTCAGGAACACCTATGTTGTGCTTTTATAGAAGATGAGTTAGGTGATCTATTTGTTTCTTTATGCATTTGTGTTCATCATGCCTTGTATTTTTACAATAGGCACACTTAACCTTCTCATTCTTAGGTTTAGCATTGGAGGAGGAAGACTCAGTGTTGTTTTTGGCAGGATTGTTGTTTTCTTTCTTCTTCCCCTGGTTCTTGTTCTTTTTCTTCTTCTCCTTTGTTGAAGTCTTATCCTTACCATTTCCAGCTATCAAATCTTGGGATTGAGTAGACTTCATTGTGCCCATTTGAATTAGCTTATCTTGCTCCCTAGTCAAGTTGGCAATGAATGAATCCAAAGAAGGCATTTTCCATTTAGTGCCCTTAGATTGCAATTGAACCAAAGGATGTATGGAAAGTGGATACAAAGACTGAATAGCTTGGACCTAACTTTGTGAGAATAGAAAGGATGAGTTGATCATCTTTATTCTATATCCTACATTATTGCAATTGCAATCTAAGGGCCTTAAACTTAGTGAAGAAGTCCTGTAGGGTGTCAAAGTTGCTAGGACTTAGACTTATGAGTTCGTTTTTGAGCTCATGACCTCTCATCTCATCAAGCTTCCCAAATAAGAGTTCTAAGGTGTCCCATATGTCTTTGCGAGTCTTGGAAATTGCTAAATGGAAGAGAAGTTTTGGAGACACAGAAAAGCTTAGTATTCCATAGGCTTCATCACTACGATTGTACCACTTGACCTTTTCAGCATCAGTGTTAGGTTCTACTTCAGTACCCATGGTGATCCTATACAACCCTTTGCTTCTAATAATGATTGACATTTTAACCTTCCATTCATGATAGTTGAAGAGTGTTAGAGGTTTAAGTTGAAAATAATCCATTTTAAGATGAATTTAGGTGAACTTGTGTTGATTGCAAGTTGTGAATTTATGCAAAAAGGAGAATGAAAGCAAAGATTTGCAAGTTGTGAAAAGCAATCACACCCCCCAAAAATTTTGAGCCCCCTCAAAATATGAAAGTGTATGCTCAAAATATGTCGGGCTCAACTGAGAATGCGTCTTAGAGTAATTAGTGCAAGACTTTAAGCAAACAAGATGTCGGGCTCAGCCGAAAATGCGTCCTGGGAGACTCAAATTTTAGGCACTTTATAAACTAGTGCATTTTTAACAAATAACAAGCCTACACTATGGATAATTGAAATACAAACACTTTTGCAAAAAATGGTACCTGAATCCGAGCTACCATTTGTAAGATATTAAAGATTCAATTTTTCTGTAAACTAGTGTTTTTGCAAAAAAAACACTAAAACATTAAAAAAATACCTGTTTTGAGAGAGAGAGTGGCATTCCAACCACTCATTAGATTTGACATGGATTGAAGAATCCAAATGAGGTTTGTGTGAGGGGGAATTGGCCTCCTACCAACCCAGGCCTCACCATTCGTCTTCGACAGGTGAAGATACAAGTTTAAATCTAAACCCCCAAATTATCAAATTGTCTAAAAAACTTAATATTTAGTTAAATTGACTATTTTTTTTTGAAAATTCAATTTTAACTAAAAAATTAAAGTTGAAGATAGAATTAATAGAATGGCCAAGTATCTAAGGGTCCACATGGGATGCAAAACAAAAAAAAAAGTGCCATTTTAAAAAAAAACTGCTGGCAAAATTCTCTCACCAAAAAAAAGGGTGCAGTTCTAATTTGCTAGGCAAAAAAAAGTTATTGAATCTGCAGACTTCAACGTACAACATGTTTGGCATGTAGAATAAGACCAGAATAAGGCATGGACTCCTAAGAAGGAGAGATGGTGCAGACAAGGCAAACGATGAGGAAATCAATCAGGGGGGAAAGCCCCTTTCAAACAGTTTGCAACAAAGGTGGCCCCTACAGTCGTTGGTGAAGAAGCTCGTAGCAAAGGTGTCCCTTGCAGCTCATGGTGAAGAAGCTCACAGCAAAGGAGGCACATGCAACTTGCAACAAAGTCAACCCCCTACAGCTTGCAACAAAGTCAGTGCCTGCAACGTCTAAGAAGCAGAACTAGATTGCAAAGATCTATCTTTTTCCTATAGAATGACCAGAAAAAAAGAAATTCCACTACCTTGCTAAAGCCACAATAGATATAAACAAGATATCTTGGCAAATTCTAACTCAGAAGTAATTTTTTGAACAAGTTTTCGTATGGATTTGCATGATTTTTCAAAAAACTCTACCAAAACTCTCAAATGCAACGGAGTTGAACAAAAAAACTACTAAGAAAGCAAAGTAAGAATTTCAGAATAAACTAATAGCATAACCAGACACATGATTACCAGAGTGGCTCTGATACCCTATCAGAGTTGTTGCCAGAATCTAGATAATGTGAATGTAATGGAGACGTGATCACACGAGATGAAGCAAGTGCACACCACATAGATGCTAAAGCAATTTGAAATTATATAAGAAGATAAATTGCATAAGACAAAATGGAGAAAACCAAAATCTGATTAACATGAGATGGCCAAAGTGAAGAATACATATAGGAGAGAATGTAAGTAACTCCTCCATAAAAGGTGGTTAAGGCACCCCAAGAATAGACTGTAACTCCTCTATGAAAGGTGGTGACAAGGTGCTAAGAATAGAGAAGTACCTCCCATCAAGGGAGTTACTTATGACATTCTTATGACACCTATGACACATCTATGACACACATCTCCACATAAGCTAGATTATCCCACAAATGTAGGAAAACTCCATGTATGCAGAAAAATATAATTTCCCTAATTAAAAAATAGGGAAAAATAAAAACCTACACTAATATTTATGAGTGCCTTCAAACATAGGAATTTGGGGTGGATAATACTCGATGTTGCAAGGAGGGATTATTTGAACTTTAACATCTTGGTTGCTATACTTTTATTGCCCATCCTTTCTAATTTTTATTATCTTTTTAACATAGAAAATAAATCGTGGTAGAAGGAGGGCCTTTTGGTAATGAAATCTTCAATCATTAGTCTAGCCTTGAACAATTTGAAACCTACTACATAGATCACCAAATCCAAGTCCAGTCACATTAGACCAATTGTCTCACCCTTGAAATTTCATAGGAGAGTGCGATTTAGCAAAAATAGACTTCAACCTATGGTTGTTTCCACTGTTTCATCCTTTCAATCTACCCCAAACAAACCACCCCTAATGGATGCACCCATGACCTAGCTAATTGGGTTAGTTATCAGTGTTCCTAGAGTCATCCATGACCTTCTGAGGAACCCAAAAAGATACCTCCCATGTTTCACTACTAGTATGAAATAAATCATTGGAGAACATGTGACTTTATATAAGATCACACTAAGGATTTTTAATGTGTAACAAGAGGATGTAGCTTTCAAGCTATTTCCATTCACTTTGATGGATGCAACATATGACTAGTTTCTCAATCTCCTCAAAAACTCCATCACAAGGTGGTAATAATTTAGAAACACCTTCTTGACTTAGTTCAGGTAGGTCAGTGACCCTAGTGTCTTTTACCAAAACTTTCATGTATTAAGAGGGAACCAAATGAATCCAACAAAAATTTCAATGCTAGGTTCCAAAATATGTATATCCAAGTCACCATGCTTTATCAACCCAATGCTCAACTAGTGCTTGAAATGTGTAAGAATGCCTTCGACCCCTGGATAACCATGTTCCTAAGGTGAGATCCCCTAATAGAATACCTACCCTTAGATTATGTTAAGCCATTAAGGTTGAAAAACAAATTAACCCTCAAGGCCAAATGATGGCTCCCATCCTTAATGCATTACCACACATGTCATCATTTAGCCTTATGCCTAACGTAAACGAAAATGTCTTGATGTTCCAACTAGTTCTTATAAAAAACTAACTCCCATTCAGGCACGCTATACCCAATCAACACATGGGTTTTATTACCCTAGTTAATACTAAAGTAACACCTCAAGCCCATAGTTAGGTATTGATACCCACTATGAAAAATGTTTAAAGAATACCCTAGGAGTCTACAAAGAATGAGTTGGATGGTATCCAATGTATGGTATATAGGTTGAGCAATGACTTCTTAGGTCTATAGAAAAAAAATTATAAATGCTAATGGTGAGATATCTAATAGGAAATTTACCTACCAAAGACAAAATAGATCATATAATCTACCTAATAATCAACCAGATCCTTCTCCCAATAAATTACCTAAAATCAACATTTGTGAGATAGCCCTTCCAAACTAGTGCCAGGTGCATAATGTAACCCAACATGGGAAAATTGACTACATAGAATTTTATAGTGCACTTGATACATTTTAGCGAGCGATGGAGGAATATGAGGTGGTCCTAAACCAACAAGAAAACCTAAACAATAATAGACCTAAAATCACAACAATGGTATTAAAGACTATGGAGTTCCCCAACAAAGAGGAGAATGAACTAGAGAAAATTAAAACTTAGGTTCATGCATTCAAATAGTTCCAAAGGAGAAAATATTTCCTTAGGGACTAGACATAACAACAAACCCTTACCACTTCTACTCCTACAAATAATGGTGTCATTCCTAATCCCAGAGTAAGGAATGACCCAATAACTCCAAAACCCAATGAGTCAAAGGTTCTCATAGAGACCTAGCCAATTCAGAATAAGGTGGGGTATAACATAGTAGAAGAAATGAAGAAAATAAAAGCTAATATAATGCTTCATGAGCTCACTCATATCACTAAAAAATGTGACCTTCTTCTAAAGTCACTTACAAATAAGCTGACCCAACACAAGTAGAAAATAACTCACACTAATGTGTTTATCTATAAAAACAAGATTGAAGTACCTCTCTTTCTCCTAAATATTAGGTTATTTGAGAATAACTTGCATAACTACTTGGTTGACTCAACATCTTTATCTAACTTGATGCCCACAAGAATTTGTGAGAAGTTAGGTTTAGTCCCATCAAAGCTGATAAGTTGGTGGTACAACTAGATAAATCATAGGTTAAGGTAGTTGGTGAGATTTTGAATGTCCATATGTAGCTATAGTTTTATCTTAGGATCAAAAAATTCATAGTTATCAAAGTGGTGGAATCCCCCAAGCCTACAGAATGATTCTCAGTAGGGATTGGTCTAAAATATTTGAATCTCTATTCCACCCTGGTCTACTAAAAATTTTGTGATGTGTGAAATGATGAGTTGGTCTCTATTGAAGGTCACTATAGTCTTCTAAGTATAAAAACATTCTAGTACTTGCTACATTCTAAAATAAAAAAGTTTTTCATACTTAGGATATTTTATTATGCTAACTATGTTTTTTGTAGATTTGGACTCATGTTAGTTTTCAAGGAGTATCAGTATCCTGAAGTCTTACTCAATGTTTTTAAAGGTTTTATGGAAAACAAATAGGATTTTATTTGATTATGTGGCTTTCTTTAACGTAGTCACGTTTCATAAGATATAATAGGAGAGCCTGACCAAATGAGTAAGCACCATGTGGAACCTATTAGACCTATCAATCTCCTAGACCTATCATACTTATCAGAGCCTGGGGAGCCTAATAAATGGGGTTATGTCATGTGGATCCTATCAGATGCATCAATCTCCTAGATCTATCATAAGTGTTAGAGCTCATGGAGTTATTAATGAATGAATTTATTCCATGTGGAACCTATTAGACTTGCCTATCTCCTAGCCCTATCATATATGTTAGAGTTTAGGGAGAGCCTGATAAATGAGGTCATGCCACATGGAAGATGTTAGACTTGTCAGTCTCTTGGATCTATCAAAAGTTTTAGATCATAGGGAGAGTGTGATGAATGATATTGTGTCATGTGAAATCTATTATGGGTGCCCTTGCTGAGCATAATGCTCATAGGGAAATAAGTCTCGAACCTGGGGAGTATGATCAATTTCAACCTCATCAGGGTAGTATCAAAGGTTTAGACTTGAGGTAATTTATATATGATGAGTTATTTGGTGGATGTCATATATGCCATCATCATTTCCAAACCTCTCACATTTTCACCATGGATTCCTAGGGGTGTTGTGGTGCATGTAGTTTTCTACAAACTATATGGCCATCACAACAAAATTCACATCCAAGAGATATGTATTTCATTCTATCCAGTGGTATACATGGCCATCAATGAGGCAACCATGCCTCAACTCTAGAATTAGATTAGGAAGTCCCTCACCCCCATTGATGACTACTGGTATTATAGAGATGACGCCATGATTTGAGTGGTAGGCATCCATACGATTAACCTCCACCTACCTTATCAAGGTTTGGACCGACTCACCAAGAAAGAGATATCTAGTCAATTAGTGGATGGCATATTTGACCACTTCCTCAACTATCAATAGAAGGCTTGCCAAATTCCCCATAGTCATCTTCCAACACATATATAAGAGTCTACCTCCATTACACATGATGGATATAGGTAGATATTCTTATGCCCTAGGAAGGTAGGAACATCGGGAATAGAACTCTCATAGTGTCATCATGTCATGAAGCATTAATCTCATCTCAACATGAACTACATCCATGTGCCCTACCCTAATGATGAGATCTACCTCAACCCTACTAATGATAAGGAGGTGTTATCTAGGCTCAAGGTGAAGAAGAAGGGAAAACCAGCCCAAGTTGAGCCATCTACTGAAAGAAGCCCTATGATGACACCCTGGATTTCAAATAATATTATCTAGGGGGTCCTAAATCCTTCTCCTACATGATTTTTACATCCTCCAATATCTGATATGGATCCACCACCTTTGATGACAAAATATAATCTACCCATGACTATGTAGGCACTATAATTTGACATCAATAGTAGCCCCAATTTAAAATTAGAGCATGACCAATAATAAACATCTATGGAGATTCCTTCCCTTGCTTCTTATATCCCTTAATATCCTAGTAGATCACCCTCTAGTTTCCCTATACCAACCAAGGTCACTCAGGTGGTACCTCCACTATTTCCATTCCTCCCCTCAATAATTCAGTCAAGTATCTCTGGATTTGATCATGTACAACATCCTCGTATCCCAATTTCCCTTCACTCAGACCATACCATTTGTAGTGATTCCTATGGCTCACCTATGGTCTTTTGGAGATTTTATTGCTTGGCCCTTGACACCACCCTTGGTCCTTCCATAGGTTCAACTATCTCCAGACACTCCCACTTTAATAACTTCGATGGCACTCCTAACAAGTGTATAGGTGTAAGTAATTTAATCATCTCCAACCACTTGAGTAACACTTATAGTCACTATGTAGACTCCCTAATTGGTCCCTACCACTACCACCGTGATAGCTCTTTCTACCACTATGGTGCAAGCAGATCTAGGTAAAAGGCCCAAGAAGAAACAAAAGGTAACTCCTTATCGACCTTCTACTTAGTCCCCTATTACTCCTCTTGTCCATCCCATGTCTTCCTTTTCCATCATCCTAGGTGCCTAAGGATTTGGATTTAACTAGGTAATTTCCTTATTCTTATTGATACCTTTATCCTTGGTGCTATAAACCCACAAGTCATTTTGACACAAATCCAATGGCATGCTGAAATGTACCCATGTGTTTCCATATTTGTCCTTCCCCCTTTGTCACCATGCCTCCTCATTCTCCATTGATCTCTTCCTTCCTTCCCTCTACTTCACCCATTCCTCTTCATCCCATTCCTCCACCTTCCACCTCTATCTTTACCACCCCACGATCATCCTCTTTTAACCTGGGAGTTGCCATAAGATCATAGGGAGCATATATGATCTTGTAGGGGGATATAAAACTCCATTGTGAGTTTAGTAAGGAGTTTGGGAATATGAGGAGGATTCTCACATAAAGATTCACTCAAGAGGGAAAACCAATGGTGTGGAACACCAAACAATACCTCTTTTCCCTCACCAAAGTGAGAACATCCAAATGAGAAGCAAAGGTGGCTAAGGATCTGGTCTCCATGCTTTAGACCACTCATGCCATGTTCAAAAGGCTCATGGAGGAAATGAAAGAGAAAATTTAGGTTTTTGAAGCATGAGTGAAAAATACCTTTCCTCATCAATGTCAACCTCATCAAGGTAGTATCAGAGGCTTAGACTAGAGGAAATTTATATATGATGAGTTACTTGGTAGATGCCATTTGTGCCATCATTGTGTTCTAACCTTACACATTTACACCATGGAATCCCCAAGGAATTACGGTGCATGTAGTTTTATACAAACTATATGGACACCACTACATAAATCACATCTAGGATATCTGTGAATCATTCTACCCAGTGGTCTACATGGCCATAAATGAGGTGGTCATGCTTCAGCTCTTAAATGAGATCAAATGGTCCCTTAACCCCATTGGTGACTAGTGGTATTAAAAGTATGACACCATCATCTGAGTGGAAAGCATCCATATGGCTCCCCTTTACTTTCCCTCTCAGGTCCAAACTAGCTCATCAAGCAAGAGATAGATAATCAATTGGTGGATGGCATGTTCAACCACTACCTCAACCATTAGTAGAAGGCTTGATTATCCTTCCCCATAGTCAGGAAGCACATATATAAGAGTTTACCTCTATTAACAAATATGGATGTAGGCATATATTCTTACACCCTAGGCAGGGTGGAGCACCAAGAATGAGACCCTCATGGTATCATCAGTGCTCATTTGATGAAGCACCAATCTCATCTCAACATCAAATACAACCATGTGCCCCACCCTAATGATGAGATCCACCTCAACCTTGCTAATAACAAGGAGGTGTTAGCTAGGCTCAAGGCAAATAAGAAGGGAAAGCTTGCCTAAATTGATCCATCTGATCAAAGTATCACTACAACACCCCAAATTTCAAATAAGATTATCCAAGGGGTCCCATTTCCCTCTCCTCAATGATTTTTGCCTCCTCTAGTCTCTACTTCAGATCTACTATCTTTGGTAACTCATGATACTCAATCCATGATTATACATGCATTGTGATTTGACATCAATAGTAATATTGAGTTGATCATGAAGCATGATTAGCAATAGACATCCATGGAGATTTCTTACCCTACTTCTTCCATCCCTTAATAGCCTAGTGAAACACCTCCTAGTTTTTATACCCCTACTAGGATCACTCAAGTGTTTCCTCCCATGTTTCCCATTCCATCCCCCCATAATTCACTTAAGTACCTCTGGATTAGGCCATGTACAACATCCCTAAATCCAAATATCCCTCCACTTAGCCCATCCCATCTATAGAGATCCCTACGGATCACCTCTAGTCTTTAGAAGCTTTTATTTTCTATCACTTGACACCCACTTTGGTCCTTTCATAGGTTTGGTCATCTCTAGGTGTTCCCACTTTAATAGTTTCAATGGCACCCATAATAAAGAGCATACCAATGTGGGTAGTTAAATCAGCTCCAACCACCTCAACAACACTTGTAGTCACTCTATAGACTCCCCAATTAGCCTCTGCCACCACTGCCACCACAACTCCTACTATTATGGCACAAGTTGATATGGGCAAAAGTCCCAAGAATAAACAAAAGGTAACTCCATATCGACCTTCTACTCCATTCTATGTTGCTTATATTATCCCTCCTAGGTCTTCCTTTTCTATTGTCCTAGGTGCCCAAGGATTTATATTTAACCAACTAATTTCCTCATTCTTATTGAATCCATCTCTCCCTGGTGTCATAAAACCATAGGTCAATTTGACCCAAAGCTAAGGACATGCCCAAATTTACCCATGGGATTCCCCATTTATACTTCCCCCCTTTGCCCCTATGCCTCCTCCTCCTCTATTGCTCTATTCCTTCCTTCCCTCCACTTCACCCATTCCTTCTCCTCCCATGCCTCCACCTTCCACCTTTATCTCTACCCCCACCATCATCCTCTTTTACCTTCGGAGTTTCCATAAGATAATAGGGACCCGAGATGATCTTTTAGGGTGATCCAAAAGTTCAATGGGAGTTTTCAAATATGAGGAGGATTCTCACACAAAAATTCACTCAAGAGGGCAACCCAATGGTGTGGCAGACCAAACAAGACCTCTTCTCCCTCCCTAAAGTGAGAACATCTAGTAAAGAAGAAAAGGTTGATGAGGATCCAGTATTGATGCTCTAGGTCACTCATGACATGTCCAAAAAGCTCATGGAGGACATGAAAGATTAGGTTCAAGTACTTGAAGCATAGGAGAAAAGTACATTTTTTGAAGAATTGATTGGCTAGCTCAATGATGCCCTTATGAAACTCTTCATAGATCTTGAGGAGGTGGTCAAAACATTGACCATGAGTAGGGAACACCTCCAACAAGTGTATACATACTTAGAAAAGATCACTATCATAGAAAATAAATGTAAAAGGCTTATTGTGGTTATTCACAAGGGTATGTTCCTAGAGCTCAAATTCATGCCTCACTCAGACTTGAGCTTGTATTAAACCTATGCCAAGAGTATGTGAGCCTCAATTGAATAATGGTTGGTAGTTGTGTAGATAGTCATGGAGCCTCTAGAAAAGAGAAAGGAATGGATGTTAACTTCATTCAAAGAAGTCAACATCATAGTGTTATTCCATATAGATGCCACCTTACTAGACATAGGATAATATGAGGTTCACCTGGGTCATTTTAACCAAGTGATGAGGAAAAAGGTGGCAAAGGTGAATAAGTCTAAAACCAAGGTAATTATAGAGCTCTTGATCCAAACCACTATGAGTATCAGCTAGGTGTTAAAGATGAAAGTTTCCCTTGAGGCCCCACTCTGAGTGTACCAATGACTATTGACCCAATCTGAGGTGATATTTTAGGATCCTTTCATGAAACTAGCCAAGTTGGATAGGGAATTTGACTTGGTTGTAGCTATCCTAGTAGCTAAGGAGGTGTAACCCAAGTAGCTGGGGAATGGTTCTTCTCTAGATCCTTAGTGTTTTCATTTGAGTGGACCTTAGGGCATCTTTTAAAGAGTGGGGAATATCCCATTTTTGAATCATGGTAGTTGTAACAAATTTGGGTGTCCATCATGGTCAAGGATGGGAATATCATGCTACTTGGGGGTGAGTCCCATCCTTCTCTATATATTATTGACTGATTTCTATTGTAATGGTCAATATTCTTATGTAATGAAACTATGTTAAAATTGTAATTAAATCCTTTTATTTGTTTTAACCTTTTTTTTTCAATCTTGAATGTGGTATATTGTTTCTAGTTTAGAGTTCATTCTTATATAAGAGGAGTTACTTTATGATTGTTTTATAGAGAAGAATATGGTAATTATGTTGCACATTTGTTAATCTAATTCCTTGTGTGTTTTTTTATATTCATTGTGAATAATCTATGCTTTATGTGCTTTTAGTTATAAAATGTTTCAATATCTTTACTGCAAATATTTTAAGTGTTTGAATTTTGTGAAAGGATTACAAGTAAAATATTCATATTTGTGTCCCTTAGAGTCTTGTCCATTGAATGAATAAATGTTTTTGCAATCACTAAATCAGGTACACAGTGGTATAACTATGACTTGGCATGCTTCAATTCTCAAACACGAGCATTTTATTGATTAGAAACATCCTTTTCTACCCTACCTTGATCACCCCATTTTTCTATTTATTTTATAATTGAAACACTCTCTCCTATTTTTGAAAGTGGTAAGGTTAGGCTCTATAGAAATTGGGAACTAAATTTAATCGATTATAAGAATTTCAAGCATTTATCGAATAGACATTGAGTCTTTAGTGGTAACAACTCATGCTTTGTGAGTAAAATAGGTTAAATTACTCAGTCCTTAGATTGAACCAACATTAGTCCTAAAATTAATGAGGGAATATCTTTATCCCATGTATTTTCCCCCACTTTTTTCTCTAAAACACTCAACATCATCAGTGCCTTCAAACGTAGAATTTTGGGGTGAACAAGTTTTACCTTCACCATGGTATGAGGGGTATTACCCCAATACTTAAACCATTAGAAAACACTATATATGGACTTTAATTTTAACATACCTCATAGTAAATTAGAAACACCTATGGATTCCCTATTTTTAGATATAATAAGTCATCCATCCATTTGATTATGTAGTGCACTAGTAGGTTGCTAGTCCTAGGAAATTACTCTCAATGTACCCTAGAGACAAGATAGTATGGCCACGGGTATGGTGAAATTATCCATGGTTAGTGCCTTTGTGGTCATATTCACTATATTATGATTGGGATTAGTATATTTGAGAGCCTAAAAATCAATAAAATCTTTTTATATTCCCTATCTTGATTTTCACAAATAGTTAGGTTAAATTTTAAATTTATTGTCTTACAGATTGTATCGGTCAACCCAATACCATTTTGTGATATGTTTGTGAACTACATCAACTAGACCAATACATTACTCTATGTTTGTAAACTACATTGGCCAACCTAATATAGTTCTATGTGTTTCTTTGACTACATCGGTTATCTTGATATAATCTAAATTTAACATTCTTTTGCCAACTATATTGGATAACTTGATACAGTTCTTTCCTATCCTCATACTACATTGAGCAACTTGATACAATCTTCTTTTCCAAGTTTTAGTTATAAAATTTATTGTTATGGATGATACAATATATTTATTGTATAATTAATTTCACCAGCCAATAGGGATAATTTTAAAAATGGACCTCTAAAAATCTCTATAAAATCCTAGTGAATCCTATATGACATGCATAATTCCATTGGCTAATCTTTGGTAAAATCGTCATGTAGATGTAAATTGTCTGGCTATTCCATTGGCTCTTTAAAAAAACTTATTATTATTTGGTGAAGTGAATTTAATAATCAAATCAAGATATAATTTGTTGAAAATAAGTTGATCATTTATTTCTTTATTTATTGAGTCTATCAACATAACCACACAAGCAAATATGCACATGTATTCAACCCAGTCAATTCACCTTTGCCAATGACCTACCAAAATTGGATTTTTGAAACATAAAATACATATTTCTCAAAGAAGTGGGTATTTTTCAGTTGTTGTGGTTATGATTTCTTGCCTCTTTATACTTGCTCTGTATTCTCTAGTTTGGAAAGCAAGTTATAACAAAGGAAACTATGTTGCCGAGGCAATGCGAAATCAATGTCAGTATACTCTTACAATATTTTGTATGATCTCAAAGTTTAGAAAATGAGTTAATGTTATGGAAACCATATCTCCTTAGCAATGCAAAAATTACCTCTTTGCATTTGCTTTGTATACTCTAGTGTGGAAAGTGAGTTATAACAAAGGAAACTATGTTTTCGCCTCAATGAAAAATTTGTATTGGTATACTCTCACAATGTTTGGTATGTTCTCACAGTTTGGAAAATGAGTTAATGTGATGGAACCCATGTTTCCTTTGTAATGTAAAAATTGGATCTTTACGCTTGCTTTGTATACTCTAGTTTGGAAAACAAGTTACAATAAAGGAAACTATGTTTTTGCCTCAATGTGAAATCAATGTTGGTATACTCTTACAATGTTAAGCATGTTCTTATAGTTTGTAAAACTGAGTTAATGTGATGGAAACCATGTTTCTTCTGTAATGAAAAAATTGTGTCTTTGTGCTTGTTTTGTATACTCCGATTTCAAAAATGAGTTATAACAAAGGAAACTATATTTCTGCTTCAAATGTGAAATCAATTTTAGTATACTCTTGTATTGTTTTGTATTTTCTCATAGTTTGGAACATGAGTGAATGTGAGAGAAACCATGTTTCCTCCATAATGCAAAAAAATATATTGTGGTATGTTATATCAATGTCAAGATATTATATGGTTTTGAAAATGAGTCAATATGATGGGAACTATGTTTCCTCCTCAATGTGTAATCGATGTTGGTATATGATTATATAATGTTGCCATGCTCCGACTCAGAATAGACATGTAAATTTGGAAATGAGCGTGATTATCATTAGATTCCTTATTAAAATTGTGACCAAATTTTTTATTTATAACTAATATGAGGGAGGATGTTCTTTAGATGTTTAAGAGATTTCCTCTTTACGTTTGCTCCTTATACTCCAGTTTGGAAAATGAGTTAAAACAAAGGAAACTATGTTTTCAGCTTAGTTCAAAATCAATATCAGCATGCTCTTACAATGTTGGTATATTCTCACAGTTTTAGAAATGATGTTATTTGGATGCCTACATAGATGCCTTTATGTGCCTTGCCTTGTATACTTTGGTTTGGAAAACAAGTTAAAATGAAGGAAATCATGTTTTTTCCTTGATGTGAAATTGATGTTGGTATGCTCTTATGATGTTGGTATGCTCCATGGTTATGGAAAATGAGTTAAGAGGATGGAAAGCATGTTTCCTCCTCAATGATAAATTGATGTTAATATGCACCTACTATTCTTGTATGATTTGACTCAGGGTAGGGATGTAGTATAAAAAATGAGTGAGATTATCATTGCTTCTTATCGGGACTGTTACATAGATTTTTACTTATAACTACAATGGGGGAGGAAGTTCTTTAGATGCCTACGTGGATGCCTCTTTGCTCTTACTCCATATACTTGGGTTTTGAAAATGATTTAATATGAAGGAAACTATGCTTCCTCATCAATTCAAAACTGATGTGCCTCGTTGTGCCTGCTCCATATACTTGGGTTTGGAAAAAAATAGTAAAAATGAAGGAAATTGTGTTTCCTCTTTAATGCAAAATCGATGTTGGTATGTATGTTAATATGAATTTTGGAGCGAGTTGATATGTTGGAAATTACGTGAACAAGTAGAGTAGATTAGAGTAGAGTAGAGGGAGTCATTATTGGAATGAAGTTAATATTTTTTAAATTCTATGCGAGTTGGTTCCTTCAGAGATTTGAAAATAAGTGAGTGAGGTGGATATATCCAAAATTGAAACAAAACAAAATCATGTTGCCTCCACCTACATAGAAAATAATGTGCAACTAACTCATCCCAGTAACACTCAAAATTATAAGGAGAGCTTAAACTTTGTTTTGGCCTTATATTTTTGTATTATAAATTGTTGGTTCAGAGCTTATTACTCTGCAAAGAGTGTTAGTTATGATTTCCCTAAAAGACATTTATGCCTACACCATATCTACAATATTATCCACATGTCACTTCCTACTTAATTTTTAAAAACCAAGATTAATGAAATAAGAAATCCTCCAAGTATAAATCATTTTAGAAATAAAATTTATAATTGAATAATGATGAATATTAAACATGTCTAAAAAAAAAGATTCAAATATCTCTAATTTTCATAAATCATAAAATTATAAATAAAGTTATATAAATATTTAAAGAGGTAAAAGAATCATCCTTTTATTTTATAGTAAAGAAAATATCTAAATAGAAAATGATTTTTTATTTCAATATATAAAAACAAATATGACATATAATTCAACTTAAAAATATGATAATTTATGTTTATACTTTTAAAAAAAAAACCAACTATTCCTTGATTTTTTAATTATTTCATCCTTGAGCCACCCTTTATTTTTTAAGATTAATATTTATTTAACAATGCTATACAAAATCTAGCATAGTTTATTAAGTGGATTTTAACTCAACTATTATTTTTTTATAAATTGGTCATGAATAATGCAACTAGATTTTTGATGTCTTTTATTTCCCCTACAACTAACATTTTAAAAATAGTTAATATTAATTAATATAAAATATAGTAAATTAATTTAATTTTTTTTAATTAAAATTTATTTAGATTTAGAAAAACAAAATATTATTATTAAGTTTAAAAAAAATGTTAGATTTTTAAATAATAAATCTTAGTTTTTTAAAATAAATCAAAAATTAAAAAAAAATGTGAATAATATTTAAATCCTTACACTTTTTAAATAATTTTTTTAGTTTAAGACTCTAAATTTGTGAAATAAATATTTGTTAATAATTTTTAGGTAAAAGTTAAGCCCAAAAATGTTTGTTAGCTTTTAACCTTGTGCTATCCTTTTGCAAGGCCATGGGATTTCATCTTTCATGTAGCTAACTTTACTATCCTCAGAATATCTTCAGCATTATTTTCCATGCCAAATAATTACTCCATTTCTTTAACATAAGCAAGAAATACACAACTTTACTCTCCTTGGAATTATAGTTTTCTAAATATCACAAATCATTATGCATATTCATCCAAAATGTATGTTGAGTTGCCTCAAATTAATTACCATTCCTACATAAATAAATAATTAAACATGGTGGTATTATTTTAAGCAATTGTAAAAATCAACTCTCATGAGATGATAGTTTTTCAAGTAGTAGTAACTTAATAGTTTTGAATAGCCATTCATGTACACAACTCAGCTCTAAAGAAAAGCCTTTTCAAATCTCTATTAATAAATGAAAATGACAATCTGCTCCCTTCCAATAACTAAGAACCATCTTCACATTGACGATATAACTTAAGTGCAACACCAAAAAGGTTGTTTTACATTCACAATAAAACTTAATTGCAACACTAAGTGTTTGAAATGTGCTACAAAACTATTGGCTGTACAGGTAGAAGAAAGACTGAAAATATACATGCCTAGGTGGAAAAAAATTAAATAACAACAAATAGAAATAGGGGAGGAGATAAAATGAAGAAATAGACACTAAAACTTGCATATATTAAAAAATAGAAAAACTTCTTGTACATAATTAGAAAATATAGCTACTGCTGTTATAAAAATAACATACTAAAAACATCAAAACTTTCCTTATTATTGCTCCTTCTTCCTTGCTACGGACTATGTTCACTCTCTTATAGGTTACTGTTCTATTTTCCCATTTTCAATGGACTACTGCTCATTCTCTCTAGTTTCCCCTGTTTGTTGTTGCATATTCTCTCTGACTACTCTTGCGTGCCTCTATCTTATTCTGATCTCATTCCCATTTATTTCCTTTTGTCTTCTACTGACATCTATCTCACCTACTTCCTCCTTTGTCACCCATCCTCTAAAGGAGTTCCAAATTTGAAATTTGAAAGGGGCTATAATAAATGACTGCAGTTGTTAATGGTTCGTAGGTGGCTGTAAGAGGTCAAAATAACAATATTTTAACACTCCCCTTTATTTTTGACCTTCCTATCATGGTCTGCTAAACTTTTCTCAGCCTCCAAAACTTCCTTATAACTTCTCTTTAACTTCCCAAATGCTTTTGCATTATTTTTATGCATGTCTGGAGCTTCGTTACTGAAGTCCATAGCTAGACTGATGTAGTCCATATCTTTGTTGATGGAGTCCATAGATGTATTGATGGAGTCCATAGATTTGTTGTAGGAGTCTATAGATTTATTGATGGAGTTCATAGATTTTCTGATGGAGTCCGTAGTTTTTTTGATAGAGTTCGTAGATTTTTTGATGGAGTCCATAGCTTTGATGTAGGAGTCTAGAGCTATATTTTTTAAGTCCGTAGCTCTATTGTAAGACTTTAGATCTATTATAACACTATGTAGGCCTAATTTTGCAACATTTATGACCCATAAACTTCCTCTTAAATACATGAAAGTGTCTTTAGACAAAGGCTTAATAAAAATATCAGCTAGCTTCTTTTCAGACTTGTAAAAACTAAGCTCTATGACATAATTTTCAAATAACTCTCGAATGATGTGATACCTAATTACAATGTGTTTTCTCCTTCCATGAGATATGGGGTTATTTTACAATTCTATAGATGATACATTGTCACAATAGATTGTAGAAGCTCCTTATTGCTCCTCATGCAAATCACAAAGTATCTTTCTCAACCATATAACCTGACATGTTGCTGCATTGGCTACTATATACTATGTTTAAATTGTAAAAAGTGACACTATTGATTATTTATTTGAATCCCAAGATATGGATCCTAATACAAGATGAAATACATACCCCAAAGTGCTCTTTCAGTCATCAAGGTTGCCTACCCAATCATTGTCCATGCAACCAACAAGTTAAAACTCATCCGCTGTTGCATATAAAACACCATAATCCCTTATTCCATTCATGTACCTAAATATCCTCTTGCCTACTTTCCAATATGTCTCTTTTAGCATCTCCATGAATCTTGATATAAGGTTGACTACATACATGATATCTGACCTTTTTAAAATCAAGTACATTAAGCTTCCCACTAGACTCTTATAGTGTGTGGAGTCTACATTGTTGTTACAATCATCTTTACACAACTTAAGGCTTGTCTCAATTGGAGTGAATATAGGCTTGATATCTAGCATTTTAAACCTTTTAAAAATATCTGAACCTTTATAAAATCTCCTTTGCATACTTAGATTAGCATATGAGTATTCCTTCATCCATTAACTTGACTTCTATCTCGAGATAGTACTTTAAGAAGCCCAAATCAGTCATTTCAAATTCATTTTTCATGACTATTTTGAAATCTTCAATGGAATGATTTACATTGTCAGTGAATATTAGATCATCCACATATAATACAACAATCAACATACCTTGTATGATTTGATGTATAGTGTGGGCTCACTTTCACTCTTTCTAAACCGTTGCTCAACAAGTATGAGTCTATATAACTGTACCATGCTTTTGGGGGTTGTTTGAACCCACACAATGCCTTTTTTAACCTATACACTTTGTTTTCATGCTTGAGAATATCATATTTGAGTGTCTATCCCACATAGACCTCTTCTTCTATCACTCCATTCAATAATGTTGACTTCACATCCATTTGATGCACCTTTCACTTATGTTCGGCAGCAATGGCTATGATTATCCTTATAGTTTCTAGCCTTGCTATGGGTGAAAATGTTTCATTGTAATCACATTTGAACCTTTGCTTGTAGCCCTTCACCAATAGCCTTATCTTATGCCTCTCTATCTTGCCTTCGAGATTAGTTTTTGTCTTGTATACCCACTTAACACCTATGACCTCTTTTCCTTTTGGTAGGTCAACTAACTCTTATGTATCATTTTTATCTATGGCATGAATTTATTCATCCATAGCCTAAAACCACTTGATGTTCTTGACTGCTTCTTCAAAGTAGATTGGATCAGCTGATAGAAAGAGTGTATAATTCATTGTTTCATACTCATTTTGCTTGTACCTTGACTGTTCATAGACTACTTTCAAGCTTCTTGTCCTTACTTGGTGTTGATTTATGTTGGAGGAGGATGATGTAGACTCTTAAACAATGCCTTTACCTCCATGGTGGCTGATGCCATTAGATGAATCAAACCTATGTGAAATAGGAGTCCAAGTAGGTACATTTATGACTATACCATCTACTATTTTAGATTCAATAAAGGGTCCACCAACCCTTATTTCAACATGTTCTTCTCCTTGTCTCTCTTCCCAAGCTTCATGCTCAATGAATTGAACATCTTGACTAATTATGAGATCTTTGGTGATGGGATTGTATAACCGATATGCCTTTGATTGGTCATTATACCCTATTAAAATACACTTATCACCTTTGTCATCCCATTTTGTTTTTCTTTGCTTGGGCACATGTACATATGCCATACAACCAAACACTCTAAGGTGTTCAACACTTGGTTTTCAATTTTTCCATGCTTCTTGAGGGATCACATCCCTTACACTCTTTATTAGACAAATTTTTAACAAGTACATGGTTGTTTCAGCCTCAACCCAAAAATTATTAGGAAAACCTTTTGCCTTTAGCATGCTCATTGCCATCTCTTGGATGGTCCTATTCTTCCTCTCGGCCACACCATTTTGCTATGGTGTATACCTGGTTGTAAATTATTTATTTATGCCAAGATCCTTATAAAAAATCATGAATTCATTGGAGATATACTCTCTCCCTCTATCCATCTTCAAAATCTTGATGTAATGATCACTTTGCTTCTCCACCATGGCTTTAAAATGCTTGAAGGTCTCAAATTCTTTTGATTTGTTCTTCAAGAAGTACACCGATATCTTCTGGCTATAGTCATTTATGAATGTCATGAAATAGACATTTTTGAATAAGGAGGGGGCTTCATTGGACCACACAAATCTAAATGGATTAGCTCTATTAGAGCTCTAGCTCTCCATGTCTTACCCATGAGAAATGCACTCCTATGTTGCTTCCCCAATATGCATCCTTCACACACCTTGTTTGGTTGTTCTATAAGGGGCAACCCCCTCACCATGTGTTTCTTATGAATAAGGTTCAACCCTCCAAAGCTCAAATGCCTGTAACTAATATGCCAAAGAGTAGGTTCATCGACCATAATTATTTTGAATGTTGATATGAGCTCACTTTGCATTCTCAATAGAAACATCTGATTGCTTGTCATCTTAACTACTGCTATATTTCTATTTTAGCCACTCCTATCAAATATGATGCACTCACCATTCTCAAATCTGAACTTGTATCCCTTTTGCACAAGTTGCCCTATGTTGATATGGTTGTGTTTCAATTTGGGTACATAGTAAACATCATGAATTTGCCTTTTATCACCTTGCTTAGTGTGGATTGAAATGCTGCCCTTACCCATGATAGGAACCTTATCATTGTTTCCCATCTTCACCTCTAATTTTATTGACTCATCTATGTGGCTGAACATCTCTTTGTTCCCACTCATGTGGTTACTACAACCACTATCCAAGTACCATGTCTCCTTGCCACTTTGCTCAACAATGTTGTATGATATAAACAAGCTTTATCCTTTCTCATTTATATTTGGTTCAGCCTCTTGTGTATGATTAAAATTAGAATTATGACTATATATGTCATAATCCTTTCTACACTCACTAGCATAATGTCCATACCTCTTGCAATAATAACATTGGATGTTAGACTTATCATACCTTTGTGTAGATCCACCTCTAGAAGTGTTGTTACTCCTTCCTCTTCCTCTTCCACATGGTTCTTGATGGCCATGTCTTCCACCTTCTTGACTACTACAAGTTCTTCCTCTTCCTTAATTGTTTGATCTGTTCCCCCTTCCTTTCATATTGACATTAGTCTTGAATGTTTGCTCATGGGAGGAGGTGGCTGACCTATTCAACCTTTGTTCATGGGTTTGAAAATAACCTATTAGATCATCAACCATCATTTACCTCAAATAATTTGACTCTTCTATAGAAACTAATATAGGGTCAAATATAATTGGAAGGTTCCTCAACACCTTCTCAATGATCCTATGGTCTTCAAGGGTATCACCACATGCCTTCATTTGATTTACTATGTTCATAGTTCTTATGAAGAAGTCATTTATTGACTCATT
Organism: Torreya grandis; assembly: GCA_037957365.1. NCBI lineage: Eukaryota > Viridiplantae > Streptophyta > Pinopsida > Cupressales > Taxaceae > Torreya > Torreya grandis. The sequence continues at coordinate 3,160,799 of JARHVA010001301.1, read as the reverse complement.
CTCCTTCATTTTTAGGGTCCCAAAGTCTCTTCTTAAGAGCTTCAACTTGATAAGCTTCACCTTATCAATCCCTTGATATGTATTTTACAAGATATCCCATGCTTGCTTGGAAAGAATAGTTGATGATATCCTAAGAAAGATTGAATAGCCAAATCCATTTGTATGTAGCTGAGTGTTTTGACATCTTTCTTCCTATTCTTTTAACACATTCTTTTATTCTTGAGTTAAAGCATTGAAGGCTACCATATCTGCAACCTCATTGTACGTAGCGTCAACCAACTCCCATAACTCTTGAGAGTTAAATATAGTCTTCATTTTGATGCTCCACACATCATAGTTTTTTCCATCCAACATGGGGGGCTGCTGCCAAGACCTTGAACTTCTTACTACCATGTCTAAATGAACTCACAACTTGGCTACTCTTTACTAATAGATCTGATACCAGTTGTTGGAAATGTGATACAACACTATTAGTTATATAGGTAGAAGAGAGATTGAAAATATATAGGCCTAGGTGGGTAGCAATTAAATAATAACATATAGAAATAGGGGAGGAGAAAAAATGAATAAATAGACTCTTAAACTTGGATATATTAAAATCTAAAAAAACTCCTTATACATAATTATAAAATATAGCTGCTACTATTACAAAATAACATACTAAAAACATCAAAACTTTCCTTACTTCTATTCTTTCTTCCTTGCTACAAACTATGTTCATCTCTTATAGGCAATTGCTCTATTTTTTCTACTACTACTCTATTTTCCCATTTTCTATGGACTATTTCTCATTCTCTATGTTTTTCTCTATTTATTGTTGCATATTCTCTCTGACTACTCCTACGTGTCTCTATCTTCTTCTTCTCTCATTCCCCTTTATTTCCTTTTATCTTCTACTGACAGCTATCTCACCTACTTCCTCCTTTGCCACCCATCCTCCAAATGGGTTCCAAATTTGAAAGGGGCCACAATAAATGACTACAACTATTAATGGTCTATAAGTGGCTATAGGAGGTCAAAATAAAAATATTTTAACACTAAGATGGTAGTTTTTAGTTTTCCTTATATCATCAAAAATTCCAATGGTAAGATCAACAAAAAGTCTAGACCAAGGGAGGTCAATTCATAATCTTGTTTACTCACTTTCTCTTCAGCCTCTCTACATTTTTCATCAACAAAAGAACCTTTGTACTTGTTACACATTAGGATAATCCTCATCATGTCTCTCCACATAAGGAGTGAATTGGAAAATCATGCACACAAAATAAAATCATAACTAAAAAAATGATTCTTGTGACTAAGAAAAGCTCCTACAAACTTTGCAGACCAAATTGATTTGATTGGACTACACATCTCTATACAATTGATATATCATTTTTCAACCACTTATCCTCTAAAGTTACACATTTTTTGAAAGGTCTAGGGTTGTTGTGCACATGTAAATTTCAATTTAAAAGTCCTTTCAAAAAACCTATTAAATATCAACATAGATCGTAATTAGTTAAATTTCATTATTTTTATAAAAATAATGAAAAACCAAAATATAGATCATAACATGGCTACTTAAAAATCCCCATCTAATTTTTGTAAATTTGGGGTCCATAATTATAGATCCACATTGTGTGGATAGAAATGATTGAATATAAGGAAGCTTATCTACAACTATTGCCACACATCCTTTACTTAGTGTTAAAATAAATTATTCTTACCCTCATCTACCCCTATCTCATATCTGGAGCTCCTCTTTAGTGACTATTGTCACTTATATTTCACCCCTTAAGGATATGCCTAGCTCTCCTCATCCAAGTGGCATAATGGAAACATCTCTTTTGCTATGGGTGATAATTTGTTGAGATGAATCTCTAAAAGGGCTAGTTCCATTAATGCAATCTTTGAAACACTTTTTTACCTATAAAATTTTGGATGAAAAGGGTTAAGAAAATAACTAAGAAATATAAAAAAGGTGATGCACCAATAGTATATCTCTTCCTATTGACCACAATTTTACCACTTAGAGAAAAATAAAGTTTTTCTTACACAAAACTCACAACATAAGACAACTTGTTACATCAGTGTTTCATAAGCTAGGTTCAAAAGGCATTTTGATGCTTAAGAGGGTAATGAAGGATTCCTTTATAGGATACAATAATGAAACAATTATAAGACACCTATATACTTAGAAAATAAAACTAACAAAGACCTGTAATAGTTGCTCTTCTACACATTTGGTGAATAATCAAGGATAACATCCTAGAAAATATAATCTTCTACTAGACAAGACCAAAAAGATTGCATTAACACTCAATTGAACAAAATGTGAGTAGGAAAAATCACTTTTTTATTTCTTCAAGATTCCTTCAATTATAAATTTGGCTAGAGTTTCCCCATTAACCAATAGAGGCTACCCCAAAGGAGCCAAAAAAACTCCATATTTATAGCCTTTGAGAGAGAAACAAGGCAAAGGAAGTCCAAAGGTCACTTGGACGTGTGTCAATATAAAAAAAGTGGTTAAAATTTTCATGATAAAGAGGCATGATTTGAACCATGTAATTTCAAGAGGCCCAATTGTCCATACAAGTCATGCATACTATGAAAAGTGTCACAAAATTTCTTATCCTAGCTTAGAAAACTGCCTTCATCATTTTAAGTTGTTTGAACACCCCACCATTGACTAGGGATAGGTATAATGAAGGGAATATGAGTGAAGGCATTTAGGAATGTAATTCCATGCATTTTTTTAATTCCTACTCCTTTGGAAACTTATATAATGAAGTAATCACTATTTACAGTCCTAAAAATTCTTGTTTTAGTCACCCTTGACACTTGGCCTCAAAAATGTATTTATTTTTCCATGAGGTAGGGAGTGAAATACACTTAGAAACACCATCCATGGCCTTATTCTACTCAGGTACACCTTTAAAAGGCCCATACTTATAGTTTTCACCCTTCTCACCCTTGTGATCACTATGCCAGTTTTGACTAGCTAAAAGTAAGATAATTGTTTGAACACTTAGAAAATTTTCTCAGGAATGAAATGACTTTAGGGGTTATAATAATTCCTAAAATTTTGACCAAACTTTATTGCATCTTCACAAACCTTCTAAAACCTAAAAAACATAGAAAATAGTGAGAAAAACACTATTTTACATGCTATCCATATAGTTCCATATAGATCCTTAACATGGGTGAGATACTGATTGAGTCTTCTCCATGATCCAATAGGTTCATTGCTAAACTATGCCATTTAGGTGGCTCTCCAATCTTATTTTCGTCATCAAGTTTTTCTAAGGGGTTTACTAGGGTTTTAGATAGTTTTTATTCTTAACCATTATTCATACAGATGGAACATTAAAGTTTCCAACCAATTCCATATATTAGTTTTTGAGGACTTTATCCAATTCCCCCTAACTCCTTTTATTTCCATGTAGAGCCTTAGCAAAGATATGAGCTTCACAAGTTGCCCTATTGATTTTGTTTCTCTACTTCCTTGCATGCTTGAGCTATTTATAGGCTAAAAAAATCCTCCTACAAGTTTATTTGAATAAAAAAATCTAATACATGTCAAAATACACTCCATAAAAATTCCCAAATCATTTGGATAGCTCATCAAGGACTAGAAATGAATGTAGACCCCTAATTGGCGCTAAGTCTCCTCAAGGCCTAATGGGCTTAGCATACTCCCTGATAGTTTGGACCACTTGGGATGTTATAACATGCTTAAGATAGTTTATTATCCATGATCATACCTCATTCATACTCACAAATCCATCACCCAACCTTTCAAACACTCCTTTTCATCTTTTCTTCTCATTTGCCAATTAGGCGTAGTGAAGACTTGCCTAATTAGACTGTGTGCATAAATAATTAGGTCACCCTAAGGGGTTTGATATTGTGTGAGTGTTCCTAGGAATCAATACATATTCCATAAATGTCCATTAATGTTCCTTGAATATCCCATGGCCTCATCTTAGGTCCTTTACTCATTTTGGCACCCTTTACCTATTTTGTCAAAGTTTTAATTTTCATGAGTGACTGATCTCTGAGATAAAATAGAGAGATATTTCCCTTATCCATTGTGAAAAATGAGTGTTTTCAGAGCTATTATAAGTCCCAATGAAATTTTTTACAAAAGGGTTTGTTCTGATACCATGTTTTAGATGCACAACCGTCTCTAATTGTCCAAAAAAGGCCTAAAAAACACTTATTTCTTGCATTTCTTGCAAAACCTCCCATGGGTGGCCTCTCCAAGCCAATACCATGATTTTATGATATTTAAACATTATTTATACCTTCATTTCAAGATCATAAATATTTTAAACCTAATAAAAACACTTCTCCTTAGAGATTCCTCATGTTTGCTCACTGGCTGAAGGGGTTTTCTAGTCATCTATAGGGACTGATGGCCTTGCCATAGTAAGGAAAAGTGGATGAGAATATTTTAGGGGTCTTAAGGTGTGTAAAAAAATCATTTGATTATCATAAGACATTCTAAGTTTATATTAAACCTTCCTTCTCCCTTGGCATGATAGACCTATTGACCAAATTTCACCTTAGTATAATTTGTTCAACCATTTTCATGAAGAGCTAAACAACAGTTACAGGTCATTTTAGAGGTATAAAATTAAAATTAAAGGAGGCTAAGGTGTTTTGGATCCATTTTAGTGTATGTTAGGTTCTCTAAAAGTCAAGTCTTGGCCCCTCATAAACCCAAGTTACTCCTCAAGACCAAGTCAGGTTCTCTGAATGACTCGACTTGTAAAAATTTCATGAGTAAAAGTAATCCAGGATTACGAACCCAAATTAATCCTTCTAATGCTTTGTGGGTTTTCAATGATGCATGAATTTGAGTTTTCCAAGGATATTTTCTTATGGCTTTTATAATCAAAAGCAATCAAAAAACCTGAAATGGTCTTGATAATGTTCCCACCGAGTGTCCCTTCAAATTTTTTTGAAGGGCACTTTGTTTTCCCAAGTGTCCTTTTAGACTTTTCCAAAGGGTACTTTTCTTTCTAAGTGACCCTTAAAAAAAATTTCAAAGGGAACTTTTCTTCCCAAGTGTCCCTTTAGACATTTTTGAAGGGCACTTTTCTTCTAAGTGACCCTTCAAAAAAGTTCTGAAGGGCACTTTTTAGCCCAAGTGTCCCTTTAGATTTTTTCTAAGGGCACTTTGTTGTCCAAGTGACCCTTTAGAAAAGTTACAAAGGGAACTTTTCTTCCCAAGTGACCCTTCAGACTTTTTTGAAGGGCACTTTGTCTTTGGAAATACCCTTCAAAAAAGTTTTGAAGGGCACTTTTCTTCCCAAGTGAGCCTTTGGAATTTTCTAAAGGGCACTTTGTCTTTGAAAATGCCCTTCGAAAAAGTTTCAAAAGGCCTTTTTTTTTTGGAAATGCCCTTCAAGTTTTTTTAAGGGACCCTATGCCTTCCCCAAGTGTCCTTCAAAACTTTTTTAAAGGACACTTTCCCAAGTGACCTTCGAGAAAAGTTCCCAAAAGAACTAGCCGTTACCTTTCAGGTAAAATCCTAGAAAGAATTCCTTCAAACAAAGTGTCTAAAGGAATTAATTCAAGAAAATTAATCAAAATAATAAACCCAATCTGATGGATTCCCATGACATGATGTAGGATGTCAAGTTTAATATAGCCAACTAGCCATTGGGATTCAAAGATGGTGTGCCATAGGACGACAAATTCAGGGTGGCCAACTAACCATTATGATTCAAAGATGACGTGCTATAGGACATCAAATTCATGCGTAAAGACTTCTGGTATAGAGTAAAGCCATTCAAAAATATCGATAGGGTCTCAAGCAAAGATAGTACAAATTGAGTTTCTTAAAGAGCTTTACTTATGAATTTTACAAGTAAAAGCAATTGAAAAGCCTAAAAAGGAAGAGACAATGCTTTGTGGGTTTTCAAAAGAGCTTTGCTTATGACTTTTACAAGTAGAATTAATTAAAGAACCCAAAGAAGAAAGTATAAGTAAAGTCACTTGGAAAACTTGAATGGGTCTATAGTGCAAAATGTGGGATCTCTCAGGAAGAATCTAAGGTTCATAGTAATGATCTGAGCTATTTATTATGTGGGGTCATCTCACCATTTATTTTTTAGCGATCCTGGTCATTTCAAGAGGTTTAATCAAAGAGAAAGACAAACTCCAACTAAATAAGAGAACAACTAGAATCAATTTCACTAGGATGGTGACTGTAAACCATTTTGGAGGCTTTTATTTTGGCACCCAAGAGCTCTCTCTTCTCTCCTTATTTTCCTATAAATAGGACCCTTGGGCTCTTGTTTTATCATTAACAGATAGTACAGTGAAGCCTTGCTAGAATGTTTTGCCATTTTCTTACCTTTGAGCAAAGAATCCATAAGTCTATTTTATTTCTAAGTTCTAGACATTTTCCTAGGCATGCAAGTGACATAGGTGATAGAAAGTGATGTTTTATCCTTTTATTCTTTATCCTTCATGTTTTTTAGAAAAGAGTTGATCCAATAGGTCATGTAGAGTGCATTATAGCTATATGATATTTTGCACATGTGTAACCTCTTTTCTAGACTATATAGGTTATCTTTTCTAGTTATTTACCTTGTGTGATCTCATTCATTTTGTATCTACATTGAAATACTTATGTTTGAATATTATAGAGCTTGAGTTATATACTATATAATTTTTTATTGTGCATAAGTATAGGGCATACATGTGGATACTAATTCTTGGTGTATCACCATCTTAGACTAGGCTTTTCATTTATGCAAACTCCTATTTCTTTTCACTCATACAAACTAGTTCAATAGTTTTATTACACACAAAGCTAATACATGGAGCTAGCCCTTTCAACCTAGAGGTTCATTTCCACTTATAGGCACACCCATAAGTATGTAAATGTCCCAATGTTGCCCAAATCTAGAGGAGGCATAGAAAAACCTCTTATAGGGTGCAAGATTTGGAGACAAAAATTTTGGCATGCTTGGTGGGACCCAAATTATTGCTAAGTCAAGGTGAATGATGGTCTTGATATGCCTAAATAGTATAAATACCCCTAACCCAACATTTGATGACTTTGAAAGGATGTGAATCCTTGGTTCTAGACCAAATTTTATACATTATCCTACATGGTCCTCATGAGGTCCTAAAGATTTTCTGACCAAGCCCCTTCAGTTGAAGCTTTTCCTAAAGAATAATTCCCTGAACCACTCCTAACCCTATTAAATCCTTAGCAAGGGGGTTTTTGGGAAGAAGTAGAAGATGTTGAAGAAGTTCAAGGAGAGGAAAAAAAAGAAATAGAGGATCATAGGGGAAGAAAAGAAATGGGAGAAAGGGGAGAGATAGATAGATGTCAGCCTTTCCTTGCTTTTAATACCCAAAACCCAATAGAGCTTCCTGCATACTACCCCATCCCTCTAAATACTACTGAAAATATTCCTAGTTTTAATGGAGAGGGTCCTATTACCCCATCTGAACATATTAGAGACATCTCTAGTTTCTAAAATTTCCATAATGTTACTAGGGCCAACATAGCCATTAGGCCACTTGCTATGTCTTTAAAATTCAAAGCACTTGACTGTTATAGAATGTTGTAAGGGGGATGCATTACAAGTTTGGATGATTTTGGAGACCTATTGGTGACAAGATTAAAAAATAAGAGTGATCATGCTTCCCTAATACATCAGCTAAATGTAATAAGAAAAGGTCCAAATGAATCCATATGAGATTTCAAAGAACATGGTATAGGCTACCACCAATCATGAGACCTCCTCCTAGCTTTATGTTCCCAACATACCTCAAAGGGATTAGTACTAATGTTGTTATTATGTTGCAGTCAATGGGAGGATTCACTCTTTTAGGTGCATATGATCTAGCAATTGAGGTTGAAAATAACTTGATTTAGGCTATAAGACTCCCTCCAAGAGTTTCCATGCCATTGTTGTCTCAAAATTTAGTTGAAGCTCCAAGCATGTCTTAGGTTCCCAATACCAATGTGAAGCCAAGATCCTTTCCCAAGAAGGTGGATAACATTGTAGACAAGGATGAAGAAATCAGATCATTGAGATCTCAGCTCAATGTCAAGCAAGTGCTCTTCTTAATTCAAAATACTATCAGTAACAAGGATATAGAGCTCCATCCCAATACAATTATCAAGGGAAAGGAAAAAATCAACAAGTTTACAACAAGAAACCCAATACATGTAATCCAAATTCTACTCCTCCCATAAAGGTTGTTGTTCTAGTTCATAGAAATCTAATGCAATTAGAAGATCATGTAGACCAATGGGGGTAACCTCAAGGTTATTTTGCACATGATGATGGAGGAACCAACTACACTTTGACTATAAAATAAAAAGCTACTGCTTACACGATAGTATAAAAAGCATGTCCCAGCCAAAGGGATAATCATGGAAAAGATAGCAGCCAAAAGTGTGGGGATGATGAACTTTTAAGAAAAGGATAATTTTATGTTGATTCAAGGCATGTCAATTACAGATAATACAAGGTCCAAGAAGAGAGCCTTAGGAGAAGGCCAGGAGCCAAGAATAGTTCCAAGTGATGCCTCTTCAAGGCCATAAAACACCAATCAAAGTGATGCACCTTCTATAAGCCATGTTCCTCAACAGAATCAGAATGTAAATGTAACTACCAAGATTGCAACACAACAATATATAGTTCCTTTATTATCATAAAAAATGTATAATAAAGTGAATACTCCATCTCTAAATATTGTGGACTCATTAAAGAACACTAAGACAAGCATATTCCTTTGGGAGGTTCTACATATACCTAGTCAAAAGGAGCTTTTGCAAGAGTAGTTAACAAGTGTGCAGGTGGCTCCTCAATCTTCAAGGCATCATAGTATGGCTCTCAAAAATTCTCAAAATCATCTTTTGGAGCCTTCCACTAAAGCTGAAAATCCTCCACCCTTCTACATCACACTCATTGTAGGAGATAAGTTGGTCCACAATTATATTGTGGATAGTGGAACAAACACTACTGTTATGTCTAAAGTAATTTTTGATAAGCTAGGTTTGATTTATGAGCCATATAATAAATACATGCTTTAGCTAGATGGAAATCCAACCAATATGGTAGGATTGGTCAAAGGTCTGAAAGTGTTTTTACATGGCTTCTCAAGCTTCCCTATCATGCAAGATATTGTGGTGGTGGACCTTCCAACACACTTTACTATATGCTTGTCTAGGGACTTTATGGCCAAGATAGGAGGATAAATTTCTACTGATTGGTATTTTATAGATTTCAAGACAACATATGAAACTAAGGTAACCATAAGGACTCAACCCTTAGTAAGGTTCCACATTGAGCCATACTTAGAGATAATGACAAACCAAAATTGTCTAATCATCAAGGAAGAAGAGACAGTCCTGGATAGTGAAACATCTTCTATTGTTGAAGGTATTTTTGACCTTTATCATGACAATTATAGCAGTGAAACACATGGCCTTGATCCTTACACTTTCATTAAGGAAACTGATTTGGGATTTTACTGCATGCACGAGGGGAGCATCCTAATTCCTTCACTCACCAATGAAGATCATTAGCTTGATAGAATGTGGGAAATATTCTTTGATGGTTCAAGGAGCAAAGTAGGTGCAGGAGTTGGTGTCATTTTGGTTTCTCCATCAAATAATTTTTACTACTTTTATTATAGGTTTCACTTCTACTGCACTTGCAACGTGGTAGAATATGAAGGCTTAATTCATGGTCTTTAATGGGCAAAGAAAAGAGGAATCAAGCTTTTGAAAGTCTATGGAGATAGTGAGCTAGTCATTCATCAAGTGAGAAGTTAAAATATAGCCAAGAATCCCTTGCTCAAGTCCTTAAAACATAGGGTATGGGATCTACTTGAGGATTTTGATGCCTTCAACATCCAACCCATACCAAGAGACTTGAACAAGAACGATGATAGGCTAGCTGCAATGGGAGCACATTTTGACTCAGCTACTAACATTAAACAAGAGAAAGATCAATCTCATATCAAGATAATTATGAGACCCTCCATTATGGATAATGAAGTGTCATGGTAAGTGTTTGAAAGTGATGAACACATTTCACACTTCTTACAAAATGAGGCAGGTTTCTCTTCAAGAAATCAAAAGAAGTTGCATGATCATTATGAAGAGCGGATTATACAACTGAAGACAAATAAAATACCCAGGTGCTAATTACCTTGGAGAGTTTATTCAATGGGGATGATCAAAATAAAAACCAAATAATGAGCATGTCAACAAAATAAGAAAACTATGAGAGAGTCTTGATTTTCAAGGACAAACTTTTAAATATTGGCAAGGCTTGTTCTTAGCTAGAAAGACAAGCTGTTATTGCATTATGTAAAGAGTTTCATGACATATTTTCATGGGAATACAATGATTTTAAGGGCTTCAACCCAATTCTAGATCATCACACCATTGAGTTAGAGCATGGAGCTAAACTAGTAAGACAAAAGCAAAGGCCCATCAACCTTAAGGTAGAACTCATGAAGAAAGAGCTGACCAAATTGATTGAGTCTAGGATTATCTTTCCTATCAAGCACTCAACTTGGGTAGCCATCCTTGTGCTGGTTTGAAATAATAATGGAGAAATTAGACTTTGTGTGGATTTTTGTGATCTAAACAATGTGTCTCTCAAGGATCATTACCCACTCCCTTCCATAATTCAAATTATGCAAGTTGTTTTAGGTTCTCAACGTTTCTCACTTCTTGATGGTTATTCAGGTTATAATCAAATATTGGTAAATAAAGGGGAGTAATTCAAGATAACCTTCACCACCAAGTGGGGGAACTTTGCCTATAAGAAGATGCCATTTGGTTTATCCAATGCTGGAGTTATATTTCAAAGGGCAATGGACATGGATTTTAAAGGTTTGATCAATAAGTTTTTGCTTGTTACCTTGATGATATAACCATTTTTTGAAAAGATGTTGCTGATCATATGGGATATCTAAGGTAAGTGTTTGAGAAGTGTAGAGAGTATGACATATCCCTCAATCCAAATAAATGCATCTTAGCTATCCATAAAGGTAAGCTTTTGGGTCATGTTATTTCAAAAGAAGGCTTATCTATTGACCCTGAAAGGATTGAAGCTATTCTAGGCTTGTCTTTGCCTCAACACAAGAAAGGGATAAAAATTTTCTTGGGAAAAATAAACTTTGTAAGGAGGTTTATCCCAAACTTTGCAACTGTGGTAAAACCTATCACAACCATGATAAAAAAGAACCAAGTTTTTACTTAGACAAAGGAAGGTAAAGGCAGCTTTGAGGCAATCAAGCAAGCAATTGTAACATCTCCCACTCTCTTAAATCTAAACTTTTTAAGGATTTAATTCTTTATAATTTTTCTAACCTTGACACTATCTCAGCTATGCTTATGCAAGAGAATGATGAAGATGTTGAACAACCAATTGCTTTCTTTAGCCAAGGCTTAGAAGACTATGAAGTGAGATATTATTTTGTTGAGAAGCAATATTTAACCATCATTAGAGGTTTGAAAAAGTTAAAGCATATGGTATCTAACAATAGGATCCATGTCATGGTCTCCCATCCTAACACCAAGGAGTTTCTCCTAAGCAGGGATCTTAATGAGAAGAGAGCTAGATAAATCATGAAGGTGATGGAATATGACATTTACATGAAGGTAACTAGCCTAGTAAGAGAAAGAGGTTTATGTGAGCACTTAGCATCTGAATTTTAACAGCCAAAATAGTAAGCCTTGGTGAATCAATTTCAAGATTAGCCAGTTGATCAAATGCAGAATCAAAGTTGGACACAAGATATCATTGGTTTTATTCAAAATGGTGAGTGTCCCAATGGCTTGAACAAATCTCAAAGAAGGTATTTTAGGCTACAAGATATTACTTATTGTCTTGTGGATAACATTTTATTTAAGAAGGATGTGAGCAATGTGTTGCTAAGATGCATTAATAATGACCAATTTGATATGCTGCTAGAAAAGTTCCATAATGGTGTAGATGGTGGTCACTTCTCTCCTAGAATAATAGCTACAAAAATAATGAGACATGGTTACTATTGGGCTAGTCTTTATAAGGACTATTATCATTGGGCTAAGATTTGTCCTTGTAGACACCTGAATCTGGCCACCAATAACCTCCAATCAAGCTTTTGGCCAATTTTCACCCAAAATGCACAATTTGGCCTAAAAACACTAAAACATGCTAAATGATGTGAAACTGACATATTCAAATGCTACTTTTGGCTAGGGTATCTCTAAATGGGGCAATGTAATTTATGGGCCAACTAACTTTGATTACATTATTTTGAGTCAAAATGCCAATTTTACACCTAGGTGATTTGTATTGCTCTTTCATATCAAATCTCTTGTACAAGATGTATACTTTTGTTATTTGTTGTTAGTAACATCCTAAATGGGATAACAGATCCAACACATCTGACATCACCTTCCAATTCCAATCCAGTTAAATTTTGGACCAATAACAAGGTATTTTGATCGATTTGAGTAATTTGTGCACAAAGTGCTTAAACATGCTTAAGAGATAATTAACCCAAATCAAAGCCTAATTAAGAATTCCATGGAAACTTGTTGAAAAATTATTTTTGGAAATAGATATTGAATATCTACATCATCAAGTGACCTCATTTCTTAGGAAGACATCTCTAAGCCATAAATGCCATAAATATCAGGATTCATGCCTCCCATGCCTCATCAAAGCCCTCCATGCCTCTTTTGTTCCTCTATCCCAAATATTGATGAGCCTATTTATCAATTTTAATTTCACAATTAGATTAATCCTTTGCCACACATATCAATCCTGAGATGGATGGTTCAAGTTGATTTTGATCAATCTCAAAAATCTATAAATAGAGAGGCCATGAACATCATTTTTAAGCTATTTTATGCAAATTTATAATGCACAAATGGTTCCAAAAGATTCAAGAAACTAGTGTTACCATGTAAAATTGATTCCAAGCCAAGCCAAGCCATAAACCAAAGGTGCCAAGGAGAAGAGGAGATAGACAAGCCTCCTTTGATGAAGACTTCATGAGCACAGATAGAGCAAGCCACTACAACAAGCATTTTGCAGCATCCAAAGAATGTAAAAGAGAGTTCCTTTTACATTTTAGTTATGTGTTTTATTCATGTTTGTTAACTAAGCTCTCCCTAGTGTCTACGACTAGAGATGTTATGCTAGTTAGTGTGTTTCTTTCATTTTGTTTTCATTTTGAAACTAACATGATACTAACCATCCTCTCTTGAGTCGAATTCCTAGATTCACAAATGACACACCCAATGGCACTAGACACATCCCACACATGAAAAAGATCATTTTTTAGATTTAAAATCTTCATTTTGATCATTAAAAATCTTGCAAATTGATTTTATAACTTTGTTTTACCATTTTTTGTTTGCTATGGGTTTACACAGTAACCAATGTTGGTTATTAAAACTGACATCGACTGGATTGAAATCATCAATCACATTGGTATAAATGATGTCAGCTAGATAATGGTCATCAATTAGTAAATGTAACCATCGTTAGTTATATAACTAACATCAGTTATATACTTGATGTTGGTCACTATGTTTTTATTAAAACACAGACCCAAGATCTCTTTTTTTAAAGTTCATTATTTCAAACCTAAAAGAGCTTCAAGGCTAAAGGACATGCTAACATTTTGTTTCAGGACCAAGCTTGACATTTACTAAAAACATGTTTAGATCACCTTTTGCATGCTTAAAAATCAATTAGGAACATTTTTTTGGTGTTTAACAATTTTTTTTTTTAGATGTTTAATGTGAATGTTTTTAAAATTTTCAACTAAGACCAAGGGGTAAAATGAACACCACCTCATTTTCCATTTGGGATTAAAAATGAACTCACATTTTCAAGCTTTTTGTATTCACTTAGTTCTTTAAATTAAATTTTTGTTTGGAAAAAAGAAGGATGTTACGTGTATGTTCTTTCATTTGTCCCCTTTAAGGAACCCTTGGAATCACAAGTTCCATTACTATTGTAGAAAGCCTAGTCTAAGGCTTAGAAATAATGTCATCTAAATCACTCCCCAAAAACTCATCAAAGTTTGGATGAACTTGAAAATGACCCTAAAGTCTTTATTTTTATGTCTTTCATTTCATTGCATCTTGGCTTGTGAGGGGGACTTCATTACCTCCCATGAGTTCTTTAGAGAGCTTTGACATGAGGTTTCATCTCCTGGAATTAAATTCACTTACTCCTTCTGAGTTACACATGGGACATATATGCATTTGGACATCACACTACACTAAGAAAACAATAGGATGTAGTGGTTGTAAGAAGGACTAGACCTTTGTATAACTAGCCAATATCGCGGTCACCCAATTTTCATGCTTATCTTTTGCATTATTTGATGTGAATGTCATTGTGCAATTGATTCCCCTAGAGATGATAAAAAATTTGCTTATTTTAGTCAACCCCATTTTTCCATACCCTTGTTAAGATTTGGATGATTATACTTAGTGTATTTTGGTCATTTATCTTACTTGGTGTTTTTGAGGCTAAAACTTGTTTGTTTGCTTATAAAGCCATGTCAAAACCAATTTTTCTATACATCACTCTTTTGTCTAAAGAGGAATTATGCTGACCATTTTACACCACACTTGGGCCTTGAAATTTTTGATAAACTTGTTTGTGTGTGTGTCATTTGAGTTGCAGAGAGTAGCGTTATGCTACCCAAATAATGTCAAAACATTTTGAGCCTTTTGAGTCTTTGAAACATAACATTAACCATATTATTCAAGTATGCTTATGCTATTAGGTTTCTAAATTTATTTCAAGACTTATTTACCATTGTATCAAAAACCATTTCTTTTAAACCATGTCGTTTATACCATTTATACCTTTGTCTTGTGTCATCATGCTGTCCAATCTTGTTTTAGCTTGTTTGTTCAAATCCTAGTTTTCAAAGTTGAGTTTTCAATTAGATTTATCAAGTTTGGATTCAAACATTAATTGATTTCTATTTAGGCCTTAATCTTATGGGATAATACACATATCTTTCTCTTTTGGGTTACATAACTTTAGTTAATTGATTACCCAAATTTGAAAACTATTGATGGTTTGTTTGTTTAGTGCCTATCCTCATCATTGTTTGTGCCTTTATTTGGGAAAACATAGTCTTTTTTCAAAGATCCTTTTATCTTATGCCTTATTCTAACTGATCATGTTTATGTTTGATTTCATGTGCCGAGTCTATGTCAAAGTTATTTCCAAACTTGTTAGATTAAATCAAATCACATCAGCCTTTGTTTCAAGTCTAGCTTTTGACATTGTTTGGCCAAAAGTCCTAGTGTATGCCTATTTATTTGAGCCTAACTTTTGATTCTGCATTTAGATAAAATACCTAGTAACTCAACTTTTCCCTTTTCCTAGTTTAGACCTTTTTTTGAACATTTTGACCTAGATCTTTGACATGCCAATTTTTATTCAGATGCTTGACCTTTTGTGGGTATGACATTTGACATTAGACATTTGATGTCAAGATGTTTTATGCCAAGTTTTAACACAAATCATTTTGGAGATGTAGCTCCACTTTCAAACCATATTAGAGATATAGCTCCACCCCTTCGACCAATTTAGACCAAGTTTGAATCATTTGTCTTTTGGATAGTTTTTTAGAGTTTGTAGAACTCTAAGCATTTTTGTTTCAAATATTTCACCATTTATGTGGATATATCTCACTAAAATTATGATGGAGTCACATACAATCCAACTTATGATATAATGGCTGCATAAAATTGCACTAGGAACCCTTATAGATAAATATTTTCTAAGGAGTTTTATTATTCTCCCTACAATACTCCATATGGGGAACATAGTCAAAATCCACAAAATCCAAATTGAAACCTTGATTGGTATGAAGAGGCTTGTGAGGAGGAATTTTAAGAACCAACTATAGATAATGTTGTTTGGGATATGAATCCATACCCTCTTTGCAATAATCAATACATGGAACATAGTCAAGAACTAGCTTATGAGCCAACTCATGACTAGGATGATATGGTTTATGAGGAAGACTTGGATGCTTTGGCTTATGTGAGTAATCAGGCTCCACCACATTGTACCATTTCTATTCTAAGACCATAATGTCACACCATTCCCATAACAAAACCTCATCCTTTGGTTTGACCAAGTAATCAGGTTCCACAATGTCACAACATTCCCATACCAAGACCTCATCCTTTGGTTTGTGTGAGAAATCAAGCTCCACAATGCCCCTTCATCATTACAAGACCTAGTCCTTTGGCTTGTGTGAGCAATCAAGACCCACAACACCCTATCATTACCATCTCAAGACTTTGTCCTTTAGCTCATGCAACTAATCATGCTCCCCATTTCCCTACCATTATCCAACCATAAGTCAGTCCTCATCTAGAACCAGTCCCATCCAAGCCTCAACTGATCCAATCCTTTGAAACCCAAGTTATGTTCAAAAATGGTATTTTATAATTCATTAGAAATCAAGGCCAAGAGAACCAACAAATATGAGATGTTTTTATTGATTCAACTATTTTTGATAAGTCAACTTATGATGAATCACCTATTGATCCTATACCATTTATTGAGGAGTCTCACTCTAATAAGCCAGTATTTACTGAGTCACTTCTTAATGATTATAACCACCTTTGGGAAAATCATTACCTTGATCATGTGCCTATTTTTCAAGAGCCTCCTATTGACAAGCCAATCTCTAAGGAGTTGCCTCTTTACCTTTTTCCCATCCTAGAGGAGTCCCATTCTGACAAACCAATCTTAGTGGAGCCCTTCATGCCATTACAAGTTATTACTTATCTAATACCAAGAATTCAATAAGACATCATTACAAAAAATTACCCATCAGATGAAGAATTAGAGTTAGAGTCAGGTTCTATTCTTAAACTGACATCAGATTTAGCATCAAAATAAAAATCAACATCATTCTAAACATTAGATTTATAGTCCCTTGAGTTAGAATCAAATTCAAAATAAGAATATGTTCATGGCTATTATAATATTGGTTATTCATTCCTCACAAATCAATTTGAATATATTTGTGATCCTTATACAATTTTTGAGGATGAGTACTTTAGCTTTGACATAATTTATCCTGGTATCTTATATGAGGATTGTGCAACCTCTCCCCATTCCATTACCATTTATAGGCCATTACCATCAACCAAAATAGCTATATCATTGACATTCCATCTCCCACAAGTGTTAATTGGGATTGACATAATCACACTTTTTTGAACTGCATCCATGGTGACATAGAAGTTGACAAAGAGCAAGGAGGACAAGACCACATTCATATAGTAGAAAAAAACTCTCATAGTGAAACCTTTTTAGAGGTGCTAGGGGACAATCAAATTCAAAACTTAGTATCTTATAGTGAAACTTTTTTAGAAGCACTAGAAGACAATAAAAGTCAAAATTCAACATTCCTTAGTGAAACCTTCTCAAATTCACTATGGGACAATCAAGACAACTTCATTGGTGAAAACCTCTTTAAGGCACCAATAATTGAGCATAAAAGTTATTCACTACTTGATGAAGACAAAATCAAAATAAATTTCTATCTATAACCTAATCAGATGGTAGCTACTCTCAAGGTAAAACAATAGAAAAATCTAGTGATCTTATCAAGAAAACAAATATTTGGCCCTGCCGTAACCAAAGTTATGTCAAATCTGGCATCATCAACATTATGTATGACTGAAAGTATTGATCTTTATTTATTTCCCCACCATTATAATCTACCATTCCATTTCACAATCAAACCTACCATCCATTATTTATCCTTGTTTACCATCCATGGCCATACTTCTCTTTATAGAGGCTACAAAGATACCTTGTCTCGACATTCAAAGGAATTAAAATCAATGACCAATCAAGATCATACAAGTATTCTTGACAACTAAATATACATCAAGTTTTTGATAGATTAGCTATTCAGATGAGGTGTGGGATAGAAATTAACATGATCAAGTATTATATTTGTATCATTTGTTGATTAGGATGTGCATCTCCCCATCAACAGGAACAACAAAATCAAAAACCACACCCAGGCCAATAATATGTACCATACCATTTCACATTTCCATGCCATTAATATTGTTACATATCATTTTTCCATTTTTGCATATCATACCATTCACCCTATCACTTGGGGGAAAATCCTCTTACCATTTTAAACATCCTATCATTTTGTTCCTATCTAGACCAAAGCCTATTTTTAGTCATCCTACCCAATCCTATTTTGATCTTGATTCATTTGGTTCTTCCTACATTTTTTATGAGAGGATCCAAATCAAGTTTCAAAAATAAATCAAATCCATGTTTAAATGATAGTCTATGAAAGTAGTGTGACATTTGATCTGGCAAGATATCTTTCATCCTATCAAGTTTGTTTATGTGAGCCTGATTATAATCGCCTATGGGCAAATTAGTGTTTCACTAGTCTTGCTACTAATTATAACCACCTATGGGAAAATTAGTATCATTTACCTATACCATTGTATCCTAGTTATAACCACCTATGGGAAAACTAGGGGAATCACTTGTTTACCATGCATTGTTGCATCACTTTGCCATTGCTATTTTCATTTGAATAGCTATTTGCTAGATTTGATAACTTGTTGGGACCTAGTTGGTTTTTCTCTGAATTTTGTATGGATAGAATTACTATGACTTGAGGTCTTTTCAAGACTATGTAGGTCACGTTCAATTCACGTTGAGGTCACCTCAGTCCCCCTTTCCATACACTCTCATCATTTTATGAGTAACCTAAGCTAAATGCTCTCACCATTTTATGAGTAGGTATCTTATCATTCTTTAATGAGTTAAGATACCTCAAAATTCTAAAAACATTTAAATATTTCAAAAATCTAGAAATATTTGTCCTATCTAAGCCTAGTCAGTTATCCTTGATCCACCTTATTGGGGCATAGTCATTCTTAAGATGTTTTTTTTTTGCTTTTGTTTATAGGATTTCTATTTATTTGTTTATTTCAAGTTGTTTGTTTTATTTTTTGTTTTTTTGTTTGTTTTATTTCATATTTATTTGATTTTAGCACTATCACCTTGACTTAGTCTATATGTATTTTTTGGGTGATTCCTCAAGCACATTATTCTTGAGTCCATCCATATTCATACATCAACATTATCATCACAGTTTTTATCATTGGTACATTATTTTTGAGTGTTTATTGGATCCAGAGTCAGTCCTTATGCATATTTTGGGTTAGTCTTCATGGTGTTCTATCATAAAGCCTACCATCACATGCTACAACAAAAATTATCTTTAGGAAGGTCTACAATCAATGGAACCATAGAAGTTTCTCCTTGACACCTTAGTGAATCCTTCCATCCCACCCTTGATCAAATCAACCCATTGCCCATTCTAGTTGTATCATTATTAATCAAGATGAGCATATCCTCATTTTTAGGTACAACTAAATCTTTTCTATTGATCAATCTCATTCTTGTGTTCATATCTTTCATCATTTTTTACCCACTCATCTTTAATCTATATTCTAGGTTATATCCTTGAGTTATACTTGCTAATCAGCCCTAACTGAGGTCAATCATCTTTAGTCAATCTAGGTCCTCTTAGTGATTATAACCACCTATGGGCAAATCATTATTTTACTTTTATTCCTGATTATAATTACCTTTGGGCAAATCAGTATCCTTTTTATATCAATACATGCAAGCATTTACTCATTTTGATTAATCTCAACCATGGATTAATTCCACCTTTCTTCTTGTTTCTTTTCGAGGGACCATCCATCAACAAATGTGATGGCCACTCCCTCGAGGGGGCATCATCATAGGCTTCCCAAAACCATTTGGAGATTTATTCTTCAATCATCTTATTTTTGGCATACAGGCCATTTCTCATTCTTTGAGAAAAAATTTCTTTGCCTATGGTTTGCAACATGTTCCCAAATAAGGGAAAACTATAGACACCTAAATCTAGCCACCAATAACCTCCAATCAGGGTTTTGGCCAATTTCCATGAAAAATGCATAATTTGGCCTAAAAACACTAAAACATGCTAAATGATGTGAAACTGACATATTCAAATGCCGATTTTGGCTAGAGTATCCCTAAATAGGGCAATGTAATTTATGGGCTAGCTAATTTTGATCATATTATTTCGAGTCAAAATGCTAATTTTGTACCTAGGTGCTCTAGATTGCTCTTTCCTATCAAATCTATTACACAAGACATATGCCTTTGTTATTTGTTTTCAGTAACATACTAAATGGGATAACATATCTAATGCATCTAACATCACCTTCCAATTCTAATGCAATCAAAATTTAGACCAATAACAAGGCATTTTGATCAATTTGAGTAATTTGTGCACAAAGTGATTAAACATACTTAAGAGCTAATTAACCCAAATCAGGGCCTAATTAAGAATTCCATGGAAACTTGTTAAAAAGTTATTTTTAGAAATGGATATTGAATATTTGCATCATCAGGTGATTTGATTTCTTGGGAAGACATCCCTAGGTCATAAATGCCACAAATATCAGGATTCATGCCTCACATGCCTCATCAAAGCCCTCCATGCCTCTTAATTTCTTCTCTATCCCAAATATTAATGAGTCTATTTATCAATTTTAATTTCATAATTGGATTAATCCTTAGCCACACATCTCAATCTTGAGATGGACAATTTAGGTTGATTTTGATCAATCTCAAAAACCTATAAATAGAGAGGCCATGAACATCATTTTAAAGCTATTTTATGTAAAACTATAATGTGCAAATGGTTTCAAAAGCTTTAATAAACTAGTGTTACCATGCCAAATTGAATCCAAGCCAAGCCAAGCCACAAGCCAAAGGTGCCAAAGAGAAGAGGAGATAGCCAAGCCTCCTTTGATGAAGACTTCATGAGCACAAACTGAGTAAGCGACGATAACCAGCATTTTTGAGAATCCAAGAAAGGTAAAATAGAGTTCCTTTTAAATTTTAGTTATGTGTTTTATTCATGTTTGTTAAGTAAGCTCTCCCTAGTGTGTAGGCCTAGAGATATTATGCTAGTTAGTGTGTTTTTTTCATTTTGTTTTTATTTTAAAACTAACATGATACTAACCATCCTCTCTTGAGCCAAATTCCTAGATTCACAGTCCTTAATGTGCTTTCTTTATTGGCAAATAGAAGCTTACTGCCATTTTATTGAATCTTATCCAAGTGGACCAGCCTTTCATGTAATGGGGCCTTGACTTCATTGGCATGATCAACCCTCCATCAAGTGCTTGACATAAATGGATATTGACTACTACAAAATACTTCAAAAGATGGGTAGAGGTTGTTACTTTGAAGGAAGCAAATGAAAATTCCATCTTGGAATTCTATGATAGCATTATAACAAGGTTTGGAGCTCCTCATATCATCATCTTAGATAATGCACTTGCTTTCATAAGTGCTAAAACTTTTGATTGGGCAGCAAAGAGTGGAGTTTATTTAAGTACCTCATCTAACTACTACCCTCAAGGTAATGGATTGGCTAAGTCTACCAACAAGAACCTCATCAACATCATCAAGAGGACATTAAAAACTAATCAAAGAGCATGGCATAACAAGCTAAAGATAACCTTATAGGCAGATAGAATCACTCTTAAGAAGTTAATTGGTAATTCTCCCTTTGTACTTGTCTTTGGGAGAGAAGCTAGGCTATCCATATCATAAGAGCTCCTTACCTTATAACTTGCACAATAACTAGAATTACTAGAGAACACTCCCATAGAGGTCAGATTGATAGAATTAATGAAACTGCAATAGGTAAGAGATGATGCACACAAAGCTTTGGAATACCATCAAGTTCTCACAAAGAAATCCTTTGACAAAAGAGCAAGGGCAAGAGTGTCCAAAGAAGGTGACTTGGTCTTGAAATTGGATGAAGATAGAGGAAAAATAGGTAAACATACAAAGTTTTATACCTTGTGGAGTGGTCCTTACATCATCAACAAGTTCAAGCAAAGAAAATCCTTTTAGCTATCCAAAATAGATGGAGAAGAGATACCTATTCTAGTGAATGGAATCCATTTGAAGCCTTGATTTTGACCCTTAATGGCAATGTCTTATATATACTTTGTTTTGGTGTGTTCCTTTGTTGTGTTTTTTTTCCCTAAGTGATTTGTAGCATAGTTGTGTTTTCCTTCCCTTTGTTTGGTGTGTGTCTCTACCTTATGTGTGTAATCAACCCAACTAGTGTGTTTTTGAACCAAAGCTAGTTCAGTTCTCTTTGAAGTGCCTATATGCATGACTCCATGCCTAATGAAAGGATTTAGGTAACTGGTCTTTGACATAGTATGCATGCATCCCCTTAGAATAGCCAAGAATGTTGACCAAATTTCACCTTAGTATAATTTTTTCAACCATTTTCATGGAGAGTCAAATAGAAGTTGCAAGAACAGGTTAGTTTAGAGGTCTAAAATTTCAAGTCAAGGAGGCTAAGATGTTTTGGCTCCATTTTAGTGTATGTCAGGTTCTTCACAAGTCAAGTCTTAGCCCCTCATAAAATCAAGTTACTCCTCAAGACCAAGTTAGGTTATCTAAGCAACTCAACTTGTAAAAATTTTATGAGTAGAAGTAATCCATGTTTATGAACCCAAATTACTCTTTCCAATGCTTTACAGGTTTTAAATGATGCATGACTTTGGGTTTTTCAAGGATCTTTGCTTATGATTGTTATAATCAAAAGCAATTGAAAAACCCAAAATGGTCTTGATAATGTTCCTCCCAAGTGTCCCTTTAGAATTTTTTGAAGGGCACTTTATTTTCCCAAGTGTCCCTTCAGACTTTTTTTAAGGGCACTTTTATTTCTAAGTGACCCTTAGGAAAAGTTCCAAAGGGCACTTTTCTTCCTGAGTGTCCCTTTAAACTTTTTTAAAGGGCACTTTTCTTCCAAGTGACCCTTCAGAAAAGTTTTGAAGGGCACTTTTTATCCCAAGTGTCCCTTCAAACTTTTTTGAAGGTCACTTTATTGTCTAAGTGACCATTCAAAAAAGTTATAAAGTGCACTTTTCTTTCCAAGTGACCCTTCAAATTTTTTTGAAGGGCACTTTATCTTTGGAACTGCCATTCGAAAAGGTTTCAAAGGGCACTTTTCTTCCCAAGTGACCCTTCAGACTTTTTTAAAGGGTACTTTATCTTTGGGGATGCCCTTTGAAAAAGTTTCAAAAGGCCATTTATTTTTTAAATACCCTTAAAATTTTTTTGAAGGGACCTTGTGCCTTCCCCAAGTGTCCTTCAAAACTTTTTCAAAGGACACTTTCCCAAGTGTCCTTCAGGAAAAGTTCTCAAAAGAACTATATGTTGCCTTTCAGGTAAAATCTCCAAAAGAATTCCTTCAAAAAAATTGTTTGAAGGAATTACTTCAAAAAAATTGCTTGAAATAATAAACCTGACCCAATGGATCCCCATGATGTGCCACATGATGTCAAGTTTAATACAACCAACTAGCCATTGGGATTCAAAGATGACATGTCATAAGATGTTAAATTTAGGGTGGCCAACTAGCCATTGGAATTCAAAGATGATGTGCCATAGGACATCAAATTCATGCCTAAAGTCTTCAAACAAGGAGTAAATCCATTCAAAAAGCTTGACAAGGTCTTAAGCAAAGATATTGCAAATTGGGTTTCCCAAAGAGCTTTGCTTATGACTTTTACAAGTTAAAGCAATCAAAAAGCTCAAAAAGGAAGAGATAATGCTTTGAAGGTTTTCAAATGAGATTTGAATATGAATTTTACAATAGAATCAATCAAAGAACTTAAAGAAACAAGTATAAGTAAAGTTAGTTGGAAGACCTGAATGGGTCTACAATGTAAAACATGAGAGCTCTTAGGAAGAATCTAAGGTTCACAGTAGTGATCCAAGACATTTATAATGGGGGGTCATCTCAACATTAATTTTGTAGTGATCTTGGTCATTTCAAGAGGGTGAATCAAAGAGAAGGACAAACTCCAACTAAATGAGAGAATAGCTGGAATCAGTTTCACCAGGATGGTAACTACAAACTATTTTGGAGGCTTCTATTTTGGTGCCCAAAATATCTCTCTTCTCTCCCTCTTTTGCTATAAATTGGACACTTGGGCTCTTGTTTGATCATCCATAGATAGTATGATGAAGCCCTACTAGAATGTTTTGCCATTTTCTTGCCTTTGAGCAAAGAAGCCATAAGTCTATTTTATTTTTAAGTTCTAGACATTTTCCTAGGCATGCAAGAGACATAGAGTGATAAAAAGTGATGTTTTATCCTTTTGTTCTCTATCATTCATGTTTTTGAGCAAAGAGTTGATTCAATAGGTCATATAGAGTACATTCTAGCTATATGAGATTTTGCACATGTGTAACCTTTTTTATGGACTATACAAGTTGTATTTTCTAGTTATTTACCTTATGTGATCTCATTTATTTTATCTCTACATTGAAATAGTTATGTTGGAATATTATAGAGCTTGAGTTGTAGAATATATTCTACTATATTATGTAGAAGTATAGGCCATACATGTGGATACTAATTCTTGGTATATCACCATCTTAGACTAGGCTTTTCATTTATGTAAACTTCTAACTCTTTTCACTCAGACAAATTGGTTCATCAATTTTATTACAAAAAAAACTAATATAAGGAGCTAGCCCATTCAACCTAGAGTTTCATTTGCACTTATAGGCACACTCACAGGCCTAGAAATGTCTAACCATTGCCCAAATTTGGAGGAGGCTCGAATAACCCTTTTATAAGGTACAATATTTGGAGACAATAGTTCTGGCACACCTGATGGGACCCCAATTATTTATAAGTCAAGGTGAATGTTGGTATTGATAAGTCTAAATAGTATAAATACTCTTAACCCAACATTTAGTGACTCTGAAAGGGTGTGAATCCTTAGTTCTAGACCAAGTTTTATACATTATCCTACATGGTCCTCACAAGGTCCTTAAGATTTTTTGACCAATCCCCTTCAGCTGAAGAACAATGCCCTGAACCACTTCTAGCCCTATTAAATTCTTGGCAAGGAGGTTTTGGGGAAGAAGCAGAAGAGGTTAAAGAAGTTTAAGGAGAGGAAGAAGTTAAAGAAGAATAAGAAATAGAGGATCATAGGGGAAGAAGAGAAATGGGAGAAAGGGGAGAGATAGATAGACATCAACCTTTCCCTACTTTTAATACCCAAAACCCAATAGAGCTTCTTGCATATGAACCCATCCCTCTAAATTCTACCAAAAATCTTCCTAGTTTCAATGGAAAGGGTCCTATTACCCCATATAAACATCTTAGAGACATATCTAATTTTTTTAATTTCCATAATGTTAATAGGGCCAACATAGCCATTAGGATGCTTGCTATGTCTTTAAAAGGCAAAGCACTTGACTAGTATAAAACATTGGAAGGGGGATGCATTACAAGTTGGGAAGGTTTTTGAGACCTATTGGTGAGAAGATTTAAAAATAAGAGTGATCATGCTTCCCTGATCAATCAAATGAATGTTATAAGAAGAGGTCAAAATGAATCCATAGGATATTTCAATGAGAGATTTCATAGAACATGGTGTAGGCTACCACCAATCATGAGATCTCCTCCTAGCTTTTTGTTCTTAACATAACTAAAAGGGATTGGTACTGATGTTGCTTTTATGTTGTAATCAATGGGAGGATTCACTCTTTTAGATGCATATAAGCTAGCAATTGATGTTGAGAATAGGTTGATTTAGGCTAAAAGACTTCCTCCAAAAGTTTCCATGCCTTTGTTGTCTCACAATGTGGTTGAAGCTCCAAGCATATCTCAGGTTCCCAATTCCAATGTGAATCCAAGAGCCTTTCCCAAGAAGGTGGATAACATTGTGGACAAGGATGAATAAATAAGATCATTAAGAGCTCAACTCAAGTAAGCTCAATATCAGGCAAGTGCTCCTCCTAATGTACAATACTATCCTCAATAAGGATATATAGATCCATCCCAATGCAATTATCAAGGGAGAGGAAAAAATCAACAAGGTTACAGTAGGCATCCCAATGCATATAATCCAAATTATACTCCTCTCATAAAGGCTATTGTTCCAGTTCATGCAAATATAGTGTAAGGAGAAGATCATGTGGACCAATGGGGGTAGCCTTAAGGTTAGTTTGCACATGATGATGGAGGAACCAACAACAATTTGACTACACAAGAAGAAGCTACTCCTTACATGATAGTAGAAGAAGCATGTCCCAACCAAAGGGATAATCATGGAGAAGGCATCAATCCAAGTGTGGGGATGATGAAATTTTAAGAAAAATATGATTTCATGTTGACTCAAGGCATGCTAATTATAGCTAATACAAGGTTCAAGAAGATAACCTTGAGAGAAGGCTAGGAGCCATGAATAGTTCTAAGTGATGCCTCTCTAGGGCCATAAAACACCAATCAAAGTGTTGCACCTTCTATAAGCCATGTTCCTCAATAGAATCAGAATATAAATGCAACTACCAAAATTACAACACAATAGGATACAACTCCTTTATTACTATCAAAAATGAAATAAAAAGTGAATACTCCATCTCTAAATATTGTGAACTCTTTAAAGAGCACTAAGACAAACATATCCCTTTGGGAGGTTCTACATATACTAGATCAAAAAGATATTTTGCAAGAGCAGTTAGTAAGCATGTAGGTGGCTCCTCAATCTTTAAGGAATCATAGTGTGGCTCTCACAAATTCTCCAAATCATCTTTTGGAGACTTCCACTAAATATGAAAATCCTCCACCCTTCTACATCACACTCATTGTAGGAGATAAGTTGGTCCACAATTGTATTGTGGATAATGGAGCAAGCACTACTGTTATGCCTAAAGTAGTGGTTGATAAGCTCGGTTTAAACTATGAGCCACATAGTAAAGGCATGTTGCAGTTGGATGGAAATCCAACCAAGATGATAGGATTGGTCAAAGTTCTGAAAGTGTTTTTACATGGCTGCCCAAGCTTCCCTATCATGTAAGATATTATGGTGGTGGACCTTCCAACACACTTTTCTATATACTTGTTTAGGGACTTTATGACCAAGATATGAGGATACCTTTCTACTAATTGGTCCTTTCTAGATTTTAAGACAAGGTATGAAACCAAGGTAACCATAAGGACTCAGTCCTTAGCAAGGTTCCACATTGAGCCATACTTGGAGACAATGATAAATCAAAACTATCTAATCAACAAGGAAGAAGAAGCAATCCTAAATAATGCAACATCTTCTCCTCTTGAAGGTATTTCTGACCTCTATCTTGATAAGTATATCATTGAAACACATGGCCTTTATCCTTGCACTTTCATTAAGGAAACTAATTCAAGAGTTTACGGCATGCATGAGGGAAGTGCCCCAATTCCTTCACTCACTAATGAAGATCAAGAGCTTGATGACATGTGGGAAATGTTCTTTGATGGTTTAAGGAGCAAATTAGGTGCAATATTTGGTGTCATGTTGGTTTCCCAATTAAATAATCATTACTATTCTTCTTATAGGTTTCACTTTAGCTGCACTTGTAATGTGGTAGAATATGAAGGCTTAGTTCATGGTCTCTAACGGACAAAGAAGAAAGGAATTAAGCTTTTGAAAGTCCATGGAGATAGTGAGCTAGTCATTCATCAAGTGATAAGTCAAGGTACATCCAAGAACCCCTTTATAAAGTCCTAAAAGCATAGGGTATGGGATCTACTTGAGGATTTTGATGCCTTCAACATCTAGACCATAACAAGAGACTTGAACAAGCACGCTGATAGACTAGCTGCAATAGGAACATGTTTTGACTTAGCTACTGACATTGAACAAGAGAAAGATCAATCTCATATCAAGATCATTATGAGACCCTCTATTCTAGATAATGAAGTGTCATGGAAAGTGTTTGAAAGTGATGAACACATTGCACACTTATTACAAAATGAGGCCGGATTCTCTTCAAGAAATTGAAAGAAGTTGCATGATCCTTATGAAGAGTATATTATATAATTTAAGAAAAATATAATACCCAAGGGGCTAATTACCTTTGAGAGTGTCTTCAATGAGGATGATCAAAAGAAAAACCAAATAATAAGCATGTCAACAAAAGAAGAGAACTATGAGAGAGTCCTAATTTTCAAGGATAAACTTTTGAATATTGGTAAGGCTTGTTCTCAACTAGAAATGCAAGATTTTATTGCATTATGCAAAGAGTTTCATGACATATTTACCTGGGAATACAAGGAATTGAAGGGATTCAACCCAATTATAGGATCTAAGTGATTATGATGAATAGTTTCTGATTCAATCTTCACCTTAGTACTATACTTTGTCCTAAACACCATGTAGGACTAATTGGCAACTAAGTATTCACCTATCTTAGCTATAAAATCTCTTGACAAACAAAGAGCAAAGTATGGAGGTAAATATGCCAAAACCACATCATGAGAAATGGAAAAGGTAGGACAAACATATAGGATCAAATTAAAATATTTAACTACCCTCGAAGTCTTGGTTGGTGATCCATCCAATTGTAAGACTCCTTTAGCCATTGGCTCATATTTGAGACCTAGTTTATCTGCTATACACTTGGGCATAATTAAAGTACTAGCCCCACTATCTATGATGCAATTATGAACCAATAAATCATAAATTATTAGATATAGATAGAAAGGAGGATTTTTTTCATTCTTCTTCACTTGACCATCTATAGGTTGAGTTTCATTAACTAGGAAAACATTTTTATTCCTAGATGAGCCAACTTGCTTACCTAATCCTTGCAATTCTTTTTGGAGCATATCTTTATGCCCTAGTATTTTCAAATAATCCCATAATGAAATGTTCATGTGTAGCTTCTTCATCTGGTCCACAACATTAATGGGAGAATTACTCACCTTAGTAGGTTCCTTAGAAATACTAACTCCTTGTGATGTAGCTTGTTAAGGTGGATGAATAGGAGCTATCTTTACATTCTAAATCTTATAACCTTCTTACACTCTAGTATCTAAATTTGACACACTAACCATTGGATATGATGTGGGGACTAAAATGGGTCCTTGAGTTTCTCCTTGTTGCTCTTCAACAACCCTTTTCTTAGACCTAGTGCTAGAGGCAACATTAATAGTCATATTGCTTGGATTCCCCATGTGATTAATAACACAAAACTCTCCCTCCAAATGATTTATGAGGGTAGAATAAGATTTTGGTTAAAAATTATCCATTCCACTTTGAATTTGTCCCTCAAATCTTGGAACTTGGGAAGCGTGATTGCCTTGCATTACCATGGTTTGATTGTGCATTTCATTTGCATAAGCAACTTGTTCTTGATTTTGATCAAAAGATGGATAGCATGGTTTTTCTTGAAAAAATTTGTTTTGGGTGGGAAAAATAGCTTTATAGGATGAGGGAACATTAGGATTGTAGCTTTGATAAGGCCTATCATGAGTTATTTGACCTTGTCCTTGGATATTGCTTTGAAAAAGAGGTATATTGGTTTGCCCAAATTGATTGTAGGGTTATTATGGAATATAACCTTGGGTTTGTTTCATTTTTAGGGAAACAAACTCATTAGTGACACTTTGGAATAATATTTTAACATCATGCATCTCATTTGAAGGGGCAATGGCAAGCCTTTCTTGACTAGGCAAAGGAGCTAAAGTGGGCAATGCAACTTGGATAGGAGGCTGTAAATCAAAAAATAATGGCATTGGTGGCCTAGGAGAATATTACCCACTTGAACAAGACAATTATTAAAATTGATGACTATTTCATAGGTAGCAGGGAGTGTATTCCCACCCATGGATTGGATCATCATAGCTACATCTCTACTCAATGCTTTTAGATAATACAAAAATGCATAGTTCAAAGTAGGTCTCACAAGGGTTAGGATCCTATCCCATGTTTTTTGAAATCTAGTGCTAAAATATTGCATAAAATATTGTGGATCCCTCTTGATAGTGTTCAATTTCTCAACTAGAGATAGATGATCACTCTTTTCTCCAAACGTCTTAGTCAACAAATCTCCTAGTTCATCCCATGAACCAATATAATTTTTAGGTAGAGTCCCATACCAATTTAGAGCTTTTCCTTTGAAAGGAAATGCCAAAAACCTAATATCAACATTATATTAAATTCTATTATGGATATTAAATAAGTTATATATATTTATAATGTGTTCAATAGCAGTAAGAAGACTCTCTCCACTAAAAGATGGAACACTCTTAAGGGTTGCTCCTAGAATTTGGTCATATTGGGAAAGATTCAAAGGAGATTATCCAGTGAAGGATATAAAAGATGGTTCCTAGCCATCTTGGAATGTAAAATTTGAGTGTTATGGATTGAATCAAATAATAAATTTGACTTCTTAAACACCAACTCTCTTGAATAAGGATGGGTATTCACAAACCTAAACCTTCTAGCAGAATATAAGGGTAATTGCACAAAGTCAAAGGGTGTACCTTTAACAGTAGACCTAGTGGTCACCTTTGACATGGAAAATATAAATTGATCAAAAAACAAAGAGTTGAAAAATTTATTGGAGTCACCAGGTACTAATGTAGATGTTCTTGTAGCTCCAACTATGCCAAGACCAACATCAATCCTAGACAATATTCTAGGACATAGAGTCCCACTGGGCATGTAAAAAAATATTTTCACTTTGATTTTCACCATTTGAGGAGATTCATATATCTACTCATCCAAGTGTCACAATGGAAACATCTCTTTTTCTATGGGTGATAATTTGTTGAGATGAATCTCTAGAAGGGCTAGTTCCCTTGATGCAATCTTTGAAACACTTTCTTACCTATAAAATTTTGGATGAAAAGGGTTCATAAAACAACTAAGAAAACTATTTTTTTTTAAAACAATAGTATATCTCCTCATATTGACCAAAATTTTACAACTTAGAGAAAAATAAAGCTTCTCTTACACAAAACTCACAATAGAAGGCAACGTGTTACATTGGTGTTTCATAAACTAGGTTCAAAATGCATTTTGATGCTTAAGAGGGTAACAAAGGATTAATTTATAGGATAAAATCATGAACAAATTATAATACATATATACACTTTTAAAACAAAACTAACAAAAACTTTCAACAATTGTTCTTCTGCATATTTGGTGAATAATCAAGTATAACATGCTAGAAAAGATAATCTTCTACTAGACAAGACCAAAAATATTGAATTAACACTCAATTAAAAAAAAGGCGAGTATTAAAAATAAATTTTTTATTTCTTAAAGTGTCCTTTAATTACAAATTTGGCTAGAGATTCCCCATTAACCAATAGAGGCTACCCCAAAAGAGCCAAAAAACTCCATATTTATAGCCTTTAAGAGAGAAACAAGGTAAAGGAAGTCCAAAGGTCACTTGGAAATGTTTCAATCACAAAAAAGAGGTTAAAATTTTTATGATAAATATTCATTATTTGAACCATAAAATTTTAGGAGGCCCAATTGTCCATACAAGTCATGAAACTATGAAAAGTGTCACAAAATTCCTTATCCTAGTTCAGAAAATTGCCTTCATCATTTGGAGCTATTTGAACATCCAACCATTAAATAGGGATAGGTATGATGATGGGAATAATATGGAAGGAATTAAATCATGAAATTAAATGCATTGGTTTCATTATTACTCCTTTATAAACTCCTATAATGAAGCAATCACTATCTACAATCCTAAAACTCCTTATTTCAGTTACCCCTCACACTTGGCCTCAAAAATGTATTTAGTTTTCCATGAAAATCCATTGTATGGAGTTAAAGACACTTGGAAATACCACCAATTGACTTATACTACTTAGGTATACCTTTAAAAGGCCCATACTTAGATTTTTCACCCTTCTCACCCTTGTGTTCACTATGCCAGTTTTGACTGGCTGAAAGTAAGACAATTTTTTAAAAATTTATAAACTTTTATAAATAATTAAATGACTTTGGGGGGTTATAAAAAGTCCTAATGTTTTCCCCAAACTTTATTTCATCTTCTCAAACCTCCTATAACCTAAAAAACATAGAATATGGTGAGAAAAAACTATTTTGCATGTTGTCTGTATAGTTTCATATAACTCCTTAGCATGGGTAAGATATTGAGTAATTATTATCCATTATATAATAGGTTTAATTGCTAAAATATGCCATTTGGGTGGCTCTCCAAGCTAATTTTCCTCATCAAGTTATTATAAGGGTTTTACTAGGGTTTTAGAGAGTTTTTATTCTTAACCATTGTTATTATAGATGACATGTTAAAGTTTCAAACCAATTACATAAATTAGTCTCTAACAACCTTCTCCAACTTCCCCTCACTCCTGTTGCTTCCATGCAAATCCTTGACAAAGATATGAGCTTCACAAGTTGCCCTATCAATCTTGTTTCTCCACTTCCTTACATGCTTGAGCTATGTATAGGCTTAAAAAAATCCCCTTAAAAGTTTATTTTCATAAAAAAATCTCATATATATCTAAATAAACCATAAACATGCCCAAATCATCTGGATAGCTCATCAAGGACTAGAAATGAAAGTAGACCCCCAATTGGCTTTAAGTCTCCTCAAGGCCTAATGGGCTTAGCATACTCCCTACTAGTTTGGACCACTTGGGATGATATAACATGATTATTATGGTTTATTACTCATGTTAATACATAATTAATACTCACAAATCCATCACCTAGCCACTCAAACACTCCTTTTCATCTTTTCTTCTCATTTGCCAATTAGGCCTAATGAAGACTTGCCTAATTAGACTGTGTGCCTAAACAATTAGGTCACCTTGAGGGTTTTGAGATTTTTTGAGTGTTCCTAATCATACATCCATATTACATAAACATCCCATAATTTTAATTGAATATACCAAGGCCTCATCTTAGGTCCTTTACTCATTTTAGCAACCTTTACTTGTTTTGTCGAAGTTCTAATTTTCATGAGTGTCTGATGTCTAAGACAAAATATAGAGATATTTCATTTATAAATTATGAAAAATGAGTGTTTTGGTATTTTTTTCCAAGTCGCAATGACCATTTTTAACAAAAGGTTTGGTTTTATTCCATGTTTTGGATGCCAAACCATCTCTAATTGTAAAAAAAAGTCCTCAAAAACACTATTTTCCTGCATTTTTAGCAAAACCTCCCATGGGTGGCATATTCAAGCCAATACCATGATTTTAGGATATTTAAAAATTATACATACCTTAATTTCATGCTCATGGATATTTTAAACCTATTCAAAACACTACTCCTTAGAGATTCCTCATGTTTGCTCATTAGTTGAAGGGGTTTTCTAGTCATCTGTATGGACTGATGGCCTTGCCCAAGTAAAGAAAAGTGGTTGATAATATTTTTTGGGTATTGAGGTGTGTAAAATATTAATTTTATTATCATATTCCATTCCAAGTTTATATTCAACCTTCCTTCTCCTTTGGCATGATATACCTATACCTTCACTAAGAGTGCACACTCAATTGTAGGTGTACACAGGGCCTTATAAGGTCTATATATACTTGTTTTACACAACCAAGAACTTATGTAGGACATAAGGGTACCAATTGAGATTATAAATTATTTTTATGTCATCAAAACTCCCTTTTTTGGGCTTCATATGCATCTTATAATTCAAACTAGGTACCTTATTGTAGGTAGATTGAGACACTTTGGTGAGATTTATTATAGGATGCCACTTCCTTTTTTGACACTTTATTGAAATGTGGGAAGATATTTTTAGTATATATAAACTCACATAATTTCTACCTAGACATAACCCTTCCTTATGAGCCTCCAAGTCACTATTTTTCATAACTTTCTCATGTCATTGTTTGAATTAGGGTGCTTTGCCCACAACCCTACCTATAGGTGAATACAGGTGTCCCTTTTTATTTTGTCATGGTATTAAATAGATATTAAAGACACACTTTGGGGTTAATAAATTAATAATTTATTTATATCTCACCTATATATTCCATTAGATCTCAAAACAATGCCTATCTTATTTGACTCGTGTTTGGACTGAGACATCATGGTTTTTTACCTTGTTGTAGGTGTTTACTACCTACTAGGGCATGATCATGATTGTCCTTGAAATATTTTAATCCCTAAGATTCAATATCATGTTATATAACTTTATTAACTTTAAAAATACTTATAAGACTTCACCACAATCTCATGCTAATTCAACTATTGATGTACCCTGCCTACCGTAGGTGAACCTTTACACAGTGTACAGATTGAGGACAATGTATGGGTTGAAATGTCATCTTATCATCTTAAATTTATGATAATTATTATCACTTGATAAATTTAACCATATATAAATTCTTGATCATGAAATAAGGGTTAGAACCACCATTTTGGAAAGCAAAGTTGTTTAAGGAATAAACCCTTGTAGATATCATTGTTTACCTTCAATAGTTTTGATAACAACTTTAATACCCCAAATGATCCTTTTACGCTAGCCACCATCCATTAAAACCTTTCATGTGTCTTGTATTATATAAGTTATACATTATTAAATCCTAAATATTCATTAGAAACCTTAGGAGGGATGTTTTTTGAGGTCACCAAAACCCATTGGGCCTCTGTTTGCTCAAAATAGGGATGAGAGCCCTGAACCATGCCTTGTCATGATTTGGAATATTTTTAGCTCAAAATATTCAATTTATACCTCATTCAAGGTATTACATGGTGGAACCACATAAGATAACTTCATTTAAGCTTTTTTCATGCTCCAAATTTCTCATCAAGAGTTCCCATTCTCTACTAGGAACACCTGTAGATGCTCATTTCTCAATGCAGGCAATAAGTGGAAGCAAATTGGTAGAGTGAGTATGTAAATTGGTATTCAAAAAATTAAAACTATTTAAAATCATTTAAAATTCATATTAAACACTATGGGACTCTTGAAACATGCTTCAACATCTTTACTTCAATGTGTTAAATCTCCATGAAAGCATATGAAGGTGTCCATTAATGGTAGAATTATGTGTAAGTATGGTATATGACTGTAAGTTCATGAAAATTATTTGAAGGATGAGTTTAAAAATAAAGGGACCAATAAAACATGTAAAATATAGAAACAAACTTTCATAACCCCTTAGAGCTAATAACAAAGCATGAGAACCAAGAGATGGCAGAAAACTAGTTATTGCACTTAGAAGAGACTAGTCTACCAATTCAAGGTTAGCAGCTAAGCAAAAAATCTAAAACTTTTTAAAAAAAATAATAGGTGTAAGGAGACATGGAAAAAATACTTTGGAGAAAATATGAGCAATTGGTTGTACATAATTACTCAAACCAAGGGAAAACTGATAGGGTGCATAGATTAGTAGGTAGTTTTAGAAGCTGAACTTCAAACGGATGGTTCATAAAGAAAAATTGATAATTATAAAACTTATTACTATGAAGATGGATATAAATTAGTTTAATATCACCTCCCATAAGTGTTTAAATTGAAAGCCTTTGTGCTGACTGTACCAGGTAAAAACCTAAGTGTCACTTCAATCTACCAAGTAGGGCAAAAATATAGTAGAATGATTTTGGAATAAAAATGACTATTTTATATTAAAAAAATAATATATATTATTTTAATAAATATTAATATACCCCCATGATCTTCCCCATGTGGCACACTTCCCAAAAATCCATATAAATGCCATTTTATCTCTTTTTCAACTGATTTATATAATTTTAGTTAGGGAACCTACAACCTTCTAATGTAACTAAAATCTATAACACTCCTAATGTCCTATTGGAAATTTTACATGAAGGTAATACACATAGGCACCTTGGTAAATGTGCCATTTACATTAATGACTCCTAAAGGCACATAAAATGACCCCTAATGGACAAATTGACTAATGTAACTAAGACCAAAGCTAATATGATCTTAAATAACATCAGATGACAAGTAATAATTCCCATGAAATATATTAGGACCCATTAAAAAATTTAAAATCAAAAATTTGACTAGGGGTGCCCTAATTTGACCAAAAAATCAAATTTGGTCAACAATGACCATATTTATTATAATAGTTTGAATTTGAATTTTTTGAAAGCCATTTGAAGTATGGAGAAGAAATGGTGGTAGGTTACAAGTCCAGTAGTAGAAAACAAAAACATAATGTAATCAAGGGGTAGAGAGGATATTAATGTAGTAACAACTGAAAAAGATAAGGAGAAGAATGGGTAGAGAATATTAACACAACAGTAGTTAGAGAGAGCAGCCAAGGAAGAATATAGCTTGGAGAAAATAGGTAGAGAGGATCAGAGCAACAAGATAAAAGACAAAATAGAATAAAGGAGAAGATATTATTGATATCAGTTAGAGATTAAAAGTGTCATCATTGAATGAATAAAAAGATAGTTTTTTGATCATCTACAATAGAAGAGTAATCAGCCAATAATAAACCATAGCAATTTTTTTTTGTAAGAGTTTATGAACAGATATAATTATAGGTATTTATTTGTAATAGTTGTTTTTAGAATAATTTAATATATGAAAGTGTGTGTTTAATTTCTACAACTCTATCCTCCCCTATTTCATCTTTCCTGGAATGTTCATTTTGTGCATTTCTAGCACTTGTGTCAAGCTTTGGGATTAGTCTAAAAATTTTAGTTTTTTTATTCTGCTCTTTTCCGCTTGAGCCTACATTCTATTTTTTTTACAACAAATAGTATCAGATTGATTAAACTATAAGCCCATTTAGATATGGCAGCAAGTAGTTTTAGTTCATGGCAACAACCCCCTACATTTGTTGGAAAGAACTATGATGTGTGTAGCATAAAAATGAAGACCATATTAAACTCTCAAGAGCTATGAGAGTTGGTTGAATGTGGATATAATGAGGTTACATATCTAAAAACCTTTAATACATTAATATAATCACAAAGGAATACATTGAAATAGAATCATAGAAATATGTCAAGGCACTTAGCTACATATAAATAACACTCAACGATATACAAATAACACTCACTGATTCAATATTTTTTAAGATAACAACAAATGAGGTTACATATCTAAAAACCTTCAATGCATTAATCCAAACACAAAGGAATGCATTTAAATATAATAGGAGAAATATTTCAAGGCACTCATCTACATACAAATAACACTTAGCTACATACAAATAACACTCGTTGATTCAAATTTTTTAAAGATAACAATAACTATCTATTTTAAATAAGCATGGGATATTCTTCAAAATGCATATCAAGGGAGTGAAAAGGTGAATCTTGTCAAATTTCATCTCTTAATAAGAGACTTTGAGACCCTATAAATGAAATAAAATGAGTCTATCAATGACTTATTCATAAGGACAATGAATATTGTCAATCAAATGAAGACATGTGGGGATACCCTTGAAAATCATAGGATCATAGAGAATGTGTTGAGGAGCCTTCCAATCAGATTCAACCCTATAGTGGTTAAAATTGAAGAGTCAAATGTTTTTAGATAAATGATAATATATGAGTTAATGGGTTCTTTGCATACCCATGAATAAAGGATGAATAGGTTAGCCACATCTTCCCATGAGCAAACATTCAAGACCAATATGAGAGGAAGGGGGAGAAGATCAAATAATATAGGAAGAGGAAGAACTTGTAGCATTCAAGAAGGTGGAAGGCATATCCATCAAGAGTCACATGGAATAGGAAGAGGAAGAGGAAGGAACAACAACACTTCTAGAGGAGGATCTATACAAAGGTATGATAAGTCTAATGTCTAATGTTATTATTGTAAAAAGGTATAGACACTATGCTAGTGAGTGTAGAAAGGAGGAGTATGATATGAATAGGCACAATGCAAATTTATCCAAAACATAAGATGTTGAACCTAATAATAATGAGAAAGGTGGAAATCATAACATGAAACATTAAGATCAAAGTGGTAAATAGACATAGTACTTGGATAGTGGTTGTAACAACCACATGAGTGGGAATAAAGAGATGTTCAACCACATTGATGAGTCAATAAAATCATAGGTAAAAATTAGAAATAATGAGAAGGTTCCCATTATGGTAAAAACAACATATCTATTTGCACCAAGCAAGGTGACAAAAGGCAAATTCAAGATGTTTACTATGTTCTCGAGTTAAAGCACAACCTTATTAGCATTGGGAAGCTTGTCCAAAATGGATACAAGGTTAGATTTTAGAATGATGAATGCATAATATTTGATAAGAGTGGTTGTAATACATAGATTATAGTAGTAAAGCTCACAAATAATTAGATGTTTCCATTGAGAATGTAGCGTGAGCTCAGAACAACATTCAAAACTATAGTAGATGAGTCTACTCTTTGGCACCTAAGATATGGACATTTAAGCTTTAGAGGATTGAAATTTATTCACAATAATTAAATGGTGAGAGGGTTTCCCCTTAAATAATATCCAAATAAAATGTGTGAAGGATGCATATTGAAGAATCAACATAGGAGTGCATTTATCATGAGTAAAGCATGGAGAGCCAAAGCCCCTTTAGAGACAATTCATTCTAAATTGTGTGTTCTAATGAAGACTCCATCCCTATCCAAGAATGTTTAATTCATGACATTCATAGATGATTTCAGTCGAAAGATATGGATCTACTTCTTGAAGAACAAATCAAATGCATTTGATACCTTCAAGCAATTCAAGGCCATGGTGGAGAAATAAAGTGGCCATTACATCAATATTTTGAGGATGGATAGAGGGGGAGAGTATATATCTAATGAGTTCATGAATAGTCTCAAGGATAATGGCATCAAGAATAAATTTACAGCAAGGTATACACCACAACAAAATGGTGTGGTCGAGAGGAAGAACAGGACCATCCAAGAGATGGCAAGGAGCATGCTAAAAGCAAAGGGTTTGCCTAATAATTTTTGAGTTGAGGCTATAGAAACAATTATATATTTATTAAATATTTATCCAATGAAGAGTGTTAGGGATATGATCCCTTAAAAAGCATATAGTAGCTAGAATCCATGTGTTGAACACCTTAGAGTGTTTGGATGTGTTGCATATGCACATGTACCCAAGCAAAGAAAGACAAAATGGGATGAAAAAGGTGATAAGTGCATTTTCATAGGGTATAGTGATCAATCAAAGGTTTACTAATTATGAAATCCTATCACCAAAGAACTCATAATTAATTGAGATTTTAATTCATTGGGCATGAATCTTGGGAGGAGAGACAAGAAGAAGAACAAGCACAAACAAGGGCTAGTGGACCTTTTATTGAATCTAAAATAGTAGGTAGTACAACCACACATGTACCAAGTCAGACCTTTATTTCAAAAAGGGCTGATTCATCTAGTGGAAATAGCCATGAAGGAGGTCAAGGAGTTGTTGATGAGTCAACATCATCTTCATCCAACTCAATTCAACCCATAGAAAGGACAAGAAGCTTACAAGAAGTCTATGAGTAATCAAGGTATGAGAAAAATGAATATGAAACTATGAATTATGCTCTCTTTTCATCAGTTAATCCTATCTACTTTAAATAAGCACTCAATGATAGCAAGTGGTGTGAGGCAATGGACAAAGAAATACATGCAATTGAGAGAAATTATACTTAGGAGTTAGTTGACCTACCAAAAAGAAAAGAGGCCATAGGAGTCAAGTGTGTGTACAAGACAAAAACCACTCGTGAAGGCAAGATAGAGAGGCATAAGGCAAGACTAGTGGTGAAGGGTTATAAGTAAAGGCCTAGACATGACTATAATGATATGTTTACACCTGTAGCAAGGTAATAAATGATAAGGACAATCATAGCCATTGTTGCTCAACACAAGTGGAAGGTGTATCAAATGGATGTCAATTTAGCCTTCTTAAATAAAATTCTATAAGAAGAGGTTTATGTGGGAAAACTACCTAGATATGAGATTCCCAATCATGAAAACAAGGTATATAGGTTGAAAAAGACATTAGCAAGCCCCAAGAGCATGGTACAGCTATATAGACTCTTACTTGTTAACCAATGACTTTAGCAAAAGTGCTAGTGAACTCACACTCTACATCAAAGAAAAAAAAGTGATATTTTGATTTTAGTTTTATATGTGAATCATCTAATATTTACTAAAAATACAAATTAGTCAATAGAAGATTTTAAAACAACCATGAAAAAAGATTTTAAATGACTGATTTAGGCTTCTTGAATTACTTTTTTGGGATAGAAATAAACAAATGGATAATGACATATTCATATGTCAATCTAAGTATGAAAATGAATTTTTGGAGAGGTTTAAGATGCTAGACAATAAACTAGTATCTACATCAGGTGATACAAACTTAAAGTTGTGCAAGGATGATTGCAACAACTATGTAGACCCCACATGTTACAAGAGCTTAGTGGGAAGCTTAATGTATTTGACTGCAACTAGACCAAACATCATATATGTAGTTAGTCTCATATCTATATTCATAGAGATGCCAAAAGAGACACATTGGCAAGAGAGTAAGAGGATATTGAGGTATGAGAATATAACAATATATTATGGAGTTTTATATACATCACTAGATGAGTTTTAACTAGTGGGTTACATGAAAAGTGATTAAGACGGTAGTTTTGATGACCAAAAGAGTAATTTGAAGTATGTATTTCATTTTGGGTTAGGAGCCATATCTTGGGCTTCAAAGATGCAACATGTAGTTTCACTTTCTACAATTGAAATGGAGTACATAACAACTAATGTAGTAACATGCCAAGCTATATGGTTGAGAAAGATACTTTTAGATTTACATGAGAAGAAACAAAGAGCTTATATAATATATTATGATAATATATCATTGATAGAATTGTCAAAGAACCCTATATTTCATGGTAGGAGCAAGCACATTACAATTGGGTATCACTTCATTCGAGAGTTAGTTGAGAAACATGTGATAGAGTTTAGTTTTTACAAATCAGATCAGTAGCTAGCTAATATTTTCACTAAGCCATTGTCAAAAGACATTTTCATGCATTTAAGAGGAAGGTTAGGGGTCATTAATGCAAAAAAATTGGGCCTACAAGGTTTTATGTTAGCTTTAGACTCTAACAGTAGAGCTCTAAACTCCAACAACCTAGCTTTAGACTCCAACAACTCAGTTCTAGACTCTAATAGGGTAGCTTCAGACTTGAACAGGATAGATTTAAACTCCAATAGCCCAAATCCAGACTCCAATAGCTGAGCTATAGACTTCAACAATCCAACTATAGATTTTATTAGGGAAACTACAAACTTCAATAGTCTAACTACATACTTCAATATTCCAACTATGGATTTTGGCAGGGTAACTATGAACTTCAATAGTCTAGCTATGGACTTCAACAATCAAGCTATAGACTTCAACAAAAAATCTCTAGACATACAAAGAATAATTTAAAATGGATATAGGAAGGTAAAGAAAAGTTATAAGGATGTTTTGAATGCTGAAAAAAGTCAACTAACCATGGTAGGAAGGTTAAGAATAAGGGGGAGTGTTCAAATAAACTATTTTTACCCTTACCTACCCATGTCTTACCTCTGAAGCTCCCCCTTAGCGACCATATTTATTATAACAATTTGAATTTTTTGAGAGATGTTTGTAGTTTGGGAGGAAAATGGTGGTAGGTGAGAAGATCAACAATAAAAAATAAAAAACATAATGTAAGCAAGTGGGCAGAGAGGAAATTATCACAACAACAGCTGAAAAAGATACAGAGAGGAATGGGTAGAGAATATTGATGCAAAAATAGTTAGAGAGAGAGAGAGAGAGAAACCAAGAAGGAATATACTCTATAGAAAATAGGCAGAGAGGATTAGAGAAACAAGATAAAATATAGAATAGAATAGAGGACATTCATAACTTACATCTTTGGATGCCATCAAAACTCTGGGTTTGATTTATTCTAGAATCCTCACAATAGGTCCAATGACAAGAAAAAAGGCACCAATTATATACCATATTTCTACTAAAAATGGATGCATGAAAGCCCATGCATTGGAATCAATCTCTTTAATGGGTACCACCACAATTATGCCTTATTCTACACAAGGCTGTTTGAAGTCCACAATATTCAACAATTGAAACATCACCAATGATTGCATCAAAGTTTTGGAGGGGTCCAACAATGAATAGTTTCACTAAAGTAGTATTCATATGGTTACTACTTTTATATTACATCATTAATTCTCCAATGTTGTACAACAATATTGGTGGGATTATTACAATGGAAAAATAATTTGACATAAAAACATAGGCATAACTATCGGTTTCATTAAAATTTAAAGTAGATACAAATTTTTAAGTCAACTTGCTTCACAAGGTCATCATAATTGGGTGTAAAATTTCTCGTTTCATAAAATCCAAATGTGTATGGAATAGTATAAGGAAGCAAATTTACCGCAACAAAAAACACATCAATGAAAAATCTTTTTACTCTATTGCTACCTTCTCCTATTGTCAAAAATTCCTAAAACTTATTTTTAGGGTCATGCCAATCAAGATCTCCTTGACATTATTTGGAAATACCCATCTTGGTGGCACTACTTTGCTTTTACCTAGTCATACACTATCATAAATTTTTGGTGTTATGTGAGATTAATTATGGTTGATGGTAGTTGAATATTCTAGAGGGGTAACTTGAGATGCCAATATGATTTGGCCAGTAACCAATGCTATGCCCACCAAATAAATAATCTCAAAAGTGGATCCCATCAAATCTCTATTTCTATCTAGTTGTATAGGACCTGCAATACCATTGTAATTAGTTTATAATATTATTTTCCATAATTGTG
The DNA here is from genome assembly GCA_037957365.1 of Torreya grandis. Classification (NCBI taxonomy): domain Eukaryota; kingdom Viridiplantae; phylum Streptophyta; class Pinopsida; order Cupressales; family Taxaceae; genus Torreya; species Torreya grandis. The sequence continues at coordinate 3,118,080 of JARHVA010001301.1, read as the reverse complement.
CTCCTACTTTGAAGACCTTTAAAGCTGCTAGTTCGAATTTTCTTCCACTTTGGTTTGATGGCATATATTTTTCTTAAAAATCAAAATTTCATCCTTTGTTCATGAATCATCAATATACTATCATAAGCATATAGTCCAAACACATTAAAAGAGGCATTCATTATGTGAGTTGTTTGTAAGCTTTTCCAAATTCTTGTAAACACACTGTTGTTCTAAATTTGGGCTATGTTGATGCAACCCAATCACACCTTGAATTGAGTCTATGTCCAAGTACATTTGAATCTGAAATAGAGGATAACCAATTTGTGACCATCTAAACATAACCAATGCTCAACATTCCCGTGCCTTTTAAGACCAAAACATCTAAATTCATATGGACTATAAAAACTCATGCCTCTACCCATCCCAATTTGGTCAATTACAAGAGGCATAGTTTATTTATTGCTAATATTAGTTACCACATTTCCTAGAGCATCCCCTATTACAAAAACTCCATTTCTACCATGGTCATCAACTATGCACATTGCCACAACTTCCTTTCGGTTGTAATAGCCCACTAAATCCTGATCCTATGGAGGGGGCAAATTGAATTTTCTCTATAGGTGATATAGAGTAAAAATGGGATTTTTTTTGTAGTATAATGGTCCTATGAAATTCTTTATTTCTTTTTAGAGGAAAAATAAGAGGTAGGAATTGTGATTTACAGGGAAAGAATGGTAATTTTATTCAACAACGACTTGCCACTAGACAGGAAAAAGATTTGTAAGTAGGGAGATGAAATTGCCCCCCACCACTAATAGGGTCATAAACAAACCCTCTAAATATTAGTTACTCATTTTTAGGAGAATCATTTGTTTCTACAGTTACAAAACATGAAAAATAACATGGGACCGAATGTTCCAAAAAATCTAGTCAATTGTAGTCTCCATGGGATCAGAGCAATTCTAAACATTTGGAAAAAAATAATGAGAGTCATCCAGATAAAATAATCACATCAATATCTACAAAGGACAAAAGTGGTATTTAGAGTTAACTTGGTATATGTGATACAATATTAGCCTTTGTTTCGAAGGAATTGTATTTTTTTTATATTATATTTAGTGGTTTTTTTAATTTATAGAATACATTTTTCTTTTATGTATTATATTGTGAGAGACTATTTTTATGGTTTGCTACACCAACAAAATTATAGTATTAATGTAAACGAAATTAATTACAGTGTAAAAATTAAAATAATATTAATCAATTTGAAATTCAATCATACAGGCATTAATATAAAAAATTTCATTTCACAAAAAAATTTCACATCATATTGTGCTTCTCAAGCATTTTCTTTTCTTTTTTGAGGTATATTTTCCTTTTAACCACTGCATTCCCTCCCACTTGGAAGCCATCATCAAACGAGGATTAGCTGAAATTAAATAATCAATTGTCCACTGCAAGCCTTCAAATTCCCCTGTAAACAAATATTCATTCTAGTCCTATAAGAGACCATAATTCTACATAATATTATTAGTATATTATAATAATAATGATAATAATAATAATAATAATAATAATAATAATAATATATATGATTAAATTTTATAAACTTATATATATAAATGAGTTATATATAACAATTAAAATAGTATTATATTATTGTCATATTTAATATCTTTCTAGTATGTTAATATTGAATTTTAAGTTATATTTTAATATAATATATTATATTTTTATATACTATATTATATATTAAAATATATAATTGTCTTATTACATTTTATTATATTAAATATTGAAATTTAACCTATAATTTAATATTATATATTTTTATATTATATTATAATCAAGATATATTATCACACACACACACACACATACCATATTTTTAATTATATAATATATATTATTAATCTATAATCTATAATATATTATTATAATAATATTATAGACAATAATATTAATTAATATTACATTATATTATAATATACAATTAATATTAATAAAACTATATACTATAACATATTCTATTAAATTTAAAATGATACTATATTAATAATATAATAATTAACACATGAAAACATACACATGAGAGTGAGCATGTCCACCTTCCAAGTGTTTGATTAACTTTAATTTCTATGGTGGATCTGAGATAGGACCAACAACAACAACAAGAAAACCCCTATAATATTTAAGAGCAGAAAGAGACACCTATTCCATGCAGCATCCAACTATTCAAGTATGGGAAGGGATTTTGCATGATGAGCGAAGAGGGTGTTAAAAAACAAAGGAAAAAACAAAATAACCATTCAACGTCTCTGCCTAAAATGATTCCAATCAAAATATGAACATTAGTGTTGGGAAGAAGATTAGAAACATCAACATTTTGAAAAATGGATCTCAATTTATACTCTCATCAACCTTCATTTCATTTAATCAATCAATGTTAATTACCCCTAAAAGGGAAAGAAGACTGCTCAATTGAGATAAGCAAATCCTCCAACAGGGCTTCACCCAGATCCTTTAGTTCCACAACTAATTTCTCCTTCACCTTGCTTTCTTCTGATGATTGGGAAATTATACCCAACATAGACAATGAGGAAGGCTCATGAATAAGATCATCTTTAGCCTTATCAAATGGAAACCTCACATTATTTGAAGTGGATGATGATGAAGAAGAATAATTAATTGAATAAGCAGATGACAAAGATGTAGAAGCAACTTCAAGATTCATGAAGTTAACTATTCAATTCTCGACAAGGGATCTCTACATGGTTTTAATAAGAATATTAAAGAGAGCACGTGGGCCTCTCATGATGAAGGTAAATTGATCATAATCCATGTTTTTTCTTCTATAGTGTTAAAAGTCCCTAGGCAAACATGAACACCATGCCTATTGGAATCTATGATCTCCATTGCATATTTCCCCCATGACGCTTTCTTAACTGTCACCAGGGTAGGAGTGTAATTGAATATTCATCTCTTTTGTCTCTTGTGAGATGAATTTGGGGGATTTTCCCCATTGTATAAGCCTCTGGCTTAATGAACAAGCATGAATAATTATAGACCTATTATTACCACATCTTTTTTAATAATTCTAATGCTGCACAAAGACCAACGATATCATTGAAAACATTAAAAAAATTGTTTGTTAAGTACTAAGTTTGTCCTGAAATACTATTTTTGTTGAGTGTTAAGTTAGTCCCATGCCTTTTATTTTTACTTAAAAAATATACAAGGACAAATGTCATCGGAGTAAATGAAGAATACATAAATGGGAGAAAAAATGTGTCAATGATGACTATTCATAAAAATCATCTTGAGATGTATTAAATGAGTAAATTCTCATAAAAAATAATAATTTAATTAGAAAAGATCATTTCAAATATACAAGTATTTATAAATGCCTTATCTAAAGGTTTTTTAGTGTTAAAGGTATAAATATAGGTGATGGTGAAAGACTCCTTTGACAACATCACAAGTCTATTTAAAAAAAATAAAAATAACACAAAAAAAAAAATCTTTCTGAATTTTATTAAATAAATTTAGATGAATATTATGAAAAATAGTTGAAACAACATCAATCAAGGGAAGCCCATAGTTTTAACAATCTCCCAATAATACATAATATTAAATAAACTATTATGTACTTGAGCAATTGTTAATGTATTGAATAATGTGAGAACATTGTTTTGAGTATTGTTGACTCTCAAGTCACATTGCCTTCAAATCAATCTCCTTTTTAGATTGGAGGGTTAAGCCATGATTGGATGCAGGTTTTGGGTTGTAACTAAAGTGTATAAAGGGTTGGGGTTGGTGTTGCCAAGGCAAAGTTCAATGAGAGAGAGGCTAAGTCCAAAAAGAGAAATCAAAGGCTTTACACAAAATTTTGGCCTTCCTTCACACTTTTTGCATGAAGGAAAGAGTAATCTCTCCCACCAAAAAAAATGTGAAATTAAAGAGGCATAAACAATAAATGACATGAAGACTTAAGTCTTCGAAGCAAAAGGAAGGACTCATGCTTTCCCATAAATAATTATTGCAATTTTTTCTTCATCACTCATCACCAAAAAACATGAAGGTGGAATGCACAAAAGGTGAGTCAGAACTTTTGAACATGCAAAGATGAAAAAATATGTGAAGTCCCAAGACCGAATAGAATTTCATGAATATGGAAAGCCCAAGTGACTACCACATGTTCTTAGAAGGCATCAACAATACACTAAATTGAAATTGATGGGCATTTACCTATCACAAAGATGTCATACTTGGCTCATTCAACAACATATTGACAAATGAGGTGTTAACACTTAACAAAATGGAAAGCGGAGTTCACAAGGTGGTAAATGGTAGCTTAGTTAGCACTTCTAAGAATGGGTGGCACCTGTCTAAGAACATTCTCCAAGTATTATCAGATCCAACTAGAAGTGATGTGGCAAGCTGCATAATGAAAAGGTGGTAAATATTAAATTCTTATAGCTCAAATTAATGAATTTAGTTGGGTCAATGATGAATATAAGTGACAAAAGTGATGGAACCAAACCCAAATATTCCAAGGTAGTAGCTTCAAGATATCTATGATTGTATTCCCATACATAAAATCATTTTAATTCAACTTGGATTAGTAGGTAATTAAATATTGGTTATTGTAAAACCAATGAGAAGAGATGTTAAGCCAATAGGTTTTAACCCAAAAAAATTATCACCAAGCCTTGAAGACGTAATTAGGATCCTAATTAACTTTGGCCCATCCCTATCTGATTTGTAGAGAGATTTATGTGCCTTGAGTTTTGATGTTCATTTAATTTACTTAGTTTTATTTCTATAAGGTAATTAATGATTTGTAGACTTCCCATTGACTATAAAATCTTGATTCTTTTATTGTAAAATGGTTAAAAAAATTTAGGCATAAAAATGCTACCAAACTTTTCCCTCCATGAGCCCCTTTATCACTTGAGTCTTGTGACTAATGAGAATTGAGTTTGCCTTTCTTCATGATTCTTACATTCTATATGCACCTTTGTGATTTTTGATCTTTATTTGTGGATTCACCTTCCCTCTCATTGTTGTCCATCCCTTAACACCTCTATGTAAAACTAGTCTCTCTCTTGTAGGTTGTATGTTAAGCACACCTAGGTCTATGCATGCATTATCTATGGACCATTAATCATCCCTCCTACTGTTGTATTGAGTCTTGTGCCTCTGTGGGAATTAATCATGTGAGAGTAGAGTCTATTTTGGATATTGTGTAATGAATCCATGTTCTATATAGTTATCTTGTGTTATTTAAAGCTGTAGGTGTGCTCTCTCTAATCTTGGTGTATCACTTTTTTACATCTCAGTAATCCCCTCTCTCCCTTTTCCCTAAAACATATTTTAGATTTAGTAGTAGTAATAGGTTCTTTCAGATATTTTTAGGCCTACATGCTAATCCTAAATTAGAGGCACTTAGTTTAGAAGGAAGCTAGCCTTCTCCAAAGGTTCATCCTAAGGAGTGCAAGGATCCCACACCTTGGGGATGATCCCATTGTTTCATTGAATCATCATTCAATTCAATGGGTGTAAGGTTTGAGTGATATTAGTTTATGTCATGCCCAATGGGACTAGAGTTTATAAGTTTGGTTGAGATTTTGGTGTTGATCTTAGTTGATTTATGGTGTTGAAGACCCCCTACAAGCACCTGATGACTCCAAGTACCCCTAGTTTACAAGAGATTAGTTATTCACCTTAGGCCAAGACAAATGAGATCATCCTCAAGAGGTATTGATTTTCATTTCATTTAATTTCCTATACCCTCTAGAAAAAGAGTTAGAGCATCCTTGTCTCTTATTAGGAGAGCTAATGATTCAATACAGTCATCCCCTAGATCTCAATCTACACCTCCTTTTAGTAGATTTCCCCAGCCTAAAGGAAGACTCTTTCTTGTTCCTTTCATGGCTACCCAAAGAAACCAACTATTTTTGACCCTTAATGGAGGTATTCCTTTGACTCTAGCTCAGTATGATGACATTCCAATTACAACTCTTAAGAACTTGTCATATTTTGTCAGAGAGAATGTAACTACCCCCATAGAACACATACAAGATATTGATAATATTTGATCAGTCCACCATGTCACTAAAGATAATTTGGAAGTTAGTTTATTTAAAACTTCCTTAAAAGGGAAAACTTCCCAATGGTATAGAAGTTTGAAACCTGGTTCTATTCACACCTGGGATGAACTAGGAGAGAAACTAAGCAAGCAGTTTGAAGACAAGAGTGACCATCTATCTTTGATAGAGCATCTCACCACCATTAAGAGATCCCCACATGAGCTAATGATTGAATTTAATTTTATATTCCAAAGAGTCTAGGATAGAATACCACTTTTATTTAAGCCATCTCCAAATACTACATTCATATATTATTTGAGGTCTCTAAATAGTGATATAATTATAATGATCTAATAAATGGGGGAGTTGTACTTCCTGATGTGTGTGACATTATGGTTAGGGATATGAACTATCTAATTTAGGATGGAAAGATTACTCACATACCTCCCATGCATCTCTTTCTAGAGCCACCACCCAGTCAGCCTACTACTCAACCTTCATTGGCACCTATCCCTATTTTAGTTAGCCCACCAACTACAATTATTGCTCCTCATAATAAGATACATGAATTTAAATCATTGTTTCATAGCTTTGAGAATGAGTTAACAACTTTAAATAGGTATTAAACCCAACATTCTAGACCATATCGACCATTTAATCAACCTTATCAACATGTTAGGAAGCCTTATCAAGGTAATACACAAGCTCAAGGCCAGCTCACTTACCCTAGACCACCTAATGCATGAAGCACCAATGATACTATCACATTAGGTGTTATTGTGCCTATCCAAAGTAATATATCCCAAGATTATGAGTCGTGTTTTCCTTGCAATCAACCACACAATCAAGCTACATGTGTAAATAGAGTGTTAAATCAATCATTGATGGTTTAAATCATATCATATCCCAAAGAGTAGCTAAGGGAGTCAAATTCATAAAGGTAATAAGTGCATGAGCAAGCCTGAATACAATAAAATGAAGCTACTTTGGTAAATTGGCAAGATAACAGCTTCATTGGCATAAATGAGAACCAAGTACTAAATGTAATCAATAATCCATTGGCTTATAATACAAGGTTTAAAATAAGAGCAATAGAGGGTAAGTAATCTCCCTCATTTGGTCAAACCTCTATATTTCACAAAATCCACATGAAGTTGTCAAATGAAAGGTAGTTTCTACTAGCACTCAAGCATAGACAAACTAGCTTGCCCAAAAGGAGAATCAACCTCAAGTCAGTCAACATGCCAAGAAGGATGTTTCTATCTCAAAATTTCAAACAAAAGGATATTAAATTACCTTTAGAATAGTGTAATAAATGAATAAGACAAGTTTGAATGTGACCATGTGGGAAGCCTTATCCATTCCTTCTCAAAAGAATTTGTTGTAAGAAGTATTGAAGACCTTCCATCTACATGAGCCAACAAAAGCCACTTTAGCTACTTCCACAAGTTTGTGTCAACCTAAAGAAGGAGAACCTAGTATGAGCAATAATACCCCACCATTTTATATCTCCTTGATCATAGGTAAGCATATTTTCCATAATTGTATGATTGATTCAGAAGTGAGTAGCTCAGTCATGCCCAAAAAGATAGTTGATGTGTTGGGTATAAAGTATAACCAAATTGTAAAAAGAGTTATCCAACTAGATGACACAAATTTAAAAACTATAAGGATCATTAAGGGTTTGAACCTTACTCTACATACATTTCCTAACCTCTCCATCACCTAAGACATGTCAGTTATAGATCTGCCCCTTTTTCCATTTATCTTTCGAGAGACTTCATTGAAAAATGGGTGGGTACTTGTCATCTGCCTAGTCACACATGTTGTTGAGGACTAGATATGGAACTAATATAATTATCAAGGCTAAGCCTATTTTAAAAAATCATATAGAGCCATACTCATCTATCCTAGTCAACATTAATAATATAATGCATAAACAAGAAGATATTTATGTTCTTCATGAGACTACCACACCTTTAGAGGAAGTTCTAGATGTTGCACTGGGTGAGTGGGATAATGATCATTATGGATTTGATACATATGATTTTATAGAGGAAATAGGGCTGGACACTTACTAAATTTAGGAGGACTCTTTTTTCCCAAACCTCATGAAGAATTGAGAGGACCTTAAAGGAACATGGCATCAAAAATTTGATGGCTCTAAAAGTAGAAATGGCATGTGCAGGTGTTGTGATGATCTCCCCTCAAAAGGAGAAGTAATTTCACACCTATATACTATAGTTCATCTACACCAATAATGTGGCCAAATATATGGCTATTGACAAAATTTTCAAAGGAGATCTAGTAATCAAGTGGGACAAGGATAGAGCAAATCATAGGAGAGACACAAAGTTTGATTCCATGTGGAGTGGCCCCTATGTCATAACTAGCTATAAATAAACCAATGTTTTTTAGATCTCAAATTTGAATGGAGAATATCTGTCTATCCCAATCAATGGGATCCATCTCAAGCATTGATTTTAAAAGTACTTTTCAAGTTGTATATTAGATTAGCTACCTTTTATTTCCTCTAAGTGTTATTTCACATTAATTAGTTTTTTCTTTCCCTAAGTACTTTTTTCACATTTACTTTCATTCCCTACTTTTCTATTTTTTTTTAAGGCACATCTTAGTTATTTAGTTTGTTCAAGGTGAAAAAATATGCACAAGAAGCTAAGGCATGACTCTTGCACATAAGGGTTGTACTTCTAGAATATCAAGAGTTTTGAGTGCTTATATGACTCCATGGCCACTGGATTGCTTCAAAGGTTATTGGATTATTTTTTATTAGGAAAATAACTCGTAGATGTCACCAAAATGTTTAATCTCAAGTCACGTTGCCTTCAAATATCATTTTAAACTCAAAGGCCTAAGTCATGATCAAATGTAGGATTTGGGTTATAGTTAAAGTGTATAAAGGGTTCATGTTGGCCATGGCAAAGTTTAATGAGAGGCTAAGTCCAAAAATATAAATCAAAGGCTTCACATAAATTACTTAGAAATTTTGGCCTTCACACTTTTTGTATAAAGAATTATCATTATAAAAGACATGAAGAGTTGTCATAAATTTGGCACAAATTCATGAAGCACGAAGGAAAGAGTAGTCACACCAAAAATAAATGAAAGCAAAGAGATGAAAATAAAAGATGTGAAGACTTAATTATTTAGAATAAAATTCATGCCAAAATGTTGACACAAAAAGACATGAGGAAGGAAGGACTCATGCTTTCACATGAATAGTTTTCACAATTTTTACATGATCAATCATTGCCAAAAGTGTGGAGGCAAAATGCACAAAAGGCAAGTCAGGAATTTTAAGTGCATATAGATGATAAAATACACAAAGACCCAAGGCTGAGTATAAGTGCGCAAAGATAGAAATCCCAAATGACCATCACATGTTCTTAAAAGGTATCAATGATTCACCAAATTGAAATTGATGAGCATTTGCCTATCATGAATATGTCATACCAAGCTCATTTAATAACACAATGACAAATGAAATGTTAACACTTGTCACAATGGCAAGGGGAGTCCTCAAGTCAACAAATGGTAGTCAAGTCAGCACTTCTAATAATGAGTGTCACTTATCTAAGAACATTCCCCAAGTATAACAAGATCCAACAAAAAGTGACATGGCAAGATATGAAATGAAAAGGTGGAAAAGACTAAACTCCTAGAGCTCACATTAATGAATGTAGTTGGGACAATGATGAAGAGAAATGATAGAAGATATGGAACTAGGCCCAAATCTTCCAAGGTAGTAGTTTCAAGAGATCCACAGCCACATTCCTATACATGAAATCATTTCACTTCAACCTAGGTTGGTGGTCACTTGAATATTGGTTTTTGCACAACCAATGAGAAGAGATGTTGAGATGATAGGTTTAAACTCAAGGAAACCATTATGATGCCTCAAATATGTAACCATGATACCAATTAACTTTGGCCCATCCCTATCTAATCTATAGATAGATTTATGTACATTGATCTCTAATGTTCATTTAATTTCCTCATATGTATTTATCTATTGTAATTAATAACATGTGGGATTCCCATTTCCTATAAAAACTTGAGTCTTTGTAATAGGGTTTAAAATTTTTAGGGACATAAATTCTACCAAAATTTCCCTCCAAAATCCCCTTTACTACTTGATCCTTGTGACTAATGAGAATTGAGTTTACCTTTCTTCATGATTATTGCATTCTATGTGCACCTTTGTGGTTGATATTTGTCTATGGATTCACCTTCCCTCTCATTTCTATCTAATTTTTAACACATATTTTCATAGGTTGCATCTCTCTTGCATGTTATATGATGTGCACACCTGATTTATAAAGGCATTATCTACGAACCATTTATTGTCCCTCCTAGTGTTGTATTAAGTCTTGCACTTCTATGCCAATTACTCATGTGAGAATATCTTACATTTTGAAGATTTTGAAATGAGTCCTTATTCTCTACAATTATTTGGTGTTCTTTAAATTCATAGGGGTGTTATCTCTAATCTTGGTGTATCACCTTTTTACATTTTAGCAATATTAAGTCATGCACCTCTATGCCAATTACTCATGTGAGAATATCTTACATTTTGAAGATTGTGTAATGAGTCCTCATTCTCTGAAATTATTTGGTGTTATATAAAGTCATAGGGGTGCTCTCTATAGTCTTGGTGTATCACCTTTTTACATTTTAGCAATCCCTTTTCTCTCTTTTTCCTAAAATAGATTTTAGATTTAATAGTAGCAATAGGTTCTTTCAGCTCTTTTTAGGCCTTTATCATGATCCTAAATTAGATACACTTAGTTTACAAGGAAGATGACCTTATTTGGAGGTTCATCCCAAGGAGCGCAAGGGTCCATAACCTTGGGGATGATCTCATTGTTTCACTGAACCATCCTTCAATTTAGTGGGTACAATATTTGAGTGATAAAAAGTATGATGGATATTAAAAGAGCAACATTTTTTCAAGCTTGGTTTTCTTGTTTAACCCTAGATCTATGATTTGTGTTTATTTAATTGTAATTTTTTCAATAAAATTGAAGCTTTATTGAGAGGGTAAGGTTTTCACAAATAATGCATCTCCAATCTTGAGCAAGAGGGGGAAATATGAGGCCTCTTGTAGTAAATGTTGGTACTCTTTTTGCATTTGATTCTAAATTTAGAAGAGTGACTAAAGTAGCCATAGAATTGGTAGTAAAGGAAATGAACAACAATAAAAGTTTGCTTAGTGGAATAAATCTAGAACTTAGAATGATGGATTCTAATTACAGTTCTTTCATAGGCATCATAGTAAGTTAACAAATTAAAATTTCTTAGTTGTGTTTATAAAATCAACTTTATTTATAGGTTATTTTACTTTTGAAAATATTTAAGTCTCCATAGACTTATTTTATTTAAATGTGTATGAGAGCCAATGGTTTTTTGAGTGGTTAGCTCTTTTTTTTTCTAATATTAAATAAATTCACATAGCAACAAATGTTGTTCTGCCCATGTTTTATCCGTCAAGTAGAAAATGGTCCATGTCAAATTAGAGGGTGGCATTAGAAAGAATAATAGGGGGCATGCTAATAGAACCATCTAATAATTTTATGGGTATTGTAAAGAATGAATTTTATCCTTTTCTTCATTGTGACAATGCCTTGATTCCATCTTTTGATAACTTGTCATGAAAAATTTAAGGGAGAAAAAATCAAACATACTACTTAGATAAAAAAATTTAAATAAAAATAAAAATTTATAAAAAAATGAATTTAATAATAAATTTATAAAGACAAATATTTAATCCGCCTATCAAGACCTAGAGTATGTATGAAATACACAAATCCCATCAACACGTTGAAATTTACAATACATTGAAACACATAATCTAAAACCAGGACATTCAAAAGATTGCATATGGAACTATACAAAGAACATCGATCCCAACAACACAATGAAATAAATAGAAACCCATGAATGCCTCACCATCATTATTTATTTTATATGCATCTCTATTACTATTCTTATGAACCCACTCATGAGTATAAACTCTTTTATCCCTACAATATAAATCAATGTCACACCAAAAAATTAATATACATTTATAGAAATTTATATTTAGGATTTGAAAAATTACCATGAAAATAGATAAAATCAGATTTCAAGAGAAGTGATTCTTACCCTCCTTTATAAACTATTGAAAATCTTAGGTATATTCCTTCAATAGGTTGATTGTGTAACTGAATTGAAATAATAATACAACTCTAGGTCTCCATCAAACAACTGATGAGGATAAAAAATGAGTACGATGAGCCCAACCATTGATATCTCATTCCACCCCATCAATTAGATAAAAGGTTGAAAAGAGTTATATAGACAAAAACTCAATGATATAATGGTATAAAAGAGTAAAATGTGCATTGAGAGTATACTATCTCATTCTTGCATTTTTTCTTCTTATATATATATATATATATACCTTTGCAGTGTCGATTTGTTGAACTCTTTCATCCTTGGGCTTAGCTCATCCTTTGATTGTACCTAAAACCATGAAAATGACATCAACAATACCTATGTTAAGAGAGGATAATCAAAGTAAATCATCTATATAATTGCCACATAAAAATCATCTATTAAACTGCAATATAAAATACATAAATCATTTATTACATTATTATAAAATGTTTTAAGCTATGTATTAAAACCTACAGGTAACCATTGGGTAATCATGAGTATCCAAAAAATTTAGACAAATGAGTAACCTACCTACTTGCCATGGTATAGGTAGATCCCTAATATAAAAAATAGTTTCTGATAACTGAAATTATCAGGGCTTGACTTGACATTGATCTGGTTATAGGGAAAACATATGGAAAGTGTTTAAAAAAATCCATATGCATTTGTTTACAAGACTATTTTTAGTTTAGGTTATGTTATTGCTATTATAAACTACTCTAAACTATTTTGATATAGGATTCATAGACTCTGGGGTTTGATATAGCCATGGGACTAACGATTCATCATCATTATTATAAACCATGGGCTTTAATACAATCACAACTCACTTCTATGCTTCTAGCTAATGTCACACATATATTTAACAATGTTTGTGAATAAATGAAATGATGATTTCAATAGACTGTAATGAATTCATTTGATCTCTAAATGTTTGTTACCATCTTGGCATTTCTAGTATAGGGTTTGAAATTTGGATTACTAGTATATAAGTCAGTTACATTAGTAGACTATTTTATTAGACTATAAAAAGCTAACAAAAGGCCATAAAAAAAAAAAATTACACTAAACTATCCCAAATACCATTCTATGATCTTCCAATGAAGCAATACTATGAAGATCAAATTAAATCTCTACATACTAATTGTAGTGAGGGGAATAAGTATAAAGTATTATTTAAAGAAGATCAAATTGAATATAATATGAAAATATTGGATTATTATAAGCCTCTCAACTTAGTATAAACTGAGCATATATCTTTGTAAGTCTATCCAAAGACCAACCAAATAATATAATAAACTAAGTATAGAAAAATCAATGGCAAAATAAATCAGAGTATTCCAATTGAACATCTCAATACAACATTCAATATATAGTGGTATTATATAGTTTCCATGTTTACAATTCATTAATATATAGATATTTTAAATAATTTTGATAAAAATTAATAAGAGAACACCACATTATGCTTGTGTATCTCTAGAATAAGGCTAAAATCTACTATAGACATGTTATTCTTAATCAAACATAACATAAAAATACATGTTTTTCTAATCAAGTATCAATGATTTTCCATCAAAATTGAGCCACCCAATCTTAATGATCAGAATGAAATCTAGTTTTATGAATCCATTTAAAATTATGGGGATCACAAAATCTCTTATCCTTCCTCAATCAACCTCAGATTTTAGATGCCTAAATTTCAAATTTCAGCATGCTAATTTTCTTCATTTTATTTTTGATAATTGTTATTTGCATTCTCTTCAAAATTTGTTGGACTCAGATCTAGTAATGCAAAAAAAAGTGTAGTGTGTTTTAAAAATTATTAGTTAATCCACTTATTTCACATGTAAATTTCCAATTTTCTAGAGCTCTATCAAATAGAAAATTAAGGAAATTGCATCTAGTTGTATAGAGCCTCAAGCAAGTCTCAAAATTCTTGTCAAGTTTGGTTCTTAACTTTGAATTTAGAAATGAAAAATCACTAAAAATTATTTCATCTTCAACTAATCCCAAAATCATTGTTTGGCATAAATTCTCAAGATTTAAAATATTTTGACATACCATCACATAGTATTTCACTCAAACTTAAGGTAGTCCATAGTCTAGTGATAGAGCCATCTTTGAAAGCATTCTCCAAACTTTAACATGTTCCAAAATTGTTGTGGAAAATCAAGTAGACCATTCCCTTAAATTTGTAACATCTAAAATTCCTTCAATTTTTTTACCATTCAATTCTACACTCTTGCAGAAGTGTTGTGCAAAGGTTTTGATTTTATTTTGAAAACCTGATGAGCTAACATTATTCCAATACTAAGGATACCCCACAACCATGGCTTCTAGTAGTTCATCTCGAGGAAAAATTTATCTAATATTTGAAGAGAGACATTTTATAATTTACTTCAAGGTGGACCTTATAGAGGATAAAATATCAAGGAATTGATCCCTTATAACTAGAAATTCTTGGAGTCTATTAGATCTACCAACTATGTTAAAAGTGTGTAGGATTATTTTGTATCCTCACACTTATGCATATAAATTTCCATCTTCATTAAACTGTAAATAATTACTACAATGTTTAATAATTGTCATAAATTTCTAGCTTGTGAACTTTTGCCTTGTAAATGATGGTTCTGTTGGATACAAAATATCAAGTGTAAGGCATATTAATTTTATCAACTTGTTATAGTATTAAATTTACATTGTCATTTCTTTAGATTTATTTATCATTAAGTTCATTTCATCCAATATGGGTAAAATGTTGGAAAAGGTCAATAATGTATCTATATCACTTAATCAAATCAAAATATCTAGATCTTTTTCTATTGTGTGAAGATGTTCCTCCATTACTCCCATCAATGACTAATATTCTACATATATTCAATATGCTGATCCACTAAGAGAAACCATCAGGTATTAAAACCCTTAATTAGCTTATTTCCTTATGTTAAACATTAGTAAAATGTTGAAATTATAAAAGAATTTTCAGACTTCTACAGTAGTATGAATGGATTTCATGAATAAGAACTTCAAATTTGGGGATTAATGTAAACTTGCTCACAATTTTGAATGCCAAATTCATTATATGTGTCATGCAATGAATACCAATCATATATGGTGTATAATAAGTTTGTAACCTTACACAAATACCAATTCTTTGACTTTGCATAATTGATGCTCCATCTACCCGTACACAAACAACTTTTATTATAATTGATAAGTAATCCATGCCACCAACCTATTTTAAAGTATACTTGACAAGCTCAAAAATGTTTTAGGAAGTTTATTTTTCTTTCATTTTATGACTAGTAAGAAAATAGGGTTGATGAACATGGTTCACAACAATGTAAACATGCACACATAACCAATAAGTATTATCTATGGTTGTAAATTCATCAACAAATAATGATAAATATCTTAAAAGCCTTATTTTCTCTTTCAGATCCTCCTTTTTTACTTGAAAAAGATAATTAGACCATTTCCAACCATTAATATCTGACCAATGAGTATTTGGAAAGTTTAGGATGCCAATAAATTGTAACATGTCCTTATACCCCAGATAATTTGTCATTGGTCGACCTTTGTTTGAAACGTAAAAAACAACACAAAGATGTATAGTCTTTAATAGTTGGTTGATTTCAATCATTTTTCCAAACAAAGTTGAAATGTTTCTTTCACTTTCATTAACATTTTCATGTATTTTCAAGTATTTTTCACATACACTTGAATACCTAACATGAAGAGACTCTTCTTTTATTCTCCATTGTATCAATGATTTCTCCTTTCTGTTTATAATTTTATTTTCATACACTTTCCCCACATGCTTCTCTATGGTATGTAGATTTAACTACAAATGATTTTCCCTCCCAAGTTTAAAACTACATATATTGTACCTGAACTATTTTTTTGGCTCATTATTCATTCAAAATAGGTTAAATAAAATTATGCTCATAAACCTAGTCAACTTGAAATTCCTCAACATGTCCCATTGGCATGACTTCCCTTTTTCAAAGTGATTACGACTTTCATGAACTATTTTTGGTATTGAATTAATAATAATTTCACTACCAAATTTTATAAAATCACCTATGTCATGATCATTATTATTTTTAATTTCATATTACGATTGAAAGTAAATAGAATCCTACTGAACATGATCTTGATCATGGGAAATAATGTTGAGTTCTAGTTGATATTATAAACTAATATTTCTTGTTAAAGATTATTCTTGTTTATGTTTACAAAAATATGACAATAAGGTATTTAGCTTCAATGAACCCCCTATTTTTTCCCATCACCTGAACTAGGAGTAGACATTTTCTAGAAATAATACCTTTGAGTATCAACTTTATTATATGAATTGCAAATTCATATCACTCCCTTCAAGGATGAAAATATCGGTGATAATCATTGTGCTACATATTGAATTAAATTTTATATTAAGTCTCTATCATTATGAAAAATTACATTTTGAAAGTTGACACCTAAAAAATAATAATGATATCAACACATTTAATCAGAAAAAAAACTGGAAAATGAACTACAAAAACCTCCATTCAAAAAATGATATCATAGACATAATTACCTCATAAAATTTCCATTCTCTATACATTTTGACTTCATTAGTGCAAATATAGAATGGAAATTTTACAAGGAAATTCAAAATATGGATATCAAAAAATAATTAAAATTTTGACTCTGTTGGCAACATGGTCCAGGGATTTTTTTTCACTTTAAAAAATATATTAGTTAATACACGTGTCAGTGACTTACATGTCTAATAGTGGATGCACAAGATACATACTATTAAGTTCAAAAAACATAGAATTTTCACTCAACACTTAATCTATGGTTGATATGTTAATATATACCATCCAATTATTTTCTAACTTTAGATATTACTTTTACAAATACAAGGAATTGAAGCTTAATGTCTTAAATGGCATAGATTATCACACATATTACAAATAATGTTAAAATAAAAATAAAAATACCAAGCTACATAATGCAAAAATATATAAATTAAAAATTGAATGAAACCAAAATACTTTGAACCAAACCCCAACTTGTATGCAAAACATTAAAATAGGGGCCAAAACAAATCACACAAGAGTTAACCACTTTCTTAGTAACTGTTTTGATGCACTTTACATCTCTATTTTTATGGCTATAGAGTAACAATGATTCTTGGACTATTTGATAACTTGAATTTTAGGGACCATAGTTGGGCATTTATCACCTCTCATTCCTATAGATTATTCATAGGTCTATACATGAAATGCAAACTAATAGGATGGGTTCAGGTTCATGATCAAGATATTTGTGAAGGGATTTTCCAAAGGGAGGATGCATAACCCTTCATATAGTTCTTATATGAGTATTTTAACTCATTGCATACAATTTCCTTAATATTAGACCCTTAAAGGACTTAAGGGTTGTGTTGTATAAAGAAGTTGTTGGCATTAAGACATCATTGTATCTAATCATGATATTGGTGCATATACTAAAATTTGATTTTAGGGTTTCCACTATACTTTAATTTATTTTTAATTATTTTTTAAAGTCCATATTTGACTTTTCCTCAAGTGAGATTGAAGAAAAAAATTTTAAAAATGTGTCTTGACTACAATATATGCCTTGGATACATCCAATCAAGAACAACCAAAATGAGGGATCTTGATCATCTAAAATAAGAGATCTAGATCATCTAAAACATTTTTAAATTGGATTCCTATAAGATATGTCCCAAATACATCCATGATCCTATAGATACACACAGATAAATCC